>JARQOC010000008.1:112481132-112499731 GCA_033576535.1 Allobates femoralis | reverse complement strand
GTATTAAAAAACTAGTTCGTCCTACTACAGAAAGAACCGGGACACTGGACTCCAAAAAGGCTTTCTGTTACCAACTGTGCCAGGATAACAAATACTTTAATCAGCTCACCTGCTTTGGAGAGAGACTGATGCCTTGAAGTAACCCATCAGGAGGGTCAACATTAACCTGATAGGAGACCTCCTTTGCTTGTGGCAAGTTGAAGCATCCAGTTTGTCCTTCTGGATCTAGACAAGAATTAGAGTTGGTGAACACTCTCATACGTACATCCTAGCTCAGGCCCCAGCGTGGACATCTTTGGTGGAAAGCATACACGTGAAGGTAGTTCTTGATGCCAGGCTAGCAGCTTTTGCAAAGAGGACTAAAACACTTTAAACATTTAAGTTAATAACCAATACAAATTGCAGTCAGTATTTATTTTTGGTGCCTGGTCATTCTTTTGCTGTGTATGGTTTCAGGGGGGAGGGAGGCTAGGGTCACACTTGCATTCTGACCCAAGCCTAACGAATTGCGCTTAAAACGTAGTACTTTTCCCAGAAGTGCATAGCGTTAACACAATGCACTGCGGAAGAATGCTGCCACTAGTTACCCGATATTTACCTTCCCAACCAGCCACACAAAAAGCTGCTGGGAGTGTACTTTAGCAGAGCGTTCAGGAAACGTTGCAGACAACGTATATTTTAATCATAGCATATTACCTCATATAATTAAAGTATGCCAAGCCCAATTCATTGCAATCTGGCCACTTGGGGCCCTATCACATCTTTACATGAGAATTCATGCACATGATTTTTTAATTATATAAATTATTGCAAAAGCTTGCTGGTAAATAATTTGCCAGAATAGTAAATTGATGGTTCAGTATGCCAATATTACTACCATTTTGGAAAGGGTAAGTGAATGTGTAATATACTTGGAAACCATTTATAGCAATGATGCAGACACTATGAGCACGCCATTAGAAGAATTGAATTAGTCCTTAATATATGATAAAATAATGGGGACGTACAGTAGCTTATCTTTTGCAAATATCATACAATGGATATGTCTGTCAAATACGCCTTTTGAAACATGGCAGTAAAGCCTTAGTGGATAGTCTTAACTGTGCAGCCTGGTGAGCTGTAATGACAACCTTTTTCTCCCCCCTGTCTCCTATCGTGCCTGGTGAGTGACAGTGCTGTGTCTCACAGTCAGGTCATATAATCGTCACTTTCGCTCAATCTGCCTGAAGCAATGGACCTCGGTGATTGAGCTCCGAGAGCGAGCACAGTAGTATATATCAGCTTTATACCTGACATCACTTTGAGACAATACACATCCATCTTTTTTCCATTTTATGAGGTTCAAGAGCCCTTATGTTGGCGACAATCTGTAGATGTGTTTTTCCTCTGTGTCAGCCCCTATATGCAGCGGTTTCAGGGGTAAAGCAAGCTGTCAGACACATCAATTACAACAACACTGAACATTTACCTTCTTTGTACAAACAAGTCCAGGACACTGAGCATTTTAAGACTGTCACACATCTCATGTGCCTATTCCACACTGAGGAGCATCCGTGACCAAATAACAGTGACCTCCAAAATAACCTTTTGTGGAATCAAGAGTCTCGGAGAGGAATAATATTTAAACAAGAAGTGATTTGCAACCACCCAACCATTTTCTCTCTTATAGATCATGGTTCTTTTTATGCTGCTTCCTTTTCCCACTACAGGTGCACCTTCAAATTAATACTTACGCGAATGAATTATTAAGTATTATATATATATATATGTATTTAAATTATTTTTGTTTACATATTCATTTTCATTTACATCTTAAAATTATTTACAAATAAAAAGACATATAGGATTGAAGATTTTTCTTGCAGTTATATTGCTAAATTTCAAAAGAAAAACACAATATAATGCAATACAGTATCATCTACTACTGCAATATGGCTTTCATGGCGCCTTGTTAGTGAATGCAGTATTTAAAGGTGTGATGCCCCTGCGGATCGGTAGCCACTAGATGGCACAGCAGCCGGGATTGGTAAGTCAGTCACCCCAAACAGGAATGCTGTAATGGGACAAAATTCCGGAATGCCCGCGCTGCCACCAAGAATCACCAGGAAACAAAGAGTTAACTGAGCAGATTTTTTTTCTTTTATTCTATCCTACGCGTTTCAGACCCTCTATCCGAGCTCCTTCCTCAGGGAACATTTCCCTGAGGAAGGAGCTCGGATAGAGGCTCTGAAACGCGTAGGATAGAATAAAAGAAAAAAAATCTGCTCAGTTAACTCTTTGTTTCCTGGTGATTCTTGGTGGCAGCGCGGGCATTCCGGAATTTTGTCCCATTACAGCATTCCTGTTTCCACAGTTATCGTGAAGGTGCGGCCCTACAGCAGCCATTCTACAAGCCATCTTACAGGCGATTATACCGGTTGTGGGTGACACAACCGAACCAGGTGAGCAGTTCCTGATATATACCGCTATAACCATTTGTAAAAAGGATAAGACCCTATGCGCATTTATCTCACGTTTACAGGTTGAAGTCACCCCAAACACACACCCAACACACTCCGATCCCAAGTCTAGGGACTCTATGCCCAGCAACTGGATGTCAAGAGGAGACAGGTGGTGGGTGGAGAAATTAAGACAGAACACGGTTAGGAGAGGTAACAAAAGGACACAACATCAAGGTCAGAGAGACCAGTCAGCCGAGAGACACCAGAGAGTCAAGTTCAGTCAGAGGGAGAGGCAAGAACACCATCATACAGGCCTGAGAGAACACGGACCAGGCGGCCTGTGCCACCCTGAGGCTTGTCCAGGTCCCGAGCTGTACACCGTGGTGAGAGAAGGAAGGAGTCCAAGGTATGCTCGAGTCAGCAGGGACACTGAGGACTGGGCCGGAACCAGAGTGACGGCTCTGCTGAAGGGGCCAGGAAGCTCTATACTCCAACCACAAACCCAGGCGGGGTGCAGGTCCTTTAGATCCCCCGACCCAACCTCCGGCGCAGTGAAATGAAGGCCGCTGTATTAGGACTAGGGAACCAGGCAGGTCACTGACTGAAGCCCATGGCCGCTGGACCGTAGCTAGCATGCGGACAGACTGAATAGGCCCATGAAAGGAACACAAAGGGGGTTGATTATGATGAGCCATCCCGGCTGCTTAGACCACACCAGAGCCGCCACTGTGCTGTCTGTGAATTAACCATCTGCTATGAAAGAGTAAACCCATTTAAATCTCTGTGCTGTGTGAGACTGTGATTACTGCGCCTGAAGGGAGATACATGATTTCATGAAATGGCAGCAGTAGACTGCCTGATTGATTCGTGAACCCTACACCCCCGACAAGATCTACATTACAACAAACTTTACGTTTGCCCCGGGGACTCGCTCTTCTCATGGAGAGCTCAACCATCCCAACGCTGCTACTTCAATCCTCCCCAGAGGTCCCGACTGCAGAAGGGGCTGTCCCGGCTACATTCCACAGGTGGCGTCACGACAAAAACTTTTATTTTTGTTTTTTTTTCTTTCATCCCTTTTCTAACTTTCCCTTTTTAACTGATCGCCCGACAAGGGGATTACGGACCGGGTTGCCACTGTGACATCCCGCAGCCCCAGATGATGACAAGAGGGCCCGGTTCCGAGTACCCCACGGTCCCCGCCGGGGCGAGTCAAAGGTATTTTAAACACAAATATATTAAAGTTGAAACCAGAGGTTTACATACACTATATAAAATGACACGTATGTATGTTTTTCTCACTATCTGACATGAAATCAGAATAAACTTCTCCCATTTTAGGTCAATTAGGATTACCATAATTATTTATTTTTGCGAAAAAACAGAATAATGAGAGAGAGAATGTTTTAAGGCATTTTTATTACTTTCTGCAAAATCACTATTTTATATACACTAAGATTACTATACCTTTAAACATTTTGGTAATCCCATAAGAGGATGTCATGTGTTTAAAAGCTTCTGATCGGTTGATTGTCAACATCTGAGTTAATTAGAGACACACCTGTGGATGTATTTTAATACCTGAACACCTGAAATACACTGCTTCTTTGTATAGCATCATGGAAAAGTCTAAAGAAATCAGACAACATATCAGGAAGAGAATTGTGGATATGCACAAGTCTGGTTCATGCTTGTGTGCAATTTCCAGATACCTGACGGTGCCTCATTCATCTATACAAATAATAATAGGCAAGTACAAAAAAGATGGGAATGTCCAGCCATCATGTTGCTCAGGAAGGAGATGGGTTCTGTGTCCCAGAGATGAACGTGCTTTGGTCTGACATGTGCACATCAAACTAGAGCAAAAGCAAATGACCTTGTGAAGATGATGGTGAAAGCTAGAAAGATTGTGTCAGTATTCACAGTGAAACAAGTACTGCATCAACATAGGCTGAAAGGCCACTCTGCCAGGAAAAAGCAAAAAGAAACATAAAAAAGCCACATTCATGTTTGCAAATGCACACAGGAACAAAGACCTACTTTTTTGGAGACATACCCTGTGGTCTGACAAAACTAAAATTGAACTGTTTGTCCATAATGACTATCGTTACGTTGGGAGGAAAAAAGGAGACGCTTGGAAGTCTATTTATATAGTGCCATTAAATTCCATGGCGCTTTACATGCTAAAAGTTCAGACAGGGACAAGTACAATAAATGTGGACAATTTGGTCGTACAGATACAAAAGGTGAGAAAATCCTGTCCATGAGTGCTCACAATCTACGAGGGGCGGGTGGGGATACAGTAAGCAAGGTAGGAGGTGCCGGTCGTGAGGTGTTGAGTGGACCAGGTCTCATAGGAGGTTGTAGGCTTGGCGGAAGAGGTGGGTCTTTAGACTTCTTTTGAAGGTTCCCAGGGTAGGAGAATGTCTGATGTGTTGGGGCAGAGAGTTCCAGTGTATGGGGGATGCCCGGGAGAAATCTTGAATGTGGTTGTGTGAAGAGGAGATGAGGGTGGAGTAGAGGAGGAGTTCTTGGGAGGATCGCAGGTTGCGCGAGGGTAGGTATCAGGAGACCATGTCGGAAATGTATGGAGGGGACAGGTTGTGGATGGCTTTGTATGTCATGGTTAATGTTTTAAACCGGGATTTCTGGGAAGTAGTGAGCCAATGAAGGGCTTGGCAGAGGGGGGAGACAGGGGAGTAGCGGGAGGACAGATGGATTAGACAGGCAATGGAGTTTAGGATAGATTGGAGAGGTGCAAGGAAGGTAGCAGGGAGGACGGAGAGCAGGAGGTTGCAATAGTCAAGGTGGGAGATGAGAGCGTGAATAAGGGTTTAAGCAATGTCGTGCTCAAGAATAATGCAGATCCGGGAGATGTTTTTGAGCTGTAGACGGCAGGAGGTGGTGAGGGGCTGGATGTGAGGCTTGAAGGAGAGGGAAGAGTCGAGGATAACCCGAGGCACTTGGTGTGGGGGACTGGGGAGAGAGAGCAGTCATTGATGATGATGGATAGGTCGGGTAGTGAGGGGGAGCGGCTTGTGGGGAAGACAATGAACTCGTTTTGTCCATGTTCAGCTTAAGGAAGCGAGTGGAGAAGAAGGATGAGATAGCAGACAGGCATTGTGGAATTTTGGATAGTAGGGAAGCGATGTCAGGTCCAGACAGGTAGATTTGGGTGCCATCGGCGTATTGGTGGTACTGGAGGCCATGGGACTCAATGAGTTGCCCTAGGCCAAGCTTGTAGATTAAGAAGAGTAGCGGTCCCAGAACCGAGCTCTGGGGGACCCCAACAGATAGGGGGTAGGGTGAAGAGGAGGTGTGGGAGTGGGTGACGCTGAAGGTCCAGTCCATTAAGTATGAGGAGATCCAAGAGAGGGCAAGGTCCGTGATGCCAAGAGATTCCAGGATCTGAAGTAGAAGGGAGTAGTCAACAGTGTCGAAGGCCAGCGGTGTAACTAGGTTTCATGGCGCCCGGGGCAAAGATCTATTCTGGCGCCCCCCCCCATCCCCACAGTAGGTGAGGAGCTGGGGGGGGGTGCTGTCAGCTTTCAGCCCCACCGCCCCTGCAGCCTTGGTTGAGGAGCAGTGGGGGGGAAAAGCCGCCGGCGCCCCCCTCTGAGTTGCGCCCGGGGCAAAGGATCCACCTGCACCCCCCTAGATACACCCCTGTCGAAGGCTATGGATAGGTCGAGGAGGAGGAGGACAGTGTAGTGACTTTTGGTTTTGGCAGTCAGTATGTCATTGAAAGAAAGGTTATCTGCTGCAACACTAAACACCATATGTGCACATTAATGAGTGCAAGAAGTGGCTACATTGCATAGCTAATACAGATACAGTGCAAATGGATTATAGCAATCACTGCTCTAGATATAATGCAAAATGGAAGACTTAGCTTCAACAGGGGCCACTGTGGAGTGCCCGGTGACCAGCGACAAGGTGCTTTCGTCTCACCGGGTCCTAGCACTATGACTAACGGAGGTATGCAATGTGTATGAGTTT
Organism: Allobates femoralis; assembly: GCA_033576535.1. Lineage (NCBI taxonomy): Eukaryota > Metazoa > Chordata > Amphibia > Anura > Aromobatidae > Allobates > Allobates femoralis. The sequence goes on along the minus strand of JARQOC010000008.1, from coordinate 112,493,291 downwards.
ATATGCCTCTATTTATAATTAAAAACAGGAAAAGTGTGTGTTGGACTCCAACAAGATGGAGACCCCAGCTGGCCTCAGGGCGGAGGAAGGGGGATAAGGAGGGAGCTCAGTCACAAAAAATACATATGTAAGTTAATAGGATGAATGACTGGCATCAACCTCAAAGTGTAGGTGCAAGCAGAAAAAAATACATATATTGAAAGAAAGGTTATCTGCTGCAACACTAAACACTATATGTGCACATTAATGAGTGCAAGAAGTGGCTACACTGCACAGCTAATACAGATGCAATGCAAATGGATTATAGCAATCACTGCTCTAGATATAATGCAAAATGGAAGACTTAGCTTCAACAGTGGCCACTGTGTAGTGCCCGGTGACCAGCGACAAATGTCATTGGTGACTTTGGTCAGGGCAGTTTCAGTGGAGTGGAGGGGTCAAAAGCCAGATTGCAGGCAGTCGAAGAGGGAGCAGGAGAAGAGGTGAGAGGACTGCTCTGATTATGTGGCTATATTGAAGAAACATCTCAAGACATTAGCCAGGAAGTTAAAGCTTGGGTGGAGATGGGTCTTCTACATGGACAATGACCTGAAGCATACTGACAAACTGTTTAGAAAGTGGCTTAAAGTGAACGTGTCAGCCCCTTTGTGCCCCCCAGCTATCACTGCACCTGCAGCTTCACAGTACTATTCTAACCATCCCTGTGTGAGCTCACAGTTAAAGGTGAAAAAAAGCAATTATACACTTACATTTTCTGAGGCAGCAACTACACCTTGGAGGATGTAGTCACTCTGGAAGGTTAATAGTTAACTCACTATTAACTTCCTCTGTATAAAGGACCTGTGTGATGTAACAATCATGAAACCATAATAGGTGGTGCTAAGCAAGCAAAATTATTATGTGCTATGAAGACTTAGCTCTGCCTATTGTAGTCACATGATCGTGACATCACAGAGGCAATACACCATCTTATAAAATTCGGTTGAAATTTTAACTATTAATCTGCCAGAGTGACTACTTCCTCCAAGGTGACTACACACTGCCTCATTTACACTGCCTCATAAGAAAATGTAAGAGTATAAATGCTTTTTTTCACCTTTAACATTGCACCATGAGCTCAGACAGGGGTGCTTAGAATAGTACTATGAAGCTGCAGGCACAGACAGTGATAGCTGTGGGGGCATAAACAAGCTGACAGGTTCCCTTTAAGTCAGTGTTTAGGAGTGGCCATCACAAAGCCCTGATCTCAATTATATTGAAAATATATGGGCAAAGCTGAAAGGGCAGGTGCAAGCAAGTTGACCTACAAACATGACTCAGTTACAACAGATCTGTTAGAAGGAATGGGCCCAAATTCCTACCAACTATTGTAAGAAACTTGTGTAAGGATATCCAAAAAGTTTGCCCAAGTCATACAGTTTAACAACAATGGTACCAAATACTAATGAAATGTTTGTAAACTTTTGACTTTGCAGAAAGTAATAAAAATGCCTTAAAATATTCTCTCTTATTATTCTGGCATTTGGCAAATATTAATTACTAGCTGTACTACCCAGCTACGCCCGGCTAAATAAATAACTGCTGTTAGCTGTAACAAAATAGAACTTGAATATGTCATATTAATGACCTGTAAGAAAATAGAAGCTGAGCTGTGATTGATTGCTATAGACAGCCTAATAAATCTCCAGACAACAGTAAACCGTCCCCCTGGCCGGGCAGTATATGTTACCTCACACATACACATAATAGACAGCTCATGTGACTGACATCTGCCTTAATTCCCTATATGGCACATGTGTTGCACATTGGCTGTTCTTACTCAGATGTTTATGTTTGGAAAATAAAGATAGCACACGTATGAAGCGAGTTGTGTGAGGTGATTTGTGCACATCTGTGTCTCTGTGGTGTGTGTGTCCCTGGGGTGTGTGTATGTGTGTGTCCCTGTGGGGTGAGTGCATGTGTCCCTATAGGGTGTGTATGTGTGTGTGCCCTGTGGGGGGGGGTCTGTGTGGTGTGTGTGTGTGTGTCTCTTTGTGGTGTGTGTGTGTCCCTGTGGGGTGAGTGCATGTGTCCCTATAGGGTGTGTATGTGTGTGTGTCCCTGTGGGGGGGTCTGTGTGTCTCTTTGTGGTGTGTGCCCCTGTGGGGTGAGTGCAAGTGTCCCTATAGGGTGGCTATGTGTGTGTCCCTGTGTGGGGGGTCTGTGTGGTGTGTGTATCTGTGTTGTGTGTGTCTCTTTGTGGTGTGTGTGTGTGTGTCCCTGTGGGGTGAGTGCATGTGTCACTATAGGGTGTGTGTGTCTCTGTGTTGTGTGTGCCTCTTTGTGGTGTGTGTGTTTGTTCGGGTGAGTATCCAATGTTGGGGCTGCACCTTAGCGACTATACACTTGCTGTTACTCTTTGTGTGCGTGTGGTGTATATATGTCCCCGTGCGTGGTGAATATCTCATGTTGGGGCCCCACCTTAGTGACTATATGTTGGTATGTGCTGTTAGTTTTTGGCGCTATCATTAAGCCCCTCTCATTCACAACTGTCAACTGGTAACTCACTTTTTCCCCATTATATAGAGAAGGGCAAAATTGTTTGGTGAATTGGAATGCGCGGGGTTAAAATTTCGCCTCACAACATAGCCTATGACGCTCCCGGAGTCCAGATGTGTGACTGTGCAAAATTTTGTGGCTATAGCTGACAGCTGTCGATTTTCCTCCAACACTTTTCCACTCACTTTTTCCCCATTATGTAGATAGGGGCAAAATTGTTTGGTGAACTGGAACGCGCAGGGTTAAAATTTCGCCTCACAACATAGCCTATGACGCTCTCGGGGTCCAGACGTGTGGACTGTACAAAATTTTGTGGATGTAGTTGCGAAGGTGTAGCGGCCAATCCCGGATATACATACTCACACACACACACACACACACACACACACATACACACACACACACATATACACACACACCATACACACACACACACATACACACACACACTAACACACACACATACACACACACATACACACACACACACATATACCACATACACACACATACACACATATACACACATACACATATATACACAAACATACACACATTACACATACACACACATATACACACATATACACACACTACATATATACACACACTATACACATATACACACACATACATATATACACACACACACATATACACCACACCATATCACACACACATACATATACACACACCATATACACACATATACACACACACATACACATATACACACATACACATACAACATATACACACACATATACATACACATACACACATATATACACACATACACTCACACATAGCTATACACATACACACACAAACACATACACACACACAAAATATATATATACACACACATATACACGTACACATATACACATACACACACATATAATATACACACACACACATACACATATACACACATATACACCACACACATATACACATACACGTATAACATACACACATACCTATGCACACACACATACACACCATGCACACACACACTATACACACACACACACATACACACACACATATACACACCATTATATACCACACACATATACACACACATACACAACACATTATACACATACACACACACATACACACACACATATAACACACACACACAAACATACACACACACATATATACACACACACACATATACACACACATACATATATGCACCACATATACACACACACATATAAACACACACACACATGCACATACATACACATATATACACACACACACATTACACACACACACACACTACATACACATATAACATACACCACACATATACACCATACACACACATATACACACACGTATACATATACACACACGCACACATATACATACCACACACATATACACACACTAACACACATATACACATATACACACATACACACACACACATATACACACACGCACACACAAATACATACATATACACTACACATATACACACACACATATACACACACACACACACATATATACACACATACACATACATATAGACACACATATATACACATACATACCACATATACACACACATTCATAACACATACACACATATACACACACACATATACACATACACACACATACACATATACATATACACACATACACACACACATATACACACGCACACACACATACACATATACATATACACACACACAATATACATACATACACATATACACACATATAACACACACACATACACACATACACATATACACACACACACATATACACACATACGTATACACACATACACACATACATATACACACACACATATACACACACACATACACTATGCACACATACATACACATATACACACACACATACACATACCACATATCACACATACACACACATACATATACACACACATACATATACACACACATACATATACACACACTACATATACACACATACATATACACATATATCACATACACACATATACATACACACATATACACACACACATATACATACACACATATACACATACATATACACACATACATACACACACATACATGCACACATACACTATACACACAAAACACATATACACATACATACATATACACACACATATACACACATACACATACATATACACACACACATACATATATACATACACATACATATACAACATACACATATACACACACACATATACACACACACACATATACACATACATATATACACACACACATGCACACATATACACACATACATATACATACACACACATATACACATACATACACATATACACACACATACATATACCACACACAATACATATACATACACACATATACACACACACATACATATACATACACACACACACATACATTACACACATATACACATATACACACACACACACATACATATACAACACACATATACACACACATATACACATACATATATACACACACACATGCACACATATACACACATACATATACATACACACACATATACACATACATACACATATACACACACATACATATACACACACACACACATACATATACATACACACATATACACACACACATACATATACATACACACACCATACATACATACACACATATACACATATACACACACACACACATACATATACATACACACATATACACACACACACATACATATACATACACACATATACACACACACATACATATACATATAGACACACATATATACACAGACACATACATATACACACATACATACATACATATACACATACATACACACATATGCACATACACACACACACACCGCTTCTTACCGGCTCCCTGGCCTTCGCTGTGGCTCCCCGCCACAGCATGTCAGGGGCTCCACAGTGTGAAGACCATGACTCTTCTTTCTTCCTGGTGCTCCATCTTCTTCCTTGTAGAGTGCAGCCTGACAAATGGCTGTGCAGCTGCCAGGTGGGGGTTTTATACCCGCTGATCACTGTGTCATCACAAAGCGATGACATGGGCAAGTGGGCGGGGCTCCTTTATTTAGTCATCGGCTGAACTTTATATTCTACGTCTTAAACTTTTTTCACTTCTCATCTGGGCTGTGGTCGGCTGATGTCATCAACCTGTGATGTCATCACAAGAACAGACACGAACATTCCATCTCATCATCATCTGAACCAGCAATGAAAACAACAAGAGCTTCAGATGTTGGGACTCAGTTTTCAGACTTAGTTTTATAAAATACTATAAATCAGTCGAAACAAATACATAATAGTGCGTGAGATGCAGTAGATGCGCTACCTATGTTTGGAAGCGCACAGACATATAGGAAAATAAACAAATTTTATTCATATTCAAAACAGAACAAATAATTACAAAAAATAGGAGAAAATAGGTGAATTAAAAACAAAGATGGTACAATACTGGCAAAAATACTTGACTACACATATAGCACATGGATGTAATGTGTATAGTAAACACACTCAAAAGGTACCAAGATAAGGTAAATGTTGGGCCCAAAAATATGATCAAATAATACCACCCCTAAAATTCATACTCCAACTAAATAGATATTTGAATGATGTGACGGAGTGCCATGACATGTTGGATATATATATATATATATTATATATATATATTATATATATAATATGTGTTAAATACAAATAAACTCTTGACTCTACAGCTAATCTATTATATAATCACGAATGGGTTTTTTGCCCCTTCTGAGTCCGCTCACGCTGCGAGTCAGCGTGGTCATGGGATACGCCCGAAGCATTGGCCGCGCAGCGGCCATTGCGAGCAGTTCTAAGGCGACTCGCATGGCGAGTCGCCTTAGCAGCGCGAAGCATTGGCTGCGAAGCGGCCATTGCGAGTCAGAGACTCGCTCTTCTAGAATCCCGATGCATGTGCATCGGGCACCCAGCTAGTAGGTACATAAAGGGCAAAGCAGTGCGATACATGTCAAATATATAAACTACAATATATATATGTGTGTGTGTGTGTATATATATATATGTATATGTAGGACCAACGGACTACGACGCCGTTTCGCGACGCGTGTCGCCGAGTATACTCGGACCCGTAGAAGCGACACGCGTCGCGAAACGGCGTCGTAGTCCGTTGGTCCTTCGTGCCCCCTCCCTGCACCCTGTTTTTCCATGAGTTCTTGGAATAAAGGACTATCCTGTGTATTCCGGTGAGTGCCGCCTTCTCTTTTTTGCATACACATAACAGACGGCTCATGTGACTGAAATCTGCCTTAATTTCCTATATGGCACGTGTGTTGCACAATGGCTGTTTTTAATCAGATGTTTATTTTTGAAAATTAAAGATACCAGATGTATGAGGCGAGTTGTGTGAGGCTATTTGTGCACATCTGTGTCTGTCTGTGTGGTGTGGGTGTCCCTGGGGTGTGTGTGGGTGTCCCATTGGTGTGTGTGTGTGTCCCTGTGGGGGGATCCCTGTGGTGTGTGTCCTTGTGGAGGGAGGGGTCTCTGTGGTGTGTGTCCGCCCCTATGGGGTCTTTGTGTTCCTGTGGGGTGTGTGTGTGTTCTGTGTCCCCGTAGGGTGTGTATGTGTGTATGTCCCTGTGAGATGAGTGCATGTGTCCCTATAGGGTGTGTGTATGTGTGTGTATCCCTGTGGGGGAGGGTTGTCTGTGTTGTGTGTGTGTTCGGGTGCGTGATGAGTATCCAATGTTGGGGCTCCAACCTTAGCTGTTACTCTTTGTGTGCATGTGGTGTGTATACATGCCCCCGTGCATGGTCAATATCCCATGTCAGGGCCCCACCTTATTGCTGTTAGTCTTTGGTGCTGTCATTAAGCCCCTCTCATTCACAAATGTCAACTGGTAACTGTCACTTTCTCTCCATTATGCAGATGGGGCCAAAATTGTTTGGTGAACTGGAACGCGTGGGGTTAAAATTTCGCCTCACAACAAAGCCTATGACGCTCTCGGGGTCCAGACGTGTGACTGTGCAAAATTTTGTGGCTATAGTTGCGACGGTGTAGATGCCAATCCCAGACACACACACACACACACATACACACACACACACACACACACACATACACACATTCAGCTTTATATATTAGATTATAGTAATCCTAATTGCCCTAAAACGTGACACCACTTTTAAAGCCCTCATAATAGGGGGCTTTCCGTTCACTGCTCTCCACCCCCACGCAGATGTCCACAGCCAGTAGAATGACCACAGATCTCGGGGATAACAGCTGTTTTACTTCAGCAAATCGGAGAAATATACTGTAACATGGAGGATATTTTTGTACAGTTCACATTGAGTAGTTCATGTCAAATACAGTTCAGAGTTAGATTGTGACACAGAATTGAGATCCTTGAGCTTTAAGAACACATATTATTTAGAAGCAGTATTTGTAGGTAATTTTTAGAGAGTTCAAAGCCTTTTGGTGACTTAAAAGCAGAAGAGTAGAAATATAGAGTATTTTACACACCTGAAATCCTATATTACTTTTACTGCTTGTAAAATATATTAAGTAAATAACGGACAATCGTGGTGAGGCGGGAGACCCTAAAATTGAGCAATAGGTACTTCTGTACAGATAGTACAATCTACTACTGGAGAAGCCTGGGTTAATCCAGACAGCGAGGACCCAGGGTTATAAGTCTTTAGCCATCTTAGCTATCTTGGCTATAGGAGTCAGGTAAAGATCCAAGGCATTAGATCTGGCTGTAAATGTTGAAATGAAGGGAAAGGCAAACTTCCAGGCATGAGGCCTGGAAAAGGTGAGGAGAGCCCTCACATGAGGTCTGCTCTGTCTGGCATCCTCTTCTAGACTGGTGACTTTCCAGCTTGTCTAGACTAGGCGGAGACTGGAATAGCTCCTCCTATTGAACACTCAGTTCTAATATCAGAATTCACATTATAAAATAATATAAATCATACATTTCACCAGCAGATGGTGTTGCAACACATCAAATGGGAAATTACCTGAAAAAAATGCATGAAAAGTACATTGGGTAGAAATATATTTATCTGAGAAATATGAGATATCATTCAAATAAATCTGAAACTCACTAATAACAGTAGAGGGATAGTTGAGGAGTGAGCTGCAGTATACAGAAGCTACTCACGGTCCAGGGGTACTTAAAGAGACAGACATAATCTTTACCGGGTCATTACACCATGCTGCCTGAGCTAAGCAAGCATTTAGGGCTGAAATGATCTTCACCCAGCTCCCAGTAAATAGGATGGAGACTTGGGCAGAGCCCTTACCAGGCTGTTGTCACTGAGCAGGTGGTGTCTGAGGTGCGACCAGTGCCTAATCAAGAATCGTGTACGTAAGTGTCTCTCAAGGAAATGCAGCATGTAGAATAAACTGAAGAATTAGGGGAAAAAGCAATGAAAAATGAACTAGAATGAACAAACCCAAACTGAGAGAGACAAACACTGCTAGAACCATTCACCACCGCTACTGTGGAGACCCGGGGGTCCTCGTCCGCTGGCCCTGCCGCTTTTAGCAAGACAGCCTGGACCAGGGTTCAACTCCAAACTGATCGCCCGATCTCACAACTCAGACAACGCAGGGTGAATAGATCACAATATTAAGGCTTTATTGGTTCCCCAAACAGTTAACAGCATATAACACATAACCAGCAAAACACAAGATGTAACAGGCAACAGAGTCTCACCCTTCCGCTGGCTCTCCAGGGATTAGAATATAGCACAGCAAAGTCTATATCCAGGTGACTGGATCGTCCCAACCTGGGTGGCTTTCTTATGCAGTCTTTGTTATCCCAGCCGAATCTGATCATTCGATGCTGAAGTCCTTGTCTTTTTATACTCCAGGTTCTGATCCCCTTGGTCGGCACCAAAATGCCTAGGCCTGGGATTATGGCTTGCCAATTGGACCCGAAGATACTAGATTAGCTGCATGTATCCAATCTGCTGGTCAAAATGAACGGTCCTCCTTATATACTCTCAGCCCTCATTGCAGGATATTGGGGACTTCATGATTGGTGGAATAAGACTGTTCTCTCATTGGCTCGCTTTCAAACTGCCTGGATAATGTTCATTTAAATTATGTTTGCCAGGGAGGGGTCAAGGAGGGTTTAGTATAGACATTTAGACATTTAGTGTAACATCCTGACCACAAACAATGGTGGCTAAGGTAAGTTACATGGAATCAGCAATATACCTAGTAATACAAAAGGCGGTTAGCATAATTAGCCTCTGTCCCTCTATTAGAAAGAGATGAGATAATTACATTACACACGGTCAACATTTCCAAGCATCTACAAGACTGGTAAAACAATGAGTGGCCCCTGACAAGGTAGGAATTAAATCACAATACAAAGACGCAAGATAATTACATTACCCACATTAAATACTAGCAGGCTCCTAGAAATCTTGTGTAACCCATGAGTGGCATATTACAAGTTTACAAACAAAATGCAATATTGTCAGGATAAATAAATCATTATATGTTATACATTAAGGGGTCCATTTCGTCCCAGGAACTGGGCTAGGAAGAGGATTGAAATACCCAAACTAATGCTGGAGATAACAAACAGGTGTTGAATACTTCCCAATCACTTCCAGGAAACCATTCTCTGCTAACGTGCACAGCATAACGGACACAATCCCACTACTGCTGTGTACCAGACACAGCAGTATCCTGAACTGCCTGGCAATCGGAAAACATAGCATCCCATGATTTCAAGGCATTGAAACCTGTGGGAGACATGGTATGCCACATCCCACACACCCCATGACTCCTGAATGATGAACTCCATATGATTGGGGCAGGTATCTGAACACTTCGTAGCGAATGGACCATTTCCTCACAGCCAACCGGGGGGGCTATTGGTGTGCCCTTCATGTCCAGCAGGACAATGGAAATGCTTATAACTGGAGTACATAGATCGGATCTAATCCGGGAAGGAAGTACTAAACCACCATTCCTAACACTTTTTGCGCAAGAATATAATATCTTTTAACAGACTTTTCAACTGCAGTTATCCAACCCTTGCTAAAAAGAATATAACAAGAAATGCAAAGTACCGTAATTAGTTACACATAGTAAAAGCAAGGCATGTGGCAGTCAGCAGCATTATAGCTATGGTGCATACATTGTCATATTGGACTAATAAAACAGGTGTGCAGAAACAGACATGCACACTTAAATGCCTACATTTGTTTTCTATTTAACAAAATTTAACCACATTTTTTAATATGATGGGATAAGAAATACTAGGCAAGAACATGTCCAAAATTCAGCACTTGCAACTGGGCTGCATTAGTATGATGTGGTTGGATGTAAATGTGATTAAGAAGACAGATGTACAAAAAAATTGTTTGCAAAACGGATGCTGTGTGAGATAGAGCCTCTCAGATAAATGTCTGGATTTGGGGAATTTTCTTTTGTGTTTATTAAAAAAACAATTTTCCCCTTTTGACAAAAAGAATCATACAAAAAATTCAAAAGCTCAGCACAGTCACTTGTGAGGAGCAAGCATATCGTCTCTGATTTTAACTGATTTCAGACTCTTTTCTTATATTAAAATATTATGCTGCCTTGTAATATTTCCTAATGATATACTGTCTAATGATTGGCCCATCTCAGCGCTTGTCAATCAAAAGCATCACATTGAAAACAAAGCTGAAAGGAGCATAAAGTCTGATATTGGAATGTGTATCCAGACTGCTGTTACTCACAGAGGCAGTCCCGCCCCCAGTGATGTACCCTGCTCAGTTGGTCTGATCCCGGTCCCCAAGCCAGAAAAACCAAAGAAAGAGCATCAATAAAGGTATTAAGGTCGGAGTCCGGATTGGTTCAGAAAAATACACTGGTTCCCTGCACATGATGATTCATATGAAGGGTCCCTGTGAGCAAGTACATACTCTTATCATCATAATAAAAATAGGAGAAACAGTAGAATATCATGAAAAATTACAAGTTTATTAGTGAACAATGATAGTAAAAATGCAAAGATGGGATAAAAAGTGCAAAGACGAAAAAATGGTCAGATAAGTTCTTTTTGGCGTTTTGATAGTCACAGGGTAATGCTTACATAAATAATGGGATTTTTATATATGATAAATACATAGTCCAGTACATATAAATGCTTACAATTACCACAGATAGGAATACCTCTGGACACAGTTGTAAGCAATGAACTTGCCAATGGTATAAAGTGCTAGTTCATACATATGATAATCCCCTTTCACAATAAGGGATAGTATTGATGAACCCTGGCCTTTCAAAGCCATGCACTGATACATTTTTCATCTGGCATGGTCAAGTAGCATGTAACAAAACCCTTCATACATTAGTATATACATATACCCATGGCATCTTCTATGCTTTATGTCTCAAAGTTCAAGTGACCACCAAAAAGAATGAAAGCCTCGACGTGGAGTTTCACTGGCCGTGCATGGTAGCGCCATCTTCACCAGGGGGATATTCCAGTTGCGCCCAGATACCTACTGCTTTAAATATGTGGCCCTTGTCACAATCAGCCCTCTCATTGCCGCCAGGTTGTGGAGCACACCCCGGGAACCCC
>JARQOC010000008.1:112468517-112481032 GCA_033576535.1 Allobates femoralis | reverse complement strand
AGGCATGTGGCAGTCAGCAGCATTATAGCTATGGTGCATACATTGTCATATTGGACTAATAAAACAGGTGTGCAGAAACAGACATGCACACTTAAATGCCTACATTTGTTTTCTATTTAACAAAATTTAACCACATTTTTTAATATGATGGGATAAGAAATTCTAGGCAAGAACATGTCCAAAATTCAGCACTTGCAACTGGGCTGCATTAGTATGATGTGGTTGGATGTAAATGTGATTAAGAAGACAGATGTACAAAAAAATTGTTTGCAAAACGGATGCTGTGTGAGATAGAGCCTCTCAGATAAATGTCTGGATTTGGGGAATTTTCTTTTGTGTTTATTAAAAAAACAATTTTCCCCTTTTGACAAAAAGAATCATACAAAAAATTCAAAAGCTCAGCACAGTCACTTGTGGGGAGCAAGCATATCGTCTCTGATTTTAACTGATTTCAGACTCTTTTCTTATATTAAAATATTATGCTGCCTTGTAATATTTCCTAATGATATACTGTCTAATGATTGGCCCATCTCAGCGCTTGTCAATCAAAAGCATCACATTGAAAACAAAGCTGAAAGGAGCATAAAGTCTGATATTGGAATGTGTATCCAGACTGCTGTTACTCACAGAGGCAGTCCCGCCCCCAGTGATGTACCCTGCTCAGTTGGTCTGATCCCGGTCCCCAAGCCAGAAAAACCAAAGAAAGAGCATCAATAAAGGTATTAAGGTCGGAGTCCGGATTGTTCAGAAAAATACACTGGTTCCCTGCACATGATGATTCATATGAAGGGTCCCTGTGAGCAAGTACATACTCTTATCATCATAATAAAAATAGGAGAAACAGTAGAATATCATGAAAAATTACAAGTTTATTAGTGAACAATGATAGTAAAAATGCAAAGATGGGATAAAAAGTGCAAAGACGAAAAAATGGTCAGATAAGTTCTTTTTGGCGTTTTGATAGTCACAGGGTAATGCTTACATAAATAATGGGATTTTTATATATGATAAATACATAGTCCAGTACATATAAATGCTTACAATTACCACAGATAGGAATACCTCTGGACACAGTTGTAAGCAATGAACTTGCCAATGGTATAAAGTGCTAGTTCATACATATGATAATCCCCTTTCACAATAAGGGATAGTATTGATGAACCCTGGCCTTTCAAAGCCATGCACTGATACATTTTTCATCTGGCATGGTCAAGTAGCATGTAACAAAACCCTTCATACATTAGTAATACATATACCCATGGCATCTTCTATGCTTTATGTCTCAAAGTTCAAGTGACCACCAAAAAGAATGAAAGCCTCGACGTGGAGTTTCACTGGCCGTGCATGGTAGCGCCATCTTCACCAGGGGGATATTCCAGTTGCGCCCAGATACCTACTGCTTTAAATATGTGGCCCTTGTCACAATCAGCCCTCTCATTGCCGCCAGGTTGGGAGCACACCCCGGGAACCCCGCCGACCAGAGTGACACGATCGGCATCACATGGCTAATGCGCATGCGCACACTGCCATGAAGACGCCGAACAGTCACATCCAGTACTGGCAGAGCCAGAGATGCGCGCACAGCGGCAATAATAATGGCAAAGTACAATATTACTGCTATACATCATATTAATTAGGATCTGAGTCCTGGAGAAAAAAGAAAAGAGTGGAAGAAAAACACAATAAGGCCCCTTTCACATCAGCGGTAATTGAAAAATGCAGCAGTCGGGGTAAAAAAAATTGCATCTGACGCATTTGCCGCATAACGGCCGCACTTGCGGCACACTTCGGCACACTTGCGGCAAGCCCCATGCCCATGCATTGTCTATGGGGCTTACGGTAAGTGTGCGGTAGCTGCAGCAAATGCGGTTTAAGCACTTGCGGTAGATGCGGCCGCAAAAAAGCCACGGCTGACCGCGTTTTTTTTGCGGCCACATCTGCCGCAAGTGGCGAAACCGCACTTGCCGCAGCTGCCGCACACTTACCGCAAGCCCCATAGACAATGCATGGGGCTTGCCGCAAGTATGACGCAAGTGCGGCCGTTATGTGGCAGATGTGTTTTTTTTACTTTGACTGCCGCGTTTTTCAAATACAGCTGATGTGAAAGCAGCCTAAGAGTGTTCAAAACTTATTTTAAAAGAAGCATTATGCCCACAAAAAAATGGACCAGACTAATTGATATGGTTCATATACAAATAATAGCTCCAGTTGTCAATGCATAAATCCGTTTTTAGTCTTAATATTGTCAATTCCGGTCTAGTAATATCCTGGTGGCCTTTCTGCAAATGCACAATAAAAATATAGATTAAAATCGATTTCTCAACCAGATAAAAGAAGAGAAAAGGTACAAATGTGGGTGCAAAAGTAAATACACAGGCGGCCAGTACTATAGAAAGGATCACAACATCAGAGACTCATTCAAACACTTCGGAGCCATGGTGTCAAGGGTGACAATCCACTTGGCCTCAATCTGTGCCAGGATCTTCTTTAGGTTGCCACCCCTGACACCTCCCCTGACCATGTCAATTGCCCTCACTTTAGGACCATCAGGGTTGCAATCATGATATTCCCTAAAATGGCGAGGAATGGTCTTTAAAAGTGAGATATCCTCCACTCTCCTGGCCACCCCAATGTCCTTCATGTGTTCTCTCACACTCCTCCGCAGCTCTCTAGATGTCAACCCAATGTAAATCAGTGAACAATCCAACGTTGCGTAATGCACAATGTGCATTGATCCAAATGATTTATGCAGCCTGATGTCATACTGTCGACCGCTGGAAGAGTTGAAGGTCTTGCATCTGAAGACATTGGGGCAGGCCACACAGTGGCCACATGCGAAACATCCACGGTCAGGACCTGTAGATCCGAAGGAATTTTTTACTAGGGGCACATACTGGCTAAGGATGAGCCAGTCTCCCAAACTTTTAGCTTATTTGGGAGCCACTAGGGACACTCGGGTATGCATTGAGACAGAATGGGGTCAGTTCTCAAGACAGACCGGTGCCGTCTCAGCACTGACTGTGGTCCCCCAGTTATGATTGAAGGTACCAATAAATCGGATGTTGGAATCAACTGATTCTTTTTTCGGAATATACTTCCACAATGCATCCCTCGAGGTATTTTTTGCTCTCTGATACCTAGCCTTTATCACTCTGTTACTATACCCTCTATTGCCGAATCACCTTTTGAAATCAACCGCTTGTTGCTCAAAGCTAGATTCGGACGAGCATATCCATTCATTCTCAGAAACTGGCCTGTCAGGATGGCACATATCATAGAGGGGTGGTGTCTTGATGTAACACGCAATAATGCATTTACCAAAGCTTCTTTCCTAAAAATATCAGTCTGTACACTAACCCTCTCGTCAATAGAGATCTCAATATCCCAAAAAACAATCTTGCTCTTACTAACCTTGTGCGTCAGCCTGATGTTAAAAGGGTTTTCATCCAGCCGACACACAAAGGTCTCAAACTGCTCCACTGTGCCTTGCCAAATGATCAGGATGATCATCCAGTAACCTTGGAAGAGATTGGTGTATGCATGCACACAGGCCATGCCCATCACAGTTCCCCGCCTGTGCAGATAGATGTCCTTGAACACAAAAAATTATGTGTCAGGGCTAAGTGGAGCAGTTCGAGTACGAGATCCCCCACTGCGCGAACCCCGACCTCCAGCCTCCAAGAAGAAAAGGGCAGCCCTGAGCCTATCCTCATGGCTGATGCAAGTATACAGCGATTCAACGTCAATTGCGGCAATTAAGGTGTTTTCATCACAAAAATGCCGTCATTCCTATTCAGGATGCCCGTTGTGTCCATGACTTAAGATGGAAGCAATTCAACCAACGGTTGGAAGAAATAATCTATAAATTTGCATACAGGGTCGCATAATCCGCCTATGCTGGACACAAAGGGCGTCCCGGAGGATTGAGGGCATTTTTTTGATTTGGGGGAGGAGATAAAAGGTAGGTATCTTCAGAAATTTCACCAAAAGTCACTCAGGCTCCTTTTCTTGAGCCCTTGTTCTTGAGCCCGTAAAAGTATCCTGCTTATCTCCATCATAAAAGTAGACTGTGGACAGTGTCTAGCCTTGAGTAGGTGACTTGAGCTCTTAATTGGCGTAATGCCTCGGTGGCGCCCTCTGGTCGGGACGCCACTGACGTGTACTGCACCCAGACCAGAGTGTGTAGTATCCCTGTAACCGGGGACTAGGATGTCAATCAGGGACCCTCACCACACACATCCACACACCTTAGGTTAGGGGACCAATAGGTTTAACTGTTGCTAGGAAACCAGTCTTGGGGGGAGGAGCTTAGGTGGTGTAGTGAAGAGCGGGAATGTTAGTCAGTCAGAAGGAAGAGGAGTAGGAGACAAGTCATTGGAGAGGGACCCTGCGAGAAGTGCAGTGGAGGGCACCTCAGGATAGGTGGCCCGGCAACTGAAGGGGATTCTAGGGTGTTGATGTGCACCTGAATCCATGCCGGTATGTCTCTCAGTCCAAACCGGAGAACCGGCTCTGAGGTGCACGGGTGTTCATCCCTGAGCTGCAGAAACTGGACAGCACGCACCTCTTCAGTGGTCGCTGCAACCCCGGCATAATTCCCCTAAGGCCCGTGTAGGGTCAAGGAGGCCCAGAAAGCGATAGACTCCATGAGAGGCCCAGAGGTGACAGACTCCACACCAGAGGCTCCAAGGGCATTAGACACCGTAAGGATCCGTGGGGATCGGCGGTGGGCTCTGTGCGCAGGAGCGTAAGGATAGATAAAAGGCAATGCAGGCACATCACGAAGGGTCCCCTGTGAAACATCCTAATCCTCTGGTGACTACCCAGGCCAGCAGTACCCGTGAACCGTGTGTGTAAAGACTGTTTTGCTGCTTGAGTCACCAGTAAAACCCGGTTCAGAGACTAAGACCATGTGGTGTGTTTATTACTTGCGCCGGAGGAGCCATACTACTGCCCACAGAGACTGTCAGCCTGCAGCTCCACCTGACGAGCCGACTCCCTGTGTGAATTCTCCATTCTTCCATCACAGCCCTGGGAACCCCGCTTCATCTACAAGGAGTATTACCAACTAGCTGCCTCATCAGTGCCCAGGATCCGAGTACCTCACGGCCCTGGCATTGGTCACCTCCCTCTTGTGTATATAACCTGGCCATATCACCACATTCCCTCCCTTATCAGCCAGGTTAAAAACTACCCCCTCCAAGCAATGTAATTCTTCCAGAGTGTCTCTCTGTTTCTTAGTAAGGTTGTCATACCTACGCCTGATAGAGATCCTTTTAAAATCCTCAATTACAAGTCAAAGAAATATCTCAATTGCAGGGCAGAGGGACAGTGGGGGAAGCCTGGTAGATCTGGGCAGCAGATGTTTAGGGAACCCACTTGTTGGTTCAATAGACTGCTCCTGGATCAATTTCTCAAGGACCTCCAATACTTCTCTTTCCAATGCAGAATCAGGGATCAAATTAGAGTTATTGTGTTAAAGCCTTTTTAGGATTAACTTCCTAGTGAACAGGTCAGTGTCCTTTTGTGCTAGAAAAAAGTTGAAAGAGTTGGTAGGACAAAATGTTAAACCCTTTGATAGGAGGTCAAGCTGTGAGTCAGTAAAAACTTGTGACGAGAGATTAATTACCTGGAGTTGGTTACTGCCTGGTCTTATGTCCCCGTTTCACATAACAAGATCGCTGCTACGTCACAGGTTTTGTGAAGCAATAGCAACCTCGCCAGCGATCTCGTCATGTTTGACATGTAGCAGTGACCAGGCCCCTGCTATGACATCGCCGATCGTGTCGGAATGGCCTAGACTATTTTTTGATTGTCGGTTTACCACTGGGCAGCATGCATCGGTGTGTTTGACGCCTTAACAACAACCTTGTTGGCGACTCAGACCTCAGCCACGTACTGTAGGTCTGAGTCATCTGACTAGCTGCTGTGTTACAGGGTCCCAATGACCGCCGAGGTTGTTATACGGGTCACCGTATCATTGCTGCGTCATTGACTGGATCTGACTGTTCGACATCGCACCAGTGACCATGTAGCAACGTTCCAGTGATCCCTTCCAGGTTGTATCGTTGTCGGGATCGCTGGAACATCACTAAGTTTAACGGCATCCTTAAGGTGACGGGAATTGACATGGTCGGGGGTGCTGTCAGGGGTGGCAACCTAAAGAAGATCCTGGCACAGATTGAGGCCAAGTGGATTGTCACTAGAGATGAGCCACCACCCTAGTGTTTGATTCGATTCGTCAAATTGGCGGGTGTGTTCGTCGAATGTTTGTCGAATGTTCATCGAACACCGTCGAACACCAATAAATGAGCTGTGCGGGGCACTTTCACTTCCGCAATGTATATACATACATTGCGGAAGTGAAATTAAATAAAAGAAAGTGTTAAAAATAATAAAAATCTCTATGCTCACCTGCCAGGGATCCACCGATGCCTCCTGCACCTCCGTCCTGATGCCTGTAGGACCTGCTGTGATGTCACAAGCTGGCAGCATCATTGGGTCACATGACCACAGTTACTGCAGTAACCGATCATGTGACCCGATGACTCTGCCAGCTTGTGACATCACGGCAGGTCCTACGGCATCAGGAGTCCTGATGCCTGTAGGACCTGCCATGATGTCATAAGCCGGCAGCATCATTGGGTCACATGTCTGCAGTTACCGGCATCACGGCAGGTCCTACAGGCATCAGGACGAAGGTGCTGGAGGCATCGATGGATCGCCGGACAGGTGAGCATAGAGGTTTTTTTTATTTTTAACCGTTTCTTTTTCTACATTTCACTTCCGCAATGTATGCATATACATTGCGGAAGTGAAAGTGCCCTGCACAGCTCATTCATTAGGCGAAAGATGCGGCAGTCAAAGCATTATCAAACATTACCTTGAACTTCCGAATTTGAAGCCAATTGTTTGCATTCGTCAAATGTCTCGAACACCGCTCAAAACAGCTTGAATTTGAGATTGATGAACAATTTGAATCGAACACCGCTCATCTCTAATTGTCACTCTTGACACCATGGCTCCAAAGGGTTTGAATGAGTCTCTGACGTTTGGATCTATTCTATAGTACTGACCTCCTGTGCATTTACTTTTTGCACCCACATTTGTACCTTTTCTCTTCTTTTCCCTGGTTGAGAAATCGATTTTAATCTATATTTTTATTGTGCATTAGCGGAATGCCCACCATGTTTGTTGCTTCCATTAATTGAAGATCTTTGTCCAGATTTGGTCTAAATAAATGCATAATAGGGACATTACTGGACTGGAATTGATAATGTTTAGACTAAAAACAGACTTGGATTGACAACTGGAGCTATTATTTGTATATGGACCATATCAATTGGTCTTGGCTGTTCTTTTGTGGGCATAATGCTTCTTTTAGAGTACGTTTTGTACACTCTTATTGTGTTTTTCTTCCACTCTTTTCTTTTTTCTTCAGTACTGGATGTGACTGTCTTGCGTCTTTATGGCATTGTGACCATGCGCTGGGAGCCATGGTGACGCATCCCTGTTCCCGCACACCCACATTAGCCGTGTGATGCCAATCGTGTCATGTCTGGTCGGCGGGTTCCGGGGGTGCATGTCATAACCTGGCGGCAATGAGAGAGCTGATTGTGACAAGGACCACATATTTAAAGCAGTAGGGATCTGGGGGCTACTGGAATATCCCCCTGAGGAAGCTGGCACTACTATCACAACCAGTGAAACGCCACATCGCGGCTTTTATTCTTTTTGGTGGTCACATGACCTTCGAGACATAAAGCATATGAGGTGCCATGGATATGTGTATATGCTAATGTATGAAGGGTTTTGTTACATGCTATTTGACCATGCCTGATGGAAAATTTATCAGTCCATGACTTTGAACGGCCAGGGTTCATCAATACTATCCCTAATTATGAAAGGGGATTATCATATGTATGCACTAGCACTTTATACCATTGGCAAGTTCATTGCTTACAACTGTGTCCAGAGGTATTCCTATCTGTGGTAATTGTAAGCATTTATATGTACTGGACTATATATTTATCATGTATGTAAGAATCCCATTGTTTATGTAAGCATTACCCTGTCTCTATTCATACACCAAAAGGAACTATAATGGACCAGTTTTTTCTTGCCACTTTTTATCCCCTTTGTATTATTACTATCATTGTTCACTAATAAACTTGTAATTTGGCATGACTCTAATTTTCGCATATTGATATACAATAAAGGTATATTCACCCCGCAGAGGATAAGCTAACGGCATTGTAGGTAGCAGTTGTATATTGCAAAAGAGTTAGGAATAGTTACGGACAAGTGAAAGGAGATACATGAGTAGTAGCAAAACCCTGAAATTACGTTAACGAGGTAAAACAACCTGTAATTAGGTCGTCCACATAAAGTTTAACTGAGTCAGTTGACAAAGTAACCAATCCTGTCATTGGATCTTAATTTTGAATATTGATTAACAAATAATCCACTAATTAATGATAAACCAACTGTCACTTATTTCTGGCATAATATTACTTTTTTTTATGCAAAAGTTTGCTACCTGGGTCACTTATTTCATACAGTTATTTCTATATAATTGGTTTACATAGATTAATCCTAATTTTTGCATATTGTGTATAGTATAAATTTGTAGTACAATGTACCCATTTTTAATTGTCTAGTCACTTGAATTGGTGAATTATTATTGACCCCTCACTTACCATAATATACATTCTTTACCTGTTGTAACATTATGTAGTTTACCTAAATTTGTCATGATTTAGTTTTTGTCTGTGATATCTCCATCTCATAATGGTGCCGTCACACAGCACGATCTGGCCATCGATGTCGGAAGCGTATGCAGGTTGCCATCGGTTCGACAATCGCTGAGCCAGCTGTAAACACTGCAATCACTGCAGCCGGGACACCAACGTATTAGGCGTGCACATCGCTCGTGGGCGTGCTCAGCCCAGCGAGCGATCCGTATGCAACGCTGCGTATAAGCTGGATCGCCGCCGACTATCGCTCTGGTGAATGTCACCGGCGTGATCCAGCTTATCGCAGGTGCCATTGACAGGTTTACATGTTCTTCCGTAAACTTCAACTGCGACTAGATAAAATCCGGTCTGGCGCTTCGTTTACACAGCGCGACGTCGCTGATACGTCACTTTTTATGGCGATGTCGCTTGCCTACGTCGCAGGTTGTGACGGCACCATAAGATATGAACTCTTTTTTATATGTAAATCTAGTCTGTTTAGTCAACTAGGAGTGATTCTCAAGAAGACTCCTAGAGAGAAAAGTTAAAATCTACTTAGCTAACAAGATTAGATTTACATACAGGGATGAGGAACACATATTACAGGAATGGAAAGGAGTAGGAACAAAAGAAAAACTATACCAGAATTAGGCTAATGTTCATCACTGGGCATTTTTGATCCACTTTTGTGCTGTGTTTTTTTTTTTAAACTGTACTAAAAATGGATCAGTCAAAACGTCTGTCAACAAAAGTGAATGTCATTTTCAATTTGTTGTCCAGACGCTGCATTTGTTTTTTTTACTGCTCCGTGGTGCAGAAAGCAGATCCAGAAAATAATGAGCCTCAATCTTTGTGGTGTTTTTCTGGTGAACTTTCTGCACCACTACTATCCAATTACTTAGCCACCCTGTGATCCCACAGTGAGATCCGGCTGTATCTTCCTCCCGGGCAGCGGCAAGACCTGTGAATTGTCTGTACGCTGATTCCAGGACCTACGTACAGTACAGACCAAAGTTTGGACACACCTTCTCATTCAAAGAGTTTTCTTTATTTTCATGACTATGAAAATTGTATATTCACACTGGAGGCATCAAAACTATGAATTAACACATGTGGAATTATATACTTAACAAAAAAGTGTGAAACAACTGAAAATATGTCTTATATTCTAGGTTCTTCAAAGTAGCCATCAAGCTCATCAAGAGAATGCCAAAGAGTGTGCAAAGCAGTAATCAAAGCAAAAGGTGGCTACTTTGAAGAATCTAGAAGCTAAGACATATTTTCAGTGTTTCACACTTTTTTGTTAAGTATATAATTCCACATGTGTAAATTAATAGTTTTGATGCCTTCAGTGTGAATCTACATTTTCATAGTCATAAAAATACAGAGAACTCTTTGAATGAGAAGGTGTGTCCAAACTTTTGGTCTGTACTTTATGTGATACACCATGTGACTCAGTCACATGGTGCTTCAGTCACATTATTACATGGTGCTTCAATACCAAGGTGCTATGTCCTAGAGCTCTATACAGACAACTCACAAGTCCTGCCGCTGCTCAGGAGGAAGACATCACCGGGACTTATGGTGCCGTCACACAGCACGATCTGGCCAGCGATGTCGGAAGCGATGCGCGGGTGCCCACTTGGTTCCGACATCGCTGGCCAGCTGTCACACAGCATCGCTGCGGCCGGCGACACCGCAGCGATGCGGGCGGTGACATCGCTCGCTGGGCTGGGCCCAGCCCAGCGAGCGATCCGCAGCAAAGCTGCGTATTTAAGTGGAATGCGCCACAATCGCTCTGGCGATGTCACATGCGATCCAGCTTATCTCAGTTCCGGTTGACAGTTTACGTCTTCCTATAACCTGTCACTCGACAGCATAAAATCGTCAAGCGCGTTACAGCCTACGTCGCTAGACGCATCGCTATACAGTCACTTTCGCAAGTCCTAGCGCTCGGCAGGTGGATGACGGCACCTTACTGTTGGATCATGGAGAGGGTAAGACGGTTTGTGTGTTTCTCTGTCTGTGTGTCTGCCTGTGTCTGTCTGTGTCCCCAGAAAACGGAGCAAAAAAGCAGCACAAACGGATGATGCATTTGTAATGCTGTTTTTTGCAAAAAGAGGGTCTGTTTTTGGTGCAGAAACTGCACCAAAATTGGTTCAATAAAAAACAGAGCACAAACACTCTGTCTGAACTTAGCCTAAGTAGAAGAGTGATATTTACATCAGGTTTAAAAATGACAAATTTATGGAACATGACAGGTGTTCTTTTAGCTCTAAGCTCATGTAAGCCTAGGTAAGATTGAAACATTTTAAGATTAAGTTTTAGTCTGGTTTGAAGAACAATAACAACCACAATCTGAAATACCATTTTGTGACATCTATGTGTGTAATATGTTAATTCTATTTTTAATAATAGTAGAGTTAAATAAGTATGTAAATTTACATGAATCAAAAATAAGTGACAAATGTTAATGTAATTGTCAGCAGTGTCTAACAGATGGTTCCAGACTTGTCACTATAAATGCAGTAGATACACAGATTCTGCTTTTCTCACTGAGATAGACTAAAGAGCTTGTGTGAGATCAAACTTAGAGTAAATATAATTATAATCCATTCTCATATGGAAGTAGCTTGTCTTTATGAGATGGAAAAGTAATAGTTTGGTGTTCCCTTAAGGAGGACCTTTCAACACATTTAAGTGCAAAACTAAACACTTCATAATAAAGTTCCTGAAAAAAATCTTTATTTTTTATTTCTCTTATCATGCAGAGACTCAGCATTAGCTTGTCAACTTTATATACTCATTTTCCCTTTAGCCAAGGGACCGTTAGGAAGTATTCTACACTGGGGATTTTTTCTCTTTCACCTGTATGATGTTGACCAATTGTAAGCAGTATGCCTTATGCAGGGAAAAAAACGACCCCAGTGAATGTCAGAATTGGTTTTCTTTGAGTGATATGGTAAGATTCATGTCTAATACATTCATCAAAATCTAACTAGCAGCAAGTAGTGTGCAGAGAAGTTGAGCTATATATTATTAAATACACCACTTGGTATCTATCCAAGATATTGGTGATTAGCCCCTGCTAATGCCCCCTTGATTAAAGGCAAATTTGACATATAAAGGTTAGAAGTTGTCTTTGCAATGGACATTAAATATAAAAGAATAAAATATGTTTGTTTGTTTTTTAAATCTTTAGCTACTAATCAGGATGTGGCCAGTTTAGCACATAAAATGTGGTGATAGGTCCTCTTTAAAGCGATCGTCATTCCTTGTTTTTGATGAGGTAACTCTGGGAGACAGCGAATGTATACTGCAAATTTTTTTTGCTGGGTGTCCCAGTTTTTGGTTTAGCAGCATAACTGTCTTCTTTAGTAATAATCTAACTGTTCTGGTGAATCCAAGTTATAATTTGAAGATTAATTGGGTCAATTTTATAACAATTGAATGGTCCACTATGGCCATTTGAAAGATTTAGGGATCACCATATTCTGCCTGGTGAGACCTAAGTAGAGATGAGCTAACCTTTTAAGGTTTGGTTGCCGAAAGAACCCTTGGTGTTCAGGTTCAGTCACGATGTTCAGAAGCCGAACTAGACTCCAGCCCCCAATATTGGCTGTTTGGCTCTCCAGTCACATACAGACAGCCATAAGGCGAACACTTCCGGGGACAGTAGAGTGGTGATTTTTTTTAACATCACTACCAAACTATGGACAAAACTCTTTTTTTAACCCAACTGCGAGTCGATCACACACTGCAAGTGGCTTGCACAGGCCC
>JARQOC010000008.1:112443515-112468417 GCA_033576535.1 Allobates femoralis | reverse complement strand
TCTACACTCTGTACAATATAGGTATACCTGAGGAAGGCTATATTACTTAGCTGAAACGCGTTGTTTTTGTGTACTAATTACTTATGAACTTTTACGCTGTGCACTAAGCTGAATAAACCACTGAAGGAAAAAAACCTAAGAGTGCCGTTACACGCAGCGATGTTCCAGTGATCCCGACAGCGACCAGGTACACTTTAACATCGCTTTGTGGTCACTGGGGAGCTGTCAAACAGGCAGATGTCCTCAGTGACCAGGGACCAGGGAGCTGATCTTGACCGCTGAGTAAGCGAGAGGATGCTGGTAACCCATGATGAACAGTAGGTATCTAGGCAGCGCGCGCTGCTTAGTTACCCGCTGTTTATCATGGTTACCAGCGTCCTCTCGCTTACAGGCTGCGCTAAGCAGGAGGACGCTGGTAACCATGATAAACAACGGGTGTCTAGGCAGCGCGCGGCTTAGTTACCAGCTGTTTATCAAGGTTACCAGCCTGTGAGGTCGCTGATCGCTGGTCTCTCGCTGTCACACGCAGCAATACGTGCTGACTAGTGGGAGAAGAAGGACCAAAAAATGGTCCTGAACGATGTGCAACGATCAGCGACCTCACAGCCGGGGCCTGATCGCTGCTATATGTCACACACTGCAACATCACTGGAGAGGTCACTGTTACATCACAAAACCTGTGATGTTTCAGCGATATCGCTAGCGATCTTGCTATGTGTGACAGGGGCTTAAGTCTACACTCCAGTGTCTGTGACCTTGGGAGCGCTGATCTGACCGGATAATCCACTTGAATCTCCTCAGTGCAAGACATATGAAAGCTCGCATAGAGTTTGCAAGAAAACACATAAAAGACTCCTAGACTATGAGAAATAAAATTCTCTGGTCTGATGAGACGAAGACAGAACTTTTTGGGGATTATTGTAGGCAGTATGTATGGAGAAACCAGGCACTGCTCATCGCCTAACCAATCCAATCCCAAATGTGAAACATGCTGATGGCAGCATCATGCTATGGGGGTGTTTTTTAGCTGCAGGGACAGGACGACTGGTTGCAATTGAAGGAAACATCAATGCGGCCAAATACAGAGATATCCTGGATGAAAACCTCTTCCAGAGAGCTCTGGACCTCAGACTTGGCCAAAAGTTCACCTTCCAACAAGACAATGACCCTAAGCACACAGCTAAATTAACAAAGGAGTGGCTTCCAAACAACTCTGTGACCATTTTTGACTGGCCCAGCCAGAGCCCTGACCTAAAACCAATTGAGCATCTGTGTAGAGACCTGTAAATGGCTCTCCACCAATGTTCACCATCCAACCTGACAGGACTGGAGAGGATCTGCAAGGAAGAATGACAGAGGATCCCCAAATCTAGGTGTGAAAAACTTGTTGCATCATTCCCAAGAAGACTCATGGCTGTATTAGCTCAAAAGGTGCTTCTACTCAATACTGAGCAAAGGGTTTGAATACTTATGACCATGTGATATTTCAGTTTTTCTTTTTTAATAAATTTGGAAAAAATTCTACATTTTTTTTTTTCTTCAGCCAAGACGGTGTGCAGAGTGTACATTAATGAGAAAAAAGTGAACTTTTTGAATTTACCAAATGGCTGCAATGAAACAAAGAGTAAAAATCTTAAAGGGGTCTGAATACTTTCTGTACCCACTGTACATAGAATTTATAATTGTCCCCTCCACCCCTAAAAATATTATTCAGCTTAGTCAGATAGGAGAATATCTGAAAGCTTTGCAGCCTTACAAAGTAATTTTCCTCCTACTGAAGCACATAGATTCATTCATTGCAGCCATACAGTATGATGCCAACAAGGGTTTCCCACAAACATGGTATAAAACCCCCTCAATGAATTCCCCCACATTCATAGTATAATGACTCCACTGTACCCCCCTCAACTATCCTGGAAATCTAAGGTGACCCCAACACAGAATGATCCCTAACTGAGACCCCACACATCCCTTCATGCGGTATATTGCGCCTACAAAAAGTATAATGACTCTGCACACTGTATAATGGCTCCTACTATCACTACAAATAGTATTATGGCCCCCATGCAGCCTTCCACACAGTATGATAGACCCACACTAACCTTCGCAATGTATAATTGTTTGTATAGAGTTTAATGGCCCTCAAATAACTGTCAATAAAATATAAAGGCTTACTTAAATATCAATATTATAATGTCTTCCACATAATCTCCAAATAGCATAATGACCTCTACAAATCCCTTGAAATATTATAATTCATCCACATACCATTCCATACAGTATAATGGTCCCCATATAGTCCTCCATATGGTATAATTTACCCATAGTCCTCCATATAGTAATGAGCCTGCATAGTCCTCCATGTATTATTATTATTATTATTATTATTTATTTATATAGCGCCATTGGTTCCATGGCGCTTTACATAAGAAGTGGGGGTAACATCGACAGGTACAGTGCATATGAGCAGACAATGCTTGCTGATACACGACGGGAGAGGATCCTGTCCACGAGGGCTCACAGTCTACGGGGGTGGGGGAGGACACGATAGGGGGGGGAAGCGCCAAGGGGGTGGTGGAGCGGCGCTAGGTCTCATCATGGGTTGTAGGCTTGTTGGAATAGATGAGTTTTCAGGTTCTTTTTGAAGCTCTTGAGGGTAGGCGAGTGTCTGACGTGCTGGGGGAGGGAGTTCCAGAGTCTAGGGAGGCGCGGGAGAAGTCTTGTATGCGGTTGTGGGAGGATGAGATGAGGGGGGAGGAGAGGAGGAGTTCTTGTGAGGAGCGTAGGTTGCGTGTAGGTTGGTATTGGGAGACCATGTCGGAGATGTAGGGGGGGGACAGGTTGTGGATGGCTTTGTAAGTCAGGTTAGGATTTTAAATTTAGATCTTTGGGGGGTGGGGAGCCAGTGAAGTGCCATGCGGAGAGGGGAGCTAGGGGAGTAGCGAGGAGACAGGTGGATTAGACGGGCGGCTGAGTTCAGGATAGAGTGGAGAGGTGCAAGGGAGGAGGCAGGGAGACCGGTGAGCAGTAGGTTGCAGTAGTCAAGGCGGGAGATGATGAGGGCGTGGACGAGAGTTTGGCGGTGTCGTGGTTAAGAAACGGGCGGATGCGTGAGATGTTCTTGAGTTGGAATCGGCAGGAGGTGGCAAGGGCTTGGATGTGGGGCTTGAAGGAGAGGGAGGAGTCGAGGGTGACCCCGAGGCACTTTGCATGGGGGACTGGGGAGAGAGAGCAGTCGTTGACTCGGATTGACAGGTCTGGCAGAGGGGGAGGCGGCTGGGGGGGAAGACAATGAACTCTGTTTTGTCCATGTTCAACTTGAGGAAGCGAGCAGAAAAGAAGGCCGAGATGGCGGACAGGCATTGGGGATTTTAGATAGAAGGGAGGTGATGTCGGGCCCGGAGAGGTAGATCTGGGTGTCGTCGGCGTAGAGATGGTACTGGAGGCCATGGGACTCGATAAGTTGACCTAGGCCGAGGGTGTAGATGGAGAAAAGTAGCGGTCCAAGTACCGATCCCTGGGGGACGCCGACAGTAAGGGGGTAGGACGAGGAAGAGGTGTCGGCGTGCGTGACGCTGAAAGTGCGGTCCGTAAGGTAAGAGGAGATCCAGGAGAGGGCGAGGTCGGTGATGCCAAGGGATTCTAGGATTTGGAGTAGGAGGGAGTGGTCGACTGTGTCAAAGGCGGCGGATAGGTCGAGGAGGAGGAGGACGGAGTAGTGTCTTTTCCTCTTTGCGGTTAGGAGGTCATTGGTGACTTTAGTAAGGGCAGTTTCGGTGGAGTGATGAGGTCGGAAACCAGATTGCAGGTGGTCGAAGAGGGAGCGGGAGGATAGGTAGGATGACAGTTCAGAGTGGACGTGCTGTTCGAGTAGTTTGGAAGCGAAAGGGAGAAGGGATATTGGGCGGTAGTTGGCGACGGATGATGGGTCGAGGGAGGGTTTTTTGAGGATGGGTGAGATCAAGGCGTGTTTGAAGGAAGAGGGAAAGACGCCAGTAGTGAGTGACAGGTTGAAGAGTTGGGTTAGGGCAGGGATGAGGGTGGTGGTGAGGTTTGGGATGAGATGGGTAGGGAGAGGGTCGAGGGCACAGGTGGTGAGGTGAGATCGTGACAGGAGGGTGGAGAGCTGGGCTTCAGTCACGTTGGAGAAGCTTCCTTTGGTCGAGGAGGGTTGGGCGGTAATGGTGGTGGGTTGGGGGGACGTTGGGCCAAAGCTTTCTCTAATTTTGTCAATCTTGTGTTTGAAGAAGGTGGCGAAGTCGTCAGCGGAGATGAGGGGGGAAGGAGGAGGAGCTGGGGGACGGAGAAGGGAGTTGAAGGTTCTGAATAGTTGTTTGGGGTTTCGGGACAGTGTGTTGATTAAAGAAGAGAAGTAGGTTTGTTTTGCGGCAGTGAGTGCGTCCTTGAAGTTGGAGAGGGATTGCTTGTAGATTGTGAGGTGGGCCGTGGAGTGGGATTTCTTCCATCTCCGTTCAGCGACCCTGGACGTTCGGCGAAGCTCTTTTGTGAGAGGGGTGAGCCAGGGTTGTCTGTTTGTGCGGGTTTTGGTGTGTGTGAGGGGGGCAGCCTGGTCGAGAGCCGCAGTTAATGTGGAGTTGTACAGGGTGGCGGCAGTGTTGACGTCGAGTGAGGAGGCAAGGTCCGTGAGAGGGAGGAGGGAGTGGGAGAGTGAGTTGAAATCGATGGCTTTTAGGTCTCTGCGTGGGTGACTGAGTTTTCGGAGAGGGGGGGGTGAGGAGGGGGGAAAGAGGGAGGAGAAGGTCAACAGGTTGTGGTCAGATTGGAAGAGGGGTGAGTTTGAGAGGTCGGTGAGGGAACAGAGGCGGGAGAAGATGAGGTCAAGCGTGTGGCCGTCTTTGTGAGTGGCTGAGGAGGACCATTGGGAGAGGCCGAAGGAGGTGGTCAAAGATAGGAGTCGGGAGGTAGGCGGGTCGGGGGTGTCGATGGGGATGTTGAAGTCGCCCATGATGATGGTGGGGATGTCGGAGGAGAGGAAGTGGAGAAGCCAAGTAATGAAGTGGTCAAGGAAGGAAGTGGTGGATCCCGGGGGTCGGTAGATGACCGCGAGTTGGAGGTTGCAGGGGGAGAAAATGCGAATAGAGTGCAGTTCGAAGGAGGGAAAGGAGGCGGAGGGAGGTGGTGTAGTAGGGATGAAGGAGCAGCTGTCGGACAAGAGTATACCCACACCACCCCCACGGGTGTTATTAGGGCGTGGTGTGTGGGAAAGCGTGAGTCCGCCGTAGGAGAGGGCAGCAGGGGAGGCTGTGTCGGCGGGGGTGAGCCAAGTTTCGGTGATGCCGAGGAATTTGAATTTATTGGTGATGAAGAGGTCGTGGATGTAGGAGAGTTTGTTGCACACTGAGCGGGCATTCCAGAGTGCTCCAGACAGGGGGACTGGGGTTGGGTGAATGGGTATGAGGTTGCGGGGGTTGCGAGAGTTTGTGATGGGGGATGGGCGAAAGTTGGAGGTGAGTGGAGGGATGTGGTGGGGGGGTCCAGGGTTGGGGGATATGTCACCTGCAAGTAGGAGAAGTAGCGAGAGAGTTAGGAGGTGGGAGCAGGAGAGTTTGCGTGGGGGCCGTGCGTGTGTGGAGAAGAGTGATTGGGTGTGGAGGAACAGTTCGGAGGAGGGGGTGAGATGGGTGGGTAGGAAGGATGGAGAGATCGCTATGGCCTTGGTGGGTGGAGGGATGTGCGGGGTTAGGAGGAAGTGGAGTAGGATGGGGGTGAGGGTGAAGAGGAGGGGAAACATTGTGGGCAGCTGGTTTTGGCGGTGAGAAGTGACGGTGGTGGGATGTGGCAGGTGAGGTGCGTGGATGGAGAAGGGGTGTGGGTGGGGCTAGGGGGTGGCGGAGGACGGGGTGGAGTCGGGGGTGGCGCGAGGTGCGGTGTGGCCAGGGGTAGGGTGCGGTCAGGTGGTGGGGTGCAGCCTGGGGTGGGGTGGAGTCAGGGATAGTAATAGGAGGGGTGGGGTGTAGCTGGGGGTGGAAGACAACTAGGGAAGTGGTACAGCCGGGGATGCAGGAATAGCCCAGGATGCGTAAAAACCGGGGATGGGGTACAGCGAGGGGGTACCGTCGTGGTCACAAGTGGGGCGCAGTCCGTGGATGGAGTGGTGCAGCTGGAGACGAGATGGTGGAGCCGGAGACGAGATGATGGAGCCGGACTCGAGATGATGCTGTTGGATGATGAGATGGTGCCGTCGGATGGTGAGATGGTGCCGCAGGGGATCGGGCGGTGCAACCGGAGATGAGATGATGGAGCCGGAGACGAGGTGGCGCAGCCGGGTGGTGCTGTCGGATGATGGGATGGTGTCGTCAGATGATGGAGCAGAGACGAGATGATGGAGCCGGAGACGGGATGATGGAGCCGGAGACGAGGTGGCGCAGCCGGAGACGAGGTGGCGCAGCCGGGTGGTGCTGTCGGATGATGGGATGGTGCAGCCGTGGACGGGGTGGTGGAGCCAGGGGGTCCAGGGTAGCAGGAGTGATTGACAGCAGGCAGGTGGTTGATGGTAGCCAGGAGCCAGGCGTAGCCAGGGGGGTCAAGCGTAGCTCAGTGGCAGTCGAGTCGGTGGCAGCCAGGAGGGTCAAAGCGCAGCCAGGAGGGTCAAAGCGCAGCCAGGAGGGTCAAAGCGCAGCCAGGAGGGGGTCAAGCGCAGCCAGGAGGGTCAAAGCGCAGCCAGGAGGGTCAAAGCGCAGCCAGGAGGGTCAAAGCGCAGCCAGGAGGGTCAAAGAGCAGCCAGGAGGGTCAAAGAGCAGCCAGGAGGGTCAGAGAGCAGCCAGGAGGGTCAAAGAGCAAGCGCAGCCAGAAGGGTAGGTTTCAGCTGCAGGGCTGGGTGCAGTCAGGGCCCAATGGAGACCGGGCCCAGGTGGAGTCAGGGGCCAGAAAGCAGCCGGGGCCAGGACCGCAGCCGAGGCCGAGGGCCCATATGCAGCTGATATGGGCCCTCGGGGGGCAGGAGTGGCCTGTGGGCCTTTGCAGCTGGGTGCTGGAGCAGTCAGTGGGTGTCTCGGTGGGGGACCCCTCTACCTCCTCACCTGTGCTGCAGGAGTGCTGGTGCTCCCGTCTCTGAGGAGGGTGGTTGATCGCTGCGGCGGTGAGGTCAGCTGTCCTGGGCGCCAGGGCCGTGCTGCCGCTGCAAGCTGGGGGTCAGGCCGGAGGTGCGGGTCCCGCCGGCAGAGCGCGCGGCCGCCGCTGCACTCACGGGGTCCCGGGAGCGGAGCAGGTATCCTGCCGCGGGCAGGAGGTGACGGGCCGTCGGCTGGATGGCGAGGGGGCCGCGGGGTCCCCGGTTCAAAGTGGCGTTGGGCGGGAGCCGGGCGCCGCTGGAGGAGGCCGACTTCCACGGTGCAGGCGCCTCCTGGTGAGTGGAGGAGAGCGGTGGGCGCTCAGGCGAGGGGAGCCAGAGGGGGGAGGTTACCCGAACCGCCGGTGGGGCCAAGGTGGTAGGCCTGGGAGGACCGACTAGGCCAGGCCGCCGGCTCCCGATCTGGGCGGCCGCTGGTGAAACTCTGGGGTCCCGATGTTAGGTGGGGTGCTCGGGGGTGACAGCGTTGAGGATGGACGTGTAGGGGAGGACAGGCGTGCTTGGATGCGATGGATGGTGTCCAAGTTACCTGGAGCCTCCTTGCATGCGACTGTCACCCCCGGCGGCCATCTTAATGAACACATGTAGTATAATGCACACCGCATAGTCCTCCATATAATATAATGCACCCCCCATAGTGCTCCATATAATATAATGGGCCCCACATTGCCTACCATATAGTATAATGCTCCCCTATAGTCTTCCATATAGTATAATAGACCCTATATAGTCATGCATATAGTAAAATGTACCCACCGTAGTCCTCCATATCTTCTAATTTCCTCCTATATTCCTACATATATTTATTATAAAGCACAACCCATAGTCCTCCATGTTGTGTAATGTACCCATCATAGTTCTCCATATTGTATAATGCATCCCCCATAGTCAACCATATGTAACGCACTCCCCATAGTCTTCTGTATACTATAATAATGCACCCCCACAGTTTTCTATATAGTATAATGCACTCCACATAGTCCTCCATATTTTATAATGCACTCCCAATAGTCCTCCTTATAGTATAATAACGAAAAATGTACTTTGCTTTAGGCTGTAGCCTTTAGTTCCTTTACATGCAGTGTCAAAGGTCAAAGCCTTGTTCTTATTGTAGGAAAATTTGTTTTGTTCACACAGCATATATCTAGACGGGCTTTTCATGTTCGCTTGCAGTGTTTTCACAATTTGAACACTGCCCTAGTGAGTATACAGTTACTTGCCAAAAGTGTATTGGGTATTCACATGTAATGGATTTGATAAACTTCTGTATTGACGTCTGCAGGGGCCCCCCCCCCATTTGGGCAATATGTGGTTTTGTATTGTGTTTTTAAATGTTTTTAACTTGTGTGTTCATGTTGACCTTAATAAAATTGATTATTTTGTATGATCTTTGACTTTGTGGTGTACTGCCTCTATTGTCAACTCCTTCCCTCCAGTGTTTATATTGCCTCCTTATATTATAATGCACTCCCCAAAGTCTTCCATATAGTATAATACAACCTCTATGTTCTCCATATAATAGAATGCACCCCATAGTCTTCCTTATATTATAATGCCCCCATAGTTCACCATGTACTCTATATAATGCACCACATGGTCCTACAAGTCCCCCATAGTTCTTCAGATTGTTTAATGCACAGTTCATTGTCCTTTGGTCACTGTGTACTCAACTGATTAAAATAAATAAATGAATACTCATCTCTCATCAGTTACTCTTCTGCTCCGGTCTCTGGGCGAACATTCTACAGCACTATATATCTCAGC
Organism: Allobates femoralis; assembly: GCA_033576535.1. Lineage (NCBI taxonomy): Eukaryota > Metazoa > Chordata > Amphibia > Anura > Aromobatidae > Allobates > Allobates femoralis. The sequence continues at coordinate 112,459,563 of JARQOC010000008.1, read as the reverse complement.
ACAGCGGAACGCAGTAGTGACATCTCCAAACTCGCTGCATCAAGACATCAGAGCTCAAAGACAGCGGGAGAATGATGGAGGAGGGAGCGGAGGGCTTCTTTTTTCATCATTACTTTCAACTGTATTGGCATCTGCAATGCCAATAAAATTGGAAGTGTGATGAAGTGTGATAGTGGCCATGTGGTCTTCTACCTTTAAGGTACCTTTACACGCCGCTACAACAGGATGCATACAACCCGCTACAGGCTACAAATGTAGCTTGTGGCGCCAATATCGCCCGTAGTAGCGGCGTCTGAAGACGGGACGACACAGCCGGCTACAGATACATCTGTATCCGTGCACTGCCCATAAACAGATGGCTACATCGCCGATTGTAGCGAGCTGTATCGGCGTGTAAAGAACCCACAGAAGGGAACTGTGGACACCCGGCGATGTAGCTGCAATGTAGCTAAGGCGTCACCCAGGCTCCGTGTTACCGCGCCCCATCTGCGATCATTGGAGGAAGCTCCTGCGTTGCGATTGGTTGTCGCCGCACAGGGCGGCATATTTAAGGAGCTGACGAGTCACACTACACAATTGCTCGAGCGTCAAGTATTAATCAGCCTCCTGCGATGCGTGGCCAATCATGGTATTATTGATTTGTCCTATCAGCGTACGGACGTCTCGTAATCCACAATTGTAGCACGCCTATGTGCTGTCCCTGCTGCACCAGGTACGCCCATAGTAGCTGTTTGTAGCGGTGTGTAAATGAGCTATAGATGGCTACTTGAGACACCCGGCGATGTAGCTAGCTGTAGATGTAGCGTCGCGTAGCGCACCTTGTGGCGGCGTGTAAAGAGGGTGCGTTTCCCGTTTGTAACCGTTTTGGCGTGCTCGTGCACGTGAAGTAGCAGTTGGTATCCATCCTGTTGTGGCGGCGTGTAAAGGTACCTTTATAGTTTTATGAGTATTGTACTATATAAGATGAGCAAATCTTTTGACATTCAAATTCGCCATATGTGTCAAATTATTATTAACTATGGAATTCACAGAAATTGTGAAGTATAATGGTTGTAAAAAAAAACTTTTTATAACTTAAATTTTCCTCCATTGTCTAGACCTGGGGGTGACATGTTGGAGTTATCTAAGGCTCCATGTCCCCCCTCGTTCAGTGGTATCACGCCCTGGTGTTCGTGATAATTAATTCAGAAGTGTGGTCCCATATTTCAAATCCATGGGCAGCTCCTTCCTGGTATGACATGCAGCCGCGCGTCATTTCCGATCAAGTGCATTTTGGAGGACTATTGGCTGTACTGGCCGGCTTCAGTATGCACACTACAGGGGAGAGAATGGACCCAGAGAGAACACCCACACGTTGTCCACACGTCTAGACAATGGGGGAAAATGTAAGTTATAAAAAGCTTTATTACTACCATTATATTTCACATTTAGGTCAGACAGGGATGCTTAGGGATGTAGTAGGAAGCTGCAGGGACAGGTAGTGATAGGTTTGGGGGCATAAATGACCTTACAGGTCCCCTTTATGTCTGGGCATAGGGCAAGCCAGGCCTGAAGTGTATCCTGGAGTACAATGGGCCAAATTCATTAAGAGGCACACTTAATAAAATCAACATATCTTTTGAGTGCCATGTTCCAGAAATGCTAATCCAGTCTAAGACAAGAATTTTCATTTTTTAATGAATTGGACAGGCGGGCATTGCCATGCCCATTCCACCCCGGCTCTCTCTCAACCCACTTCGGCAGAACTGCATTAAAGTGACATGATAACATCAACAGTCAGCAAATGTTTGCACAACTCCACATTGCACAAACTTGTTTCAACTTTTTAAAACTTTTACACAAGTTTTCTCGCGTAAAAGCGTTGAAGAATTGTCCTCAATGGTGGCTAAACAAGTCAATACAACATTCTCCCTTTTTGGAAGCAGCAACTTGGTTTTGAAAATGTAGAAGCAATGACTTCCTTAGAAGCGCATGTTATCCTTTTTGAAATCCATTTCATCTTTATTTACCTTGCACAAGGTACAGTTCCCAGCTGCAATCAAATATATATCTAAAGAACACCATGAATAAGTTGGAGATTTGTTTGGATGTCTATCATCAGTGCATTGGAACTGGCACACTGGCAGCAGTAGAGACAGCATAGTGTAGAAAATACAGTAATAGGAAATGCAAGGAGATATCTGACAGTGTGGGGCCAACATTGGTAGCCATCGCAACAGCAGTACACTATCACTATTGAACACATTGGTCAGGCAGGAGATGTATGGCTGTCTATTGGTAGCACTTATAGTAAGGGCAGCATTCATACAGTATAGCATATGATAGGACAGGCAAAAGGATTTTTGGCTGTGTATGGCCACTATTGACAGACAATTGGGAGAAGAAGCAATAGTAAAGTATAGATATGACATGATGACAGGCAAGATATGCTCAACTAGGTGGGGGCATCAGCTCTGCTAGCAGCAAAACAGTAAAGCACTCACTGAACAGTCAGATAGATTGTTGATCTAATCATTATTATCAGATGTATGGGAGTGAATATCAGCACTTATCCATGCCTAATTCATCTTGTCAAATGTAAAGTTTTTCACCCTTGTGGAGGACATTTTGACCCACCTGGGAATAATTGAAGCACCTGTCAAGCTGAATACCCTCTCCGTTTATCATTTAGCAAAAAAATTATATTTTGGTCTCATCTGACCAGAGCACCTTCATACATATAGTTGTGTCTCCTACTTGGCATGTGGAAGAAGGTGCTCTGGTCAGATATGACCAAAGTAGACCTTTTTTGCTAACTCAAAGCACTCAGTATGGTGGCAAATTAACACTGCAGATTTCTCTGAAAACACCATCCCCATCGTCACACATGGTGGTGGCAGCATCATGATGTGAGGAGGCTTTTGTTCAGCAGAGACAGAAAAGCTGGTCAGAGTTGATGGAGAGATAGCTGGAGCTAAACATAGGGCAATTCTTGAAGAAAACCTGTTAGAAGTTGCACAAGACATGGGACCGGGGTGTAGGTTTACCTTCCAGCAGGAATATGATTCAAAACATCCTGCCAGATCTACATACAGTAGAAGGCTTGGATCAAAGCATATTCATGTGTGTGAATGGCCCAATCACAGTTCAGACCTAAATCCCATTGAGAATTTGTGACAAGACTTGAACATATCTGTTCACAGACGTCTCCATCCAATCTCACTAAGCTAGAGATATTTTGTAAAGAAAAATGGGCAAAATGTTCAACTTCTGGATGTGAAAAAGCTGGTATAGACATCCCCCAAAAGACTTGCAACAGTACTTCCAGCTAAAGATGTTTCTGTAAAGTATTGACTCAGGAGACATAAATACAAATGCATGTCACAAGTTTTATATTTATATTTTTTTAAATATTTTGAAAAAAATTGTAACATTTCCTTTACACTTCACAAATACTTGCTATTTTGTGTTGGTATAGGACACAAAATCTCAAAAAATGCATTTAATTTTGTAGGTGTAATGTGAAAAAATTTAGAAAGGTTCATGAATAAGAAGACTTTATAAGGGACCAGGGCCTATACCCTATTGAGATATTGTATAATGTATTCCACATAACATTTTCCATAGCTTGGGTATAAAGTTGGGTCTATTTAGCTTAAAGAATATAACATTTACTATAAGTATTAGAAAGGAAGAGCAAGCTTAGATTATGCAATAATTTGGTGAAGAATGCAGTGTAAGGCTAGGGTCACATTTGCGTTATGACCCTAGCCTGACGCTAAATCCTTAGAAATTGCAGCCCCATAGTAACCCCATATGTTTACCTTGCTAACCAGCCACACACAAAGTTCCAGGAAGTGTGCTTTAGCTGAGCGCACAGGAAACGTGGTCTGTAGCGTTTTCCTGTGCGCTGTCCAAAAGCGCACATCCGGGAGCTTTGTGTGGAGCCAGCTGCTAAGGTAAACATTGGGTTTCTATGGGCTCCGTTGCCTGGCAGCGCATAACGTTAACGCTATGTGCTGCTGCTGCAATTTCTAAGGATTTAGCACTTGTGTCACGCTAGGGTCATAACGCAAATGTGACCCTGGCCTAAGGCTGGTTTTACACTTGCAATCAGGCAGCATCAGGTTGTAAATGCGTCCATTTACATCTGGGTCTCTTTGTGCAGCTGTGTGTAACCGTAGAGGTATTATATCTGATCGAAGTGTCGGATCAGGCAAAAAGCTGTGGTTGCATCCGTTTTTTTGTTGAATCCGTCGGAAAGTTGAACATTTAAATAGGACAAGTCTAATGGGAGGATTTTGGAAGGGGCTCTGGACATGCACAGTGTGGAAGCCGGATCCAGTCTGGCAGGATCCGGGCCCATTGAAACCCATTCTATTTTTGGCTGCAGTGTATTTTTGGCATCCAGAGACATCAGGTTTTTTTACAAGCTGCAAAATCGCAACATTGTGCGGCCACCAAGAAGGAAGTCAAAATGATGCATTTGTAAGAATCCGATGGAAACCTCATGCCACCACATGTGCCTGAAGCCCTACCTTAATTAAAGGGCCAAATGCCTAATCAGTGGGCTTCAGGATTCAGACAGATTAGAATGCAAGATGAAAAAAATGCAAGTGTGAATCCACCCTGAGTTTGATGTAAGAGTATGACCAGATAAGACTAGGGCCACATTAGTGTCGTGGCCTCCGTCATGGGGGGTCTGCGAAAGACCCGAATTCCCGCAGCATTAATGCAGCATTATTTTAATGTAACGCTGCCTTAACGCTGCTAATAGAGTCCTATGAGTGACGGACTCCACAGCGCATGCCGGAGTTTGAAATCTTGCGCTATTTCATAGCGGACAGGAAAGCACTCCTTGCCAGATTTTCCTGTGCGCTATGAAATAGCACGAGATTTCAAACTCTGGCTCTTATGTTCTGGCTTTTGCATGCGCTATGGAGTCCGTCACTCATAAGACTCTATTAGCAGCATTAAGGCAGTATTACACTATGGTAACGCTGCTTTAATGCTGCAGGAATTCAGGTCTTTGGTGGACCCCCAATGACGGAGGCCACAACGCTAATGTGGCTCAAGCCTAAGGGAGAAGAGAGCACAAATCACTGAATATGTCCACAATTATTGAAAAAATTAGAACCATTCAAGTCTTAAACAAAAAATAATAATTACTGAAATGTCCATTAAATGTTCATTAAAATTTAGTAAAATCAATCCCTATGGCCATGACTTTCCCATTTATGTAACTTGAGCTACACATATTCCTTTCACAAGAGTTAATATATGTGGAGCCCACAGGGACGAGGTACTCGGTAACAGACCGGGGTATCACGGCAGTCTTGGTCCGGACCATGTTCCGAGCCCACAAGTAATGGGGGGTATTTACAGGGGAGAAAGTCGTGACGCCACCCACGGGTTGTGGTCAGGGTGACCACCGCTGCTGCAGAACCTCCGGGGATGATGTTTGGCAGCTGGGGATGTAATGGCTCTCCGCAGGTAGAGCTTGGTTCCCCGGGGCAGAGATAGTAGCAGTCTATAGATGGAGCTATGGATATTGCCGGATAGGGGTAGTAGTAGAGATGATATCTGCTTGTGAGGGAGCGCAGGATTTGAGCACAAGGATCACACAAACTCACAGTTTTGAAGTTTTCCAAGTCTTTACTGCAGATGATGTTGTTAACAGAGTACTGTCCACGGAATCTGTGCCGGGGCCAGGTTGCTACCACCCTGTCCGGGTCCTCAGCTTCCCTCTCCTGTGCTGTGTGTGTGGCCCTGTTGCCGCGTCAGCAAGGCTGCTGGCCTGTCTCTCCTCACAGGTACCCCCTTTACTAGGCAACTTGAGTCTTTCCTTTGAATTTCTGACCCCACCGTGCTGCTTCGCTGAGGTACAGTGTAGATATATAACCTCCACTAGGCCGGTGTTTACTGTGCTGCATGTGTCAGTCACAGTTTCGGATCCGGTATCCGGTCTGTGCACTTCTCCAGGGCGAGTTATGAGGTAACTCAGTCTCCCACATGTGTTCTCCTGTTTCTCTTACTCCTTCCCTCAGACCCTGGCTAGTCCTGGAAGTGGGTAGCAGGCTGTGAAAAGGCCTAAGGCAGCCCCTTTACACCACCAGTCTTTCTTCCTCAGTCCTCCCAGGAACTGAACTAACTGTGTTACTGTGGCACATTAACCCATGGGGTGCCACACATATAGTATACTAAAATTACTCAGTAAATCCCCTAAAACAGATTTTAATATTCTACAGGTTTTTTAAACTCTGATATCGCACAGTTTCCCATCCATGTTCCCGCACATGGCCACACAGCTGAAGACAGTTTAGCAATAATATGACATCTCCATTACTTGGCAAAAAGACTATCAGAAATAATGAAGATTCACTTAGACATAACACGTTCAGTCAGAGCTGTCATTTTCTTGGCACTCTTACACAAATGAGTTTATCTGTTAATTTCTAAATTAGAAAGTGGTGTTATCGAAAATGTTTCCGAAGACTCAATAGTTGAGTAAATCTGTTCATTGGGTACTTTTAGGGGTAAATAAGGGTATGGATAGGTACAGCATGTGGATTGCCAAATAGATGTAGTTACGGCATCTGTCAGCTGTATAATTTCTCCTGAATGCTGAAGTTGTGTCAATTTATAAATCTACATAGCTTTGCTGTGTTCTTTGCCAAAACCACTCATGAATAGGGCTCATTGTCACTGCTTGCTCACATGATTCTCAGTTACTCTCTTGCACTTTGTTTTTCTTCCTAACCATACAAAGCCTATAAAACATTAATATGAAATATTTCTTTTCAACACGTGTTCCATTTAGCTATATTATCTATGGGATACATTGAAGTCTCCGCAGCTATAAATAAAGTGAGGTATGAAAACTATTGGATGCTAATTAGAACAGTTTGGAAGCTTTGTATCCTCTTTGTAGGCATGACATACTTAATATGCAAATATGAGTACAATTCACGAGCAGCTGCAGTCGGTGAAACAAGTCAGACAAAATGCAGTATTTGTTTCTGGAAAGAATCATGCCTATATGGTGATAAACTTGATTTACTACACAATTATTAAGGAATTCCCTTAGCATCAATTTCCTATTATTTTCAAATCAGATGAGAGAAGAAAGCAGTAGCGAGGAAGTAACATTCGGCACAGCTGTTCTTCTTGTAGCCATCCAAAGAATCCAGGTGAGAATATTAGCAAAGTGCCAAAGTGTTGAAAATTCATTAGATACATACCTATAGATCAAGTAAAAATAATTAAGCAAAGTAAGCACTAAACAAAATAAAATCAATAGGATCGATATCAATATAAGATATAGAGATCAGATAGTTTAGCACATTTCATTCAAATAAAAGGTACCATATTTTTTGAGCTATGAGATGCACTGGACCATAAAACGCACCCAAGTTTTAGAGGTGAAAAATAGGAAAAAAATTTGAATCAAAAACTGTGCTCATGACACACTGTTATGGGGAGGGATTTTCTACTGACACTATTATGGGGTAATGTCCCCACATTCTGTGCTAATATCCCACATCCTGGGCTCCTTCCAGGTATGTCCTCCATCCTAACGTCAAATTTGATATAGGCCTAACACTAACTTTTGATATTGGTGATGGTTCAGAAGGTGGTAAGGGGTTCAGTGTTTCCTTCATATATATATATATATATATATATGCACAATTTACAGGACAAAAACTAAAGCTACTAGGTACCAGTTTAACCCCAGTACGGAAGGTTTATTTTGGCAACAATAAAAATAAAACATAAAGATAAAATGTATGAAATCTTATATATATACACCATACTTCAAATTTATTCCATAAATGATAAAAACTTTAAAAAACAATCAAATCTGTGTTACTCGTGACGTTGATTTTTATAGGAGCGAAGTCTCCTATGATACGGATATACCTTAAGGTACCTTTACACGCCGCAATCTCGCCTAGCGATATGAGGCGATCTAATGTGCATGTTTTTCATGCTCGCCTCAGATCGCCGATGGTGCTATTACACGCCACAATCTCGCCCTGAAAGAAAGGCAATGTGTCGCACTGGAAATCGCCTCACCCACAGCGTAACCAATCCGCTCGACTTCCCTCGTCGCTTCACACGCTTCAATCCCAAAGGTAATGGGGGTGTACATGTTCAGCGTGGCGAGGACATAGGCGTGCCACAGTGCTTTACACCGCGCCCCAAACACGCTCATTGGCCAACACAACAGCGCTACGATTGGTCAGCATGCTTTGGAAAGCTGGCTAACACATGACGCCATTGTCTATCGGACTTTGTCATTACTACACGCTCGTGTTGTCGATAGTGGCTACTGCAACACACTTTCGAGATGCAAAAGCGTCACATAGGAGTAGTGTTGTACAGGACAGTGGCTTACACTACACAATGGCTATGTGTGCGTCTGTAGCTGATGGCGGTAAGATACAACCCACACTATGCACATATGTGCCTGCATTGTTCCACGCCATGGCAGAGCTGCCATGGTCGAACTATGTGTGTGTACACATGTTTGCGTGTGTGTACTGGAGTGTAGCTACATCCTCCACAAACACCATTGCATTCTCCATGTGTGTGGACACGTTCCCATGTGGCCAAACACATCATAATGGACATGTACATGTACATGTAGGGCGCTAACAAGGTACACGCCTGCAGAGTGAGAGCAGGATAATGTACATATCTGCATCACCTAATTCACTCGTGGGGTGATTGTAGTGTGTGGCCCATGCCACCCATGTACGATGTGTAGGGCAACATCTGGCATATGATGTGGCACTAGACTCGACACAGCGCTGATGAATACATACGGATGACATAGCTTGTACTGTTGTGTAAGTGAAGATGTGTGTGGTGCTGAATGGACAGCTCTTCAAATATGGCGCCCTGTCAACTGACATCAAATGGGAACACAGTACCCACCACCAATCATCGCAGACGGGGCGCGGACTCCAGCACGCTGTGGCACGCCTATGGGAAATCAATATGCGACGCAGATTCCATCACTATCGCCCAATCACATGCCAAAACCCGGAAATTTTGCCTTCATGATTGCGTCTGATTTCAGAGCAGTGCTCAGTACTCAGGCGACAGGCAAGAGGCAATTTATTGCCGCGAAATTCCCCAATCACACGCCGCAACCGTGGGGCGATTTCACAGCGATCGTTTCGGGGTGACTTATCGCCTTTAAGATTACCTGGCAAGATTGCGGCATGTAAAAAGTACCTTTAGGAATGGTATATTGTTGGTTTCCTTATTTAGCATTGATTGGGATACTATAAAGACAAAATATAGACCTTATAAGTGTATATGCCCCTTTATTTAGAGATTCTTTGCTATGTGTTGATCATCTTACCTTTTAGAGTAATGATCTCTAGTTTAGAGAAATGATGGGAGTGTAGGTGTGTCATGGTCAGCGCTGCTCCAGTGCAAGAAAACTCACCAAAGGGTCAGAAAATCATCAGTCAGATTTCTATCCTTTTATTTCTTCCTGGAGGAAGAAATAAAAGGATAGAAATCTGACTGATGATTTTCTGACCCTTTGGTGAGTTTTTTTGCACTGGAGCAGCACGGACCGTGACACACCTACACTCCCATCATTTCTCTGGATATAGCCACTGGTTAGTGGTTGGTGGAGGTCCTGCAGCAGCTTGGAGTATCTTCAAACGCCTTCAAACCAGTTGTGGGAATCACAACTGAACCAGGTGAGTGGCCCCTCAGCACCACTCCACTACTCTCAGTGTCACTAGTGATAGGGCACTATTGCGCCTCTTGTTCCCCACCCTCTTATATTTTTACGATCTCTAGTTTAGGCATTAAGGTGTCAGGTATCCTGGGCAATTAACTTGCTGTTTTCTAGAAATTATTTAAAATCATTTGATTAGAAACTGTAATATATAGGTGTGGTTGTCTCTCCCTATGTGGTTATAGGTGCACTATTTGCCAATATTTGATAGATACCTTCAGAAGGTTCCTATTTGCTGGTCTTTGGACTTGTCTGATGCACTTGTAGCTATTGTGGTAATTCCTACCAGTGGAGGTGGTGGAGGTTTATTCCTAGAGTACAAGACGTTACGTTTTTTAGTTCTGACCCATATATATACTCCTAGTTGTACCAATGTGCTATATTAGTGATCACAGGAATTAATACCTTGTGTGCATGCCGTCCGGGTTATAAGTGGCTTGTGGTTGTGATGCTGTGACAATGGGTTCATCTGGTGTTTTCTTAGCCAGGCCTAGGTAGGGTCTTGTATGTAGCCCCTGGACCAGTGGTTATATTTGATTGTTGTAGTCTGTGGTTCAGGTATCACTGCAACATACTAGGTGCATATGTCTCATAGAGGGTGGAGGACTTGTATTTTTCACACAATAGCCTGTCTATGATGTTGCTACTTCAAGCATGCTTCTAGGACGCACTGTTGGATTCTTTACCTTGGCTTGTGTTACTTCCTCTGAGGATCTCGCTGTCTCCCTCATCCTTGTTGCTTTCACTTTTGGGTCTTCGGGTGGAGGGGAACTCCTGGAAGTGCACACCAAGGCCTACGGCTTGTGCCATGTCACGTGACTTCCGTGTCACTGATTGCGTCAAGATAACATGACCAGGTGGGCGGGACTATGACATCAGTTGGTCAGAGTAGCGGAATGTCAGGAATTGGCAGGTAATCTGTCAGATCTCTTGAGTACCAATGAATTTCAAAGTATACGGCCTTCTTCATCAGGGTATCAGGGGATACATTATCAAACAATGTGAACCTCTCTGATTTTATAAGATTTTTCTCTTTTAACCATGGTATTTATCCCATTTTTAGTGTGTTTATGACAACAAGGTCGAACCAATGGGGGAAGATAGGAGGTGTGGGCTCATCAGTGTCCCACAGTAATCTCCACTAAATGCCTCTGCATTTGTAAATGGAATCTCTCTTTTGAGATGAATTGATAAATGCCATTTGTGTCTGAAAGTTGCATTATTTCTATATACTGTAACTAATAAAGTTTAAATTTTTCTAGGAACATAGTGCATACATGCTTCTTTTGAACTGACACAGACTCAGTGCCTTCTCGCACACCACTGACAACACCATATCCACGTCCACATCCCTGTCCCTTAACAAAAGACTTTTTTGGCATTTTGGGTTTTGTTGACAGATTTTCAGGTGTGGATGGCACATGCCAACCTAGCTGTTACAGCCAAAATAGTGAGGAAAATGTCCTGGTGCCTGCTTCGTAGCAGGTAGTAGGAAATGTTTGAACTACTGCTGCTTTGAGTTGGGCAACCGCCTTTTTGTAATGTGGACAGAAACACCAGTGGGTTAAATGGCCTGGTACGAAGTTTGTAGCAGGCAGTAGGAAATGTTTGGACTATTGCTGTTTTGTGCTGGGCAATAACCACCTTTTTAAGCGTGGTAATGTGGACAGCTGTAACACCAGTGGGTTAAATGGCCTGGTGTGAGGTTTGTAGCAGGCAGTAGGAAATGTTTGGACTACTGCTGCTTTGCATTAGGTAAACCGCCTTTTTGGTAATGTGGACAGCAGATGGCTGGCTGCGTGTCACCATAAAAACAGTAGAGAAATGACTTCATGAGAGTCTTTAGCTCTGAAAGGAGCTATTTTAGGGGGTATTATGGAGTTACTAAACAGCTCATTTACAATGAACATGCTGGACATTGACCTGCTGGAGTAACTCTTCCTCCATGTAGTCTAACTCTGTACTATGTCTTCAGCTCTCAAAAGAGATATTGTTTTTGTGGTGAAAACACTCGCTCATCACTAGTTGTGGTTAATGTCATTAAATAATTGATAATTAGGTAATTAATTTGAGTTTAAGAAATTCCAAGTGGACACTGTGAATATTGCAAGATTTCTATTTTTTTAAAATTTTGCGTACAGTTATGGAAACAAAAATAATGTTGAAAAGATATGGAAAAATGTTTATAAATATTTAAAGCATATATATTTCACACAAAAACCTGATTTAATGAATAGACTATTTTCTAATGATAGTTGTGACCATACTTTTCTAATTTAGTCACCAAACCTAATGTTATGCTGCCATTGCCTCCATCTGGATGATTGGCGTCCAATATGCCTGTCGCATCTTTTCTAACCCCGCCACATATTGTTATACACAGTGTACACTGGTGAACGTATTCTGTCTTCTTCTTCCCTCTGGGTCCTTAGTAGAACGTGCTGCAGTGATAAGTTTGATTTATACTGTGATTTCAGCTTTATTGCACATAGTTTATTATCTGGAACACATGGATAGTCTTTTAAACATTTTTTACATATCTCAGTCAGAATGGCTGCACCATAATCATGTTCAGAAAGTAAAATAATGATCTACAATCAAGAAATAAAAACAGATTTAGAAAAAAGAGGATTATTTTCATTTTTAGCTATATTGTGGAATAGTACAGTCATGGCCAAAAGTTTTGAGAATGATACAAATATTAATTTTAACAAAGTCTACTGTTTCAGTTTTTCTAATGGCAATTTGCATATACTCCAGAATGTCCATAAAGAGTGATCAGCTTAACAGCAATTACTTGCTAAGTCAATATTTGCCTTGAAAATGAACTTTAACCCCCAAAACACATTTCAACATCATTGCAGTCCTGCCTTAAAGGGAGCAGCTAACATTGTTTTAGTGATTGTTCCATTAACACAGGTGTGGGTGTTGATGAGGACTGGGCTGGCGAACAATCAGTCATGATTAAGTAAGAATGACACCACTGGACACTTTAAAAGGAGGCTGGTGCTTGGTATCATTGTTTCTCTTCAGTTAACCATGGTTATCTCTAAAGAAACATGTGCATCCATCATTGCACTGCACAAAAATGGCCTAACAGGGAAGAGTATCGCAGCTAGAAAGATTGCACCTCAGTCAACAATCTATCGCATCATCAAGAACTTCAAGGAGAGAGCTTCCATTGTTGTCAAAAAGGCTCCAGGGTGCCCAAGAAAGACCAGCAAGCACCAGGACCGTATCTTAAAACTGTTTCAGCTGCGGGATGGGACTACCAGCAGTGCCGAGCTTGCTCAGGAATGGCAGCAGGCTGGTGTGAGTGCTTCTGCACGCACTGTGAGGCGGAGACTCTTTGAGCAAGGCCTGGTTTCAAGGAGGTCATCAAAGAAGCCACTTCTCTCCAGAAAAAACATCAGGGACCGACTGATATTCTGCAAAAGGTACAGGGAGTGGACTGCTGAGGACTGGGGTAAAGTCATTTTCTCTGATGAATCCCCTTTTCGATTGTTTGGGACATCTGGAAAACAGCTTATTCGGAGAAGAAGAGGTGAGCGCTACCACCAGTCTTGTCTCATGCCAACTGTAAAGCATCCTGAAACCATTCATGTGTGGGGTTGCTTCTCAGCCAAGGGAATCAGCTCACTCACAGTCTTGCCTAAAAACACAGCCATGAATAAAGAATGGTACCAGAATGTCCTCCAAGAGCAACTTCTAACAACCGTCCAAGAGCAGTTTGGCGCCCAACAATGCCTTTTCCAGAATGATGGAGCACCTTGCCATAAAGCAAAGGTGATAACTAAATGGCTCAGAGAACAAAACATAGAGATTTTGGGTCCATGGCCTGGAAACTCCCCAGATCTTAATCCCATTGAGAACTTGTGGTCAATCATCAAGAGACGGGTGGACAAACAAAAACAACAAAATCTGCCAAAATGCAAGCATTGATTATGCAAGAATGGACTGCTATCAGTCAGGATTTGGTCCAGAAGTTGATTGAGAGCAGCCAGGGAGAATTGTAGAGGTCCTGAAGAAGAAGGGTCAACACTGCAAATATTGACTTGCTGCATTAACTCATTCTAACTGTCAATATAACCTTTTGGAACTCATAATATGATTGCAATTATATTTCTGTATGTGATATAAACATCAGACAAACACAAATAAAAACCAGAGGGCAGCAGATCATGTGAAAATATCATTTTGGTGTCATTCTCAAAACTTTTGGCCATGACTGTACATGTTTATTCATGTTCATTGATATAATGTAAGTTATTTACTTCTAACATTTTAAAAATAGTTCTGCAGTGAAAATATACAATATTCTGATTTCATCGGTTCAGTCGCATGCGATCCTTAGATACTCTATCGGCTATTTCTTGCCATGCTTCCCTGTTTTCCACAACCTTTTTCTAATGCTTAGTGTTCATTCTCTGTCATGGTTGATGGTAGCATCTCCCTTCCAAGTGAATATTTTCTCTTTTTCTTATTTATTATGCTTTGCTTATATAGCGCCATCATAGTCCCCATCACTTCACAGTCATCTTCAATACTGACCCCAATGGGGCACACAAGCTTCATTCCTTAACAGTATATCTTTGGAGTGGGATAAAACCAAAATAAACATGTGGAGACACCTTGCAAAAGTTACCCTTGTCCTTGTTGGGATTTTGACCCAGGGCTGCAATGCAACAGAGCTAATCACTGAAAACCCATCTCCTCAGGAAAGCTTAAAGCCTGCAATGACTGAGCTGCCTCCCCACTGCCTCCGGAGCTGCTGCATCCCTGACCTATTGTCTTCTCCCCAATATCCTGTAGAATGTAAGCCCGCAAGAGCAGGGTCCCCTCCCCACTGAATTAGACCACTTGAGAAAGACGCAACTGTGCGTCGAAACGCGTTGTGGCATACTGGACCCCTGCTGTTCGTGTAATAAAGTATTGGTAACATAATTAACAATCCGTGGTTTCTTTAGCGCTCCAAACTTCTGACACCGCTTGTTTTCTATCTGCTAATCTTTCTCTCCCTTGTTGGGAGTGCGGTGTGTGAGCTGCTCTAAGATCCACAGGACTTGGCATTACGTCATAAAGACCCACCCCTGAATGATCAACTGATACACAGTGTGGAGCTTGGACGGAAGCCATTGCATCGAGTCTGCCTCTACGGGTTGAGGAGTGAAGGAGCTCACCTCCATCTCCGGAGGAACTAAGGAGCCGACCCTCAGGTCCGGAGTATCAAAGAAGGAGGGAACATTGGACCTTGTCATACGGTGACCCACATTAAGCCATCAGTCTGGTTGTGCGGGGTGTTGCACAACCAGTTAAGGTTAGTGCACACATAGTAAAACCGCATATTAATTTCCTCCAGTTGCAGTGTGGCACAATATCTGTTTTTTTCTCTGTATTAGTCTGTCATTGTTAATTTGTTTAATGTAAACTATATCTATAATTTTGTATGCAACACTTTCTCATGGACCGCACCATGGAATTAATGGTGCTATATAAATAAATAATAATAATAACAATAATAATAAATAATAATAATAATAATAATTATTATTATTATTATTATTATTATTATTATTATAATCACTGAGCAACTATGCTGACCATATCCCAAAATAAATCAGTTCCTGTCTGGTGATCTTGCCTTCCAGGGACATCTATGGATGCACATTATCAAGAACATAATTTTTGGTAATCCAATCTGTTCCCAAGCACCTCAACACAAAGGCATTAGCGTTATTCTGTCTACTCTCATGAATAGAGGATATCAAGCATCAATGCACACGTGCAATAGAAGTATTTGAATCAAGTGAAAGTAGGGCAGCCACTAGCTTGGACACAGTTGTGTCAGCTGCCCACACTGCGCCACCAATCTAAAGAGCTCTGCTCTACCATACCTCCATACAGGTGACCAGCTACTACCGCAGGCTGAGATATAATACAGCTTTCCCTGGGGAACCTCTCAAACAAGGTTACCCTGTATACCTACTGTGTGAACCACCATATCTCAAGCCTCAGCAACATAAGCGACTCTGTGAACAAGGCCAATAACTTGGACGAAACGTTAGTCTGTCGCTTCACCTTGGAATTGTAAATAAACTTTCACTTGATTCAAATACTTCTATTGCACGTGTGCATTGATGCTTGATATCCTCTTGATTACGGGACCGCTGGCCCCTTTCAGTCGCACCGTGACCATCACTATAATTGAGTGCTAGCCTTCGAACTTCCTATACTCTCATGAATATGCACACCTTACAGCCCTATGTTGTAATTGGGAACACAATAGAGAATGACCCCTGCCTCTCT
>JARQOC010000008.1:112009655-112443415 GCA_033576535.1 Allobates femoralis | reverse complement strand
AGGTAGGCTCCTTACCTGTACAGATGGAAGCAGCAGGAACGCACTCTCTCTCCCGCCACCGGAATTCGGCCCGTTACCTAGACTGTCCTGAACCGTTTTCAGTCCTGAGGGGTGAGATGCCTTTGTGGTGCTAACGGCAACCCGATTACTATGGGCCCACAGCTCGTCAGTTTGCGGCCAGAGGTAAACTAATGACCACCTCGGCTTCACGTGCTGCTGGTGTTCCCCAAACGTGACCAGCCTGCTCCAACCAGTCATGGTCCATTTCCTTCTGTCCTGGGCCCCCTCTTAAAGATGGGGATCCCTCCTGTCAGCGGGACTGTCAGGCGCGTCCTTCCTGACTGCCTTCCCAATACTGTCTGAGGTAACTGACACTCAACTACTTCTTCACTAACGTAGGCTCCACCCCCTTTTGAGACCTACTAAATAACCAATCCCCCTATTCTAAGGTGGCCTAGTTCTGTGTATGTGTGTGTGTAACTTGAGACTCCACAGGTTAAACCCTAAACCGACAACTTACAGAGATACCACATTTATTTATCAGGTGTAATACCTCTCTGTGGCGCCTAGCCAGAGGGGCGCCACACAAGCAAAGGTCGGTATACATGCCATGTGTAGGAGTACGTTCATACTGTGGCCATATAATCGATAAGACCTAAGATAGGAACATGGTATATGGCCACAGTGTGAACATGCTCCTACACATTGCATGTATATGGACTCATTCTTTTAGTGTTGCTGTCTTATAATCCAAGCAAGAATGATGGGGGGTGGGGGGCAGAGAAAGGGAAAAAAAAATCATTCAAACTGACATTTCTGCTATGGGGTCATTCCATGTCAAGTGATCCAAAAATGAATATTTTTTTTCCCTGACGTCCTCAGATTTTTAAAAAAAATTTTCTATCTGAAGAACAACTTTATCTAATTACAAAAAAAAAGTTTTGAATTTTTTTCTTTATCTGTTAATTTTTTACAGATTTTTAAAGTTTTAAAAAAGTGCGAATTTTGGCCTGGTATGGCTTTACATTTTCTATCATATCTCGGGCTAGAAATAAGATAGAGAAACAAAATAAACACCAATCTACTCAGAACTGTCCAGGCTTTCATCAGATATGTCACAAGAGGATATTTGTTAATATTTTACCCATGTGATCGCAAGCGCAAAACTTTAAAACGCATTTCCGAAAAATCGGCGCGCTTTAAATATTTCAAAAACTGCCCATGTGCCTGCTATGCTCTTAGCCACATCTGTACCAAATTTCAAGTTGGGATCGCAATGGGATCATATTTTAACATATTTTACTAGTAAGAGCGTCAATGGGTCATTCCATATCAAGTGATCTAAATATGAATATTTTTTTTTACCTGACGTCTTTAGATTTTTTTTTTTTTTTTCCTTTATGAAGTACTACTTTAGTTAATTACAAATTAAAAGTTTGGAATTTTTTTCTTCATCAGTTAATTTTTTACAGATTTTTAAAGTTTAAAAAAAGGGTGAATTTTGGCCTGGTACGACTTTAAATTTTTTTATCTCAGGCTAGAAATATGATAATGAAGTGGGAGAGGCATCATTTTACTCAGAACGGTAACAGCTTTCATTTGAGATGTTACAAGACTATGTTTCTTTATATCAAATTCAAACTATTGACGGGCAATTGTGAAAAAATGACTGATTGTGTTCTTGGTGACTTTTGAATTGACACTATAATAGTTAAATATTTTGCACTTAGGTCCAATGAATGCGTCCATGGGGTCAAGCTGGGACAGAGTCATCACAAATTAGCCTTATTTGCAGATGACCTGCTACTTTACATCTCCCAGCACCTGGTCTCCATCCCTTCGGTCTTAATGGAGTTTGAACGGTTCGGACAATTGAGCAACTTTAAAGTGAATTGCTCCAAAACCGAGGCACTCAATATTTCTTTGCCTGGAGAATTGGTTTCTCATCTATCTAAACAGTTCCCATTTAAATGGAAAGTAGAAGCCATTAAGTACTTGGGAGTCCTTATACCAAAAGATCTTAAACAAATATTCAATTTAAATTATCAACCCCTTTTGACTAACGCGGAATCGGCATTTACCTCCTATAGACAATTAAAGCTATCCTGGTTCGGGAGAATAAACGTAGTCAAGATGGATGTCTTGCCCCGACTCTTATATACTTTTCAGACAGTTCCTGTTCTATTGGATAGAGGTTTCCTCTCCAAAATGCAATCTATGATCCTTAGATTTGTCTGGGGGGGCAAGAGGTCCAGATTGCGAATGAATATCCTATCCTTGCCCGAGACCAGAGGAGGGGTTGGACTACCCAACATACGAGCGTACTTTGAGGCTTCCTCTCTTGTTAGAGCTCTAGATTGGCATTATCATGCGTCCTCCAAGAAATGGGTAGGGGTGGAGTAAGAGGGTTTGGGGATTTTCCGCTGAAACACCTGCTTTGGATTTCCCCTAAAGACTCCACAGACCTAGTACCTTTGACAGACATGACCAGAAACACCTTGAAGGTATGGCACCTAGTGACGAAAACCCTCCGCTTAAACGACAGACTTAGCCCTTTGACTCCCCTTTTTTCCAACCCATCTTTCCCACCCAGATTTGACAGGCAGAGATTTTTATGTTGGCGGATTGTGGATGACACCCCAGTAGGACAGACTCTGTCCAGTGGTGGTTTGCCCCCGATGGCAGAGCTACAACTCAAAGAACCTACGAGACCTCTTAAGTGATTCGAATTTCTCCAATACAGAGCATAATTATATTCAGCTGACCACTCTTGCAGGGTAAGATTGACGCCCAACGTATTGGAGAGGTTATTCCAACTGGAGGCTCCACCGAGGCGCAAAATATCATTTCTATACCAGGCCTTAGGGTCCATTAGAGAGCAGGGCACCCTTTACTTCCAACGTGCTTGGGAGAGGGAATTGGGGTGTAGCATTTCAGAAGCTAATTGGCAGAAATGCTTTATATTTACTCACTCACTAGCTAGCGCTTGTTCTGCACAAGAAAGAAGCTATAAGCTGCTCACTAGATGGTACTTGTGCCCGACGACACTCCGGAACATGTTCCCTGGAACCCCTGATACCTGCTGGCGCTGTGGGGAAGAGAAGGGTACAATGATACACATTTGGTGGAGTTGTGGGGAAATCCGGCGGTTCTGGTCTGAGGTTTTCAATGCATACGCCCGGATAACAGGTAAAGAAGCCGAATGCTGCCCAGAATCGGCAATGTTATCCATTTTTCCAGGTCCTATTGGGCTACAGAAGAGGGATATTCTCCGCTTTTGCATCTCGGCTGCTCGTGCTGTGATCCCGAGGTTCTGGAAATCAAGCCGGGCTCCATCTCTACTTGATTGGTTCAAAGAATTGATGGACACATATCGAATGGAGGAGCTCGCAGCTGATGCGTCGGGATCTCGGAACAAATTCTTAGGGATTTGGGTTGAATGGATTCTTTTTCACGACTCTGCAGAATTTAGGAGTATCTTTTCCAGCACAGATAATATGGCTCGACCTCTGGCTGATGGGGAGCCAGTGGGATGAGTACCCTTTCTCCTTCCCATACCTCACCCGTCCCCCCCCTCCTTTTTTTCTTTTTTTCTTACGTGGCTTTTCTTTCCCAGTATAACTTTTTCTAATGGTTTTTGTTTCTCTTCTCTCTCTCTTCTTTTCTATCTCTCTTTTCTTCCCATCTGATACATTCAGTCTAGGTATTTCCTTTCTACGCCTATACCTTCAGAATTCTAGTGAACATTAGACAGGTATCGAAAACTCTGAGCTGTGAGTAGATCATTAATATTTCGGCCTTCCTTTCCGGTACACCAGTCGATAGACTATTCCAACTAGGCCTCAACGGGTAATGACCCACTTACGTGGTCAACCTGTTAGAAGGGGCCAAGTAATAAAAATCATTCTGCTGGGGCTGCTTGTCCCCTTGACATCAGAACATCTCAAAACCCTGAGAAAGGTTGTATACTTGAGTGTTTGGAATTATATTTAGATTGTAGTATATATTGCACCAGAGATAAGCGCAAAAGTAAATTTGCAGCTTATCTTAAAGTTACTAATAACTTTGTGAATTCTCTTTTTGTATATTTTATATGTCTCAAGATTTTGTTAAAAGATTGAATGTATGTCTTTCATATGTTTTTTCAAAATTTAATAAAAATGAGATTAACCATAGTTAAATATTTTAAAATATGATCCCATCACGATCCCAACTTGAAATTTGGTACAGATGTGGCTAAGAGCATAAAAGACACATGGGCAGTTTTGGAAAATTTTTATTAAAATGTTTTTTTCGGAAATGCGTTTCAAAATGTTGCGTTTGCATTCGCATAGGTAAAAAATTAAAATTAACAAATATACTCTTGTGACATATCTGGTGAAAGCCTGGACAGTTCTGAGTAGAATGGT
The DNA here is from genome assembly GCA_033576535.1 of Allobates femoralis. Classification (NCBI taxonomy): domain Eukaryota; kingdom Metazoa; phylum Chordata; class Amphibia; order Anura; family Aromobatidae; genus Allobates; species Allobates femoralis. Next base: position 112,439,006 of record JARQOC010000008.1, on the reverse strand, counting down.
GTTTATTTTGTTTCTCTATCTTATTTCTAGCCCGAGATAAAAAAATGTAAAGTCGTACCAGGCCAAAATTCACCCTTTTTTTAAACTTTAAAAATCTGTAAAAAATTAACTGATGAAGAAAAAAATTCCAAACTTTTAATTTGTAATTAACTAAAGTAGTACTTCATAAAGGAAAAAAAAAAAAAAAATCTAAAGACGTCAGGTAAAAAAAAATATTCATATTTAGATCACTTGATATGGAATGACCCATTGACGCTATTAATAGTAAAATATGTTAAAATATGATCCCATTGCGATCCCAACTTGAAATTGGTACAGATGTGGCTAAGAGCATAGCAGACACATGGGCAGTTTTTGAAATATTTAAAGCGCGCCGATTTTTCGGAAATACGTTTTAAAGTTTTGCGCTTGCGATCACATGGGTAAAATATTAACAAAGATCCTCTTGTGACATATCTGGTGAAAGCCTGTATAGTTCTGAGTAGAATGGTGTTTATTTTGTCTCTCTATCTTATTCCTAGCCTTAGTTATGAGGAGAAACATAAAGGCAGGCAACAGCGAAATTCACACTTTTTCCGAACTTTGAAAATCATTTAAAAAAAAAATAAATTTTTTAAAAAATTTTTCTCTTCACATTTTGCATTGTCTGACATGCTATTATCAAATAACAAAATCTCAAAAGAATTAAAAATATAGAGGTAATAATCATTGGTTCACTTGACATGGAATGACCCTATGGAGTAGTCACTACAATGAGCACACGTCAGGGGCACATGGGTATGAGGTCTTGTGTAGGAAAGTGGTCAACATACATACCTTTGTGTTCTCGTACTTCTCTGTAGATGGGTGGTAAGGCCTAACAGACCAACTATATGGGAAGTCATCAGTGTGGTTAGAGGAAATGCCTACCGGGTGACAAACGGACGGTGTTACAATGCAGAATTAGAGGCTCATCATTAGAAGACTCAAAACAAATATGTGAACTGCTTACATTTTCCACAGCTTCCATGCTAATCCATCAGAAATATTCTACACAAATTCATGTATTTAAGATTTTTATCAAAAAGTATTTTAGAATTTCCTTGTTTTTAAGATGCACCGAGCAATTTTACCCATTTACGATGATGAAAAAACCCATTTAAGGCCTCATTCACACATCAGTATTTGGTCAGTATTTTTGCATTAGTGTTTGTTCGCCAAAACCAGGAGTGGCACTTAGGCTCGTTTCAGACTTGCGGACCCCTCCGCAGCGTCCTGCGGAGGGGATTGCAAGCTGAGCGCAGGCACCGCACGTCCCTATGTTTAACATGGGGACGCAGGGCCTGTGCTCTGATGCAGATTGGTGTGCGCACCCATTCACTGCAATGTATGATTTGTATGCAGGCGGATGCCTGCGCACAAATCACACACTCTCGTCCGCACCCTGAACGCGACATGTCGCATTCCTGGTGCGGACGACACTGTGTGATTTGTGCGCATGCATCCGCATGCGCACAAATCACATATTGCAGTGAATGGGTGCGCACGGCCATCTGCACCCGAGCGCAGGCACCCGCTTCCACATGTTAAACGTAGGGACGCGCGGTGACTGCGCTCAGCTTGCGCTTCCCCGCCGCAACGTGTCGCAAGTCTGAAACCAGCCTTACAGAGAAACAATATCATTGAAAGATTGACACCTGTTTTGTATTTTGGAGACACTCCTGGTTTTGGCATATAAATACTGATCATAAATACTGAGGCCTCAGTTGCATGCAAATTAAAAGGTATACTCAGGATTTTCGTAAAAAACAAAAAAACAAAGAAATGTACCTAAAGGCCGCTTTACACATCACGATACCGCAACGCAACTACGATAAAAAGTCACGTGGTAGGGGCGTTGCAGTTGTTATCGTTCGGGCGTTGTGCAACTCAAAAACTGATGCAACTACCATATCGTTTTTGAATTGTGCATGCTCTTCAACCGTGCAATATTGGCTTGACGATCTGGCAGGATCGTGCTGTGTGACAGCGCAACTACGATTTGGAGTGCAACTTCCCCTATTCACTCCCATGTTAATTGGTCGTTCCCTGAGTTGCTCAGATGCAGTGTGCGAGAGGGGAGTACAACATCGTAGCTGCGTTGCCTGGCGATATCTCCCTGTGTAACATCTATGCGATTTTGGACAAATGCCAAAAACGTGCGCACTCCTGTGAAATCGTATGCAATATCGGAACGATATTGCGACGTGTAAAGCGGCCTTAAAGCACTATCAGGCCTGTAGTTGCCACCTACCTGCATGTTGTGCTCGGTGCCGCTCACCGCTGGCACTGAGCGATCATAGATAGCCACTGTATCCCCGGCAGGAGCATTGTCAACAGAGTAGTGGCTTCTTTTCCGCTCTGCTCTCTAGAAGGGGCAGGATGTCATGATGATTGATGGCAGGCTCCCTGCTAGCTAGGGGGTTGTCAATAATTATGACATTGGTTATGACGCTCATCAACAAGTACAGAAGTCGCCTCTTTGTGGAAGTGGCATTAGAAAAAAATGTCATAATTGCCAGCAGAAGCGATCTGTAGCGGCAATGAACTGCGCTGGGCACAACAGACAGGCAGGTGGTAACTACCTGCCTGTTAGTGCTTGGGCACATTTTTTATTTAAACAAAAATCCCGGTGGACAAGAGATATAGCTATGATTGAAAAATGTTGGTACATGCTGGCATTCACACATTGCAGCTGAAATCATGATGGCATGCGGATCACTATGGATGTCAAGTGACCTACAGCCAGAAGCAGTTTGATTGTCAGCGGTTGTGTGGCTACATGTTAACAATCAAACAGAAATCTGAAGGCGACACAGCCACGATCAGTGGACCCAGCCTCAGGGTATTTAGGACTGGTTTTCCTGAAATATAAAAAAAATCCTCTTACCTGGGTGGAAAACCTTCCCGACCGACATAGTCACATAACCATGTTCTTTAAAATACTGTGGTAATGTTGAGTAATTCCCGGCATGAGTCCTCCAGTACGAGTTAAAGTCAAACAGTCTGGTGGTTTGCGGTCGTCTTCCAGTTAGAAAGGACACTCTGCTGGGGGCGCACACTGCCTGCTGGAGCACGAAACAGACACAAGATGCATGCTACATAGTATTATGGATTAGGTAAATAATAAACCAATGCCAATGGACACCTTGTAGCACCTCCTGTGGGTAGATAATTAAATAAGTGTATTAGTGTATTTTTTTGCTTGCAAAATATGCAGGTAAAGATAATTGCCCTAAAGCGGCCGTCACACACACAGATATCGCTCGCGATATTGTAAGCGATCACGTGCACGCGCGATCGCTTACAATATCGCTCACATCGCTGGTGAGATGTCACACAGACAGACTCACCAGCGATGTGGACCAGCGAGATCGCTGGTAACTATGGTACACATCGGGTTACTAGGCGCCGCGCGTCGCTTAGTAACCCGACGTGTACCATAGTTACCATCTCCCAGCATAGGCTCTGCCGCTGGGAGATCGTTCATCGTGGTGTTATACACCACGATGAGACAGATTGTGAAATCGCTCATCGCAAGATCTGAGCTCCGGAGCTCAGATCACGATTTTGCGATTTCAGCAATTATCGCTCATCGTATCCTGCCGTCACACGCACAGACATCGTTGACGCGATGTTAAATCTGGCGCGTTCAAGCGATATCTCTCGCGATATCTTAGCGTGTGACGGCCGCTTTAGGCAGACTGGACATCTCCAGGCCACACAAGGGACAACACATCACACAATGGAAATGCAATAATAATCTGCTGCAAACACAATCCATGGATATATTTGTATGTTATGTTTGCAGCAGATTATTATTATCACTATGGCATAGAAATATTGGATTTCCATAGTGCCATGTAATGTGCTTGGCATGGACTGAAGACTTCCAGTCTACCTTATGGCATTTATCATTATCAGCTTGGGTCCCTATACGAACGTCTAGGTGCATGGGTCAGTAATACTGTAAAAAGAAGCAAGCGCAGATAGGGTCTTATCGTTTAAAGAGCTGGGCGGCTTTAGAAACCGTACTGATCACTGCTCACCTTGTATAGTTGTGTAACACACAACCAGTATGATAGGCATAAAATGGCGGCTGCTGCTGGACCCACACTTCCACGTGCAATGTGGTCAATAAGCCAGAGATTCCCAGGGACAATGTGTTGTTGGTCCGCGCTGCCACAGTGAAAACACGTAATCGAAGGCTTCAAACTTATAACACACTAGCTGTAGTACCCGGCTACGCCCGGGTTAATAAATAACTGCTGTTAGCTATAACAAAATAGAATTTGAATATGTCACATTAATGACCTGTAGGAAAATAGAAGCTGAGCTGTGATTGGTTGCTATAGGCAGCCTAATAAATCTCCAGCCAACAGTAAACCCTCCCCCTGGCCGGGCAGTATATGTTACCTCACACATACACATAATAGACAGCTCATGTGACTGACATCTGCCTTAATTCCCTATATGGCACGTGTTGCACATTGGCTGCTTTTAATCAGATGTTTATTTTTGGAAATTAAAGATGAGGCGAGTTGTGCGAGGCAATTTGTGCACATCTGTGTCTGTCTGTGTGTTGTGTGTGTCCATGGTGTGTGTGTGTCCCTGTGGGGTGAGTGCATGTGCCCCTATAAGGTGTGTATGCGTGTTTGTCCCTGTGGGGGGGGGGGGGTCTGTGTGGTGTGTGTCTCTATGTTGTGTGTGTCTCTTTGTGGTGTGTGTGTCCCTGTGAGGTGAGTGTATGTGTCCCTATAGGGTGTGTATGTGTGTGTGTGTGTCCCTGTTGGGGGGGGGGGGGTGTCTGTGTGGTGTGTGTGTGTGTGTGTGTGTGTCTCTGTTGTGTGTGTCTCTTTGTAGTGTGTGTGTGTGTGTGAGGCTGTGGGGTGAGTGCATGTGTCGCTATAGGGTGTGCGTGTCCCTGTGGGGGGGTGTGGGGGTGTGTTCGGGTGCGTGGTGAGTATCCAATGTTGGGGCGGCACCTTAGCGACTATACACTTGCTGTTACTCTTTGTGTGCGTATGGTGTGTATACATGTCCCCGTGCGTGGTGAATATCCCATGTTGGGGCCCCACCTTAGTGACTATATGCTGGCATGTGCTGTTAGTCTTTGGTGATGTCATTAAGCCCCTCTCATTCACAACTGTCAACTGGTAACTGTCACTTATTCCTCATTATGTAGATAGGGGCAAAATTGTTTGGTGAACTGGAACGCGCAGGGTTAAAATTTCGCCTCACAACATAGTCTATGACGCTCTCGGGGTCCAGACGTGTGACTGTGCAAAATTTTGTGGCTGTAGTTGCGACGGTGTAGATGCCAATCCCGGACATACACACATACACACACACACACACACATTCAGCTTTATATATTAGATTTATTGGATCCATCCGACGCGTGTCAGAGCCTGCTATGCTCCTTTATCAGGGAATGATCATACAATACAGAGAACATTTTCTATTGAAACCCTTTAAAATAATTTCTCCTGTGTGTAGATCTTGCTGAAACTTATTTAGGTGCCTCCTAGTGCTCTTTACATCCTCATTCAGCCTTCAGCTTGTTCTTAGTATTGATGAGCAGAAATCTCTGACTGGTCTGCTGAGCATGTGTGACCATCAGCACAGGACATGTTAGGTGGACATTGTGAGTGGGAATGCGACCACCACCAGGTAGTGCCATAACAGTAATATCCATACACATCAGAAGAACATGTTCACATGTGGCAGGTTTTGGGTTTACCCCTTACCTGGGCATAGGCATTTGTAAACAGAGCACTATAAGATGCCAGCTGGTCAATGTTCGGAGACCTCACAAGACCATCACCATAACAGCCGAGGCTTGTCCGGAGGTCATCCACAATTATCAGGAGCACATTCTTACCGTTCACATTACCTGAAGGGGAAAAGTTAAAAACCAGTTACAACCAATTAGTCATCAAAACATTACAATGATCAACTCTTTTTAGAAAATTGATTAGTCCTACAAGGGGAATGTGTGTTTTTTATTGCCTAGAGATAATAGCTCTGTTCCTTAAGAGGTCCTCTGTTTTACCAATAACCTCACTGCACTGTGGTTTACACATGCAGACTTGCACTGACCACTATTGTCGGAGGACCTCTGTCTGAATGGCCTTTACCTTTCCAGCACTGCCCTTAATGAAGGATTGTCCAGAGTCTCACAGGTGTCTGACTGCACCGCTCGGCCTCCTCTTATCTTACATGAAATGATGGTCAAGGAGGGTATGGCCTGTGAATTCACAGCCTGGATTATGATTATTTCAGTGACAGGACCTCTGTTAAAGGTTCATTTTTCCCTGTATGGACTGTGAGTAAACAGCAGAGACTTTCCACTGACTGCACAGTATGGTTTATTGGCACTTAATGAAGAATACAAGTAAATGGACTCTTCCATTGTTACATAATCATATATTCGGTGCCTTCAGTGAATCTCCTCGCTTATTGATGAAAGGGATCCTGTTCTGTCTGTTTTGAAAAGAACAGAGCAGGATCGTGTTTTGCCTCCCATGCATCCCTATGGTGCCAGATTGGCCATAAATGGCCATCCAATTCTACCAATTTAGTCGCGGATTTGTTTCTGTCCTATTTTATCCCGGCTCCAAATCCTGAGACTGCTGCGATTTTGGGTTACGGTGAAAAAACCTGACCAAACTGGACAAAAACGAATCTCTGGCGATCCAGCACACTGAACATGGGAGTCTATGGGTATGTGCGCACTGGTCGGGTTAGGGCCGGATTAGGTGTGTAAACCGCCGGTCGGTTTACATAAATTTCATGTAAATTTATGTTAATCCGAACCGGCGTTTGGATTAACATAGAAACCTATGTAAACCGACACCCGCTGTGCACACAGCGGCGGTTTACACATGCTCATCCGTTGCTAACCCGCTGGGTTCCCAGCGGGTTAGCAAAGAATGAGCTTGTTCTATAATCCGGCCGGTTCTGCAGCGGCTGCAAGCAGAATCATGTACTGCTTCCAGCCGCTGCAGAACGGCCGGCGCTAACCCGCCCGTCTCCCGCCGCACATACCCGACAGGAAGCCGGTGGACGGCTCCGGAGCTTCCTGTCGGGTCCCGCCCAGCCGCCGCCGCCACAAACCCGCCCACCGTGCGCACATACCCTATGGGTGCCAGATCCGGGAAAAAACAGGATAGTTTCCCGGATTCAATTTTAGTGTACTGAGCATGATCAGTACACTAAAACTGCTCTGTTCCCATGTGACGTTTGTAATTTCACTTTAGCAGTGTATCTACATATACTGCTAAAGTGAAATTAAAGAAAGCAATGTGTTAAAAAAAAAAAAAAAAAAATGCTCATCTCTCCGCCGAGTGTTCCATGATGCGAGGCGTCCACGTCCGATGGCTGGAGGACCTTAATCAGCTGACCGGCAGTAACTGATCAGCTGATGTGTCACATGACAACGTCAGCTGAGCGGTTTAAATCGCCCAAGAAAACCGATAGGTAGGCGGGCGGGCGGTTTAAACTGTCCAGCTGATGCTGTCATGTGACATCAGCTGATTGGGTTGCCGCTCTGACCGGTCAGCTGATTCAGGTCCTTCAGCCATCGGACATTGCAGGACACTTGGCGGAGAGGTGAGCACTTTTTTTTTTTAAACACTTTGCTTTCTTTCCCTTTTGAAATGTATGTAGATACATTGCGAAAATGAAAGTACAGCCCCGCTTGCCTGTGCTTTGCAGGGTCGGCTTCTCCCAGCTCTTTCTGTGTCCAGATTCCTCAAAATCCCGGATCCGGACACAGAAATGGCATCCGGAGTTAAAAATCCGGTACTGCCCGTGTGGTACTGCAAAAAACAAGATCCCCACAGACAGGAACAAACCGTGGTGTGAAGTTAGTCTTAGGCGGCCGTCAGACGCTTCAATATCTTGAACGATATTGTAAGCGATCACGTGCACGCGCGATCGCTTACAATATCGCTCACATCGCTGGTGAGCTGTCACACAGACAGACTCACCAGCGATGTTGGCCAGCGAGATCGTTGGTAACTATGGTACACATCGGGTTACTAGGCGCCGCGCGGCGCTTAGTAATCCGACGTGTACCATAGTTACCATCTCCCAGCATAGGCTCTGCCGCTGGGAGATCGTTCATCGTGGTGTCATACACCACGATGAAGCAGATTGATAAATCGTTCATCGCTTCATATGAGGTCCTGCTCTCATATCTGCGATGTCACGATCAAGCGATTTTACATTGTAAAATCGCTTGATTGCACGCAGCGATGCACAAACGATATCGCTTAAGCGATCAAAAAGCAGATCGCTTAAACGATATCGTTTAAGATATTGAAGCGTCTGACGGCCGCCTTACATGCTGAATTAGACATTCACAATATTCACCCTCTATCTGCATTTAAACACCTAGCCCCTCATACCTGCAGTTTCCATGATTACATTTGTTGTATACCTGGTGATGACTCTTTCTGCCCTTTGCTCTCACAATAAGCTTTTATTGCTGCATAATTTCTCTATGTCTTTGGCTACGTTCACACAGCGCGTAATTTTCGCCCTTTTTTGTGCACGTTTTTCCCGCAAAAGCGCATCTGCAGGCAAAGTGAATGGAAATTCACTTTTGTCGTGCAGACGCTGCGTAAATGTACGTCGTACTTTTATCGGAGAAAGCGTGTGCGTAATAAGAATCAACTTGTCAATTGTTGGCGCTTTTTTGCATGCGCTTTCTCCCATAGGCCCCATTATAACTGCTGGAATTAGGGCGCCTTCACACTGGCGTTCGGCACCGCAGCGTATGGACTGCATACGCATCTGAAGTGCCGAAAGCAGACATTTTCATGTGGACGCAACAGTGATGGATCTGCATGCGGTCACATGAAAATGCCCCTAGAAGGCATTGCCTGATGAACCCGGCTGTCAAGAGGGGAGACAGGGGACCCGAAGCAGCTCCATTCTCTCAGAGCCCGGGCATTGAGAGAATGGATTTCAATGTGATCCGCAGAGTTTGTCTGCGGTGTCCTGCGGATGGCCGTGCGGTCTCATTGCCCTCCATGTATGATTTGTACGCCTGCAGAGCCGTGCGTACAAATCATACATTCTCGGCCGCACAGAAAATGCAACATGTTGCGTTTCTGAGCGCCGAGAATCAGCGCATGCAGACGTGAAAGCGGCCATCCACAGGGCACTGCATACACCGTGCGTCTCCATGTTAAACATGGGGATGGACGATGCATGCGGTCTGCTCGCGTTCACCCACTGCACTACACTGCGGCGGGAAACGCCAATGTGAAAGCGCCCTTAAACATCGCCGTTCAGACAATGCGCAATTCCAGTGCGTATAATTGCGGGTGCTGGGGGAAGTGATGTCACACGGGGGAGGAAGAATCCTGTGTTCCTCCCCCGTGTGACATGTGTAACAGGCCTTTTGGCTTTCAATGTGTATCTATATACACTGCAAAAGCTAAATAAAAGTTATCAAAAGGTATTAAAAATAAAAAATAGAATACTTACCCATCCACCAGCTGTTCCCGTTTACCGGAACCAAGACATCCACGTCTGATCTGCTGCCAGGACCTTTCAGATCTATAATTGGCTGGTAGCGATCATGTGATATGCACGTCACATATCACATGATCACTACTGGCCAATCACAGATCTGGAAGACCTGGCAGCAGATCAGACGTGGATGTCTTGGTTCCAGTAAACGGGAACAGCTGGCGGATGGGTGAGTATTCTATTTTTTATTTTTAATACCTTTTGATAACTTTTATTTAGCTTTTGCAATGTATATAGATACACATTGAAAGCCAAAAGACCTGTTACACATGTCACACGGGGGAGGAACACAGGATCTTTCTCCCTCATGTGACATCACTTCTCTCCTGCGCTTTTGGGGAGAAATGCGGCCGTAATAAAAATGCGGTGTGTGAATGTGGCACTTTTTTACCCGTGCTAAATAGTGCAAAACGCAGCAAAAAACTCGTTCCCTCAAAAGCGCAGGAAATACGCAGCGTGTGAACATGGCCTAAGACACTGGATTTTAGGCTATGTACACAGACTGCATATTGCATGCATTTTGTTGCAGATTCCTCACCATTCTGCATGCCTATTCTTACCCCAAAGTCTATGAGAATTCTGAAGTTTTTGCATGAGTCGGTCGACAGGGTAAGGGGTACTCGGATACCGGGACAGATGGTCACTTTGATGGGGGATCACGGCTCGTCGGTTCCCTGCTCTGTGCCCTGGATCCTCAATGGCGGGGATGGTGGGGATGATGATGATGGATGGGGGAATGGTAACGTGACGCCACCTGTGGTACCTGGTAACGCGGATACCAGCGCTGCGGCCGGCCGCTGAGGTGATGGAGGTGCAGCTCAGAGCAGTACAGCTCCCCAAAGGTGGAGCTTTACCTCAGGGCAGCGGGGGTAGATGAGGGGGGGTAGTTGTCCTCACCTCTTTTATGCTGTGGGAGCCCTCAGGGCGGCAGAGAAAAGTAGTAGACACCAGATCAGCTCAAGAAGTTCTTTACTGGTACCGGGCAGATGATGAAGTGCACAGTACAGTCTGGTTTATCAGGGACACAGCCATAGATTTTGAGGTAACTTTGTCGTGGTCCCGTTTGTAATAGCGTTTGTCTGGGTTCCTCTTTAACTCTCTTTAACCACCATGAAGAGCCCTTTGCCAGTCCCCTGGTGTGTTACTGTTAGGTACAGTTGGTTTCTTACCGGTACGGACGGGAGCGACAGAAGAGAAATCCTCCTGCCACCGGAATTCGGCCCTTTCCCTAAAGTGTCCTGGACCCAATTTGGAACTGAGGTAGAGATTCAGTCCGTGGCGCTATGGCTCCCTTATGTCGGTCCCACAGCTTGTCGGTTTGCAGTCAGGGTTAGACCGACTGACTGCCTCGGCTCTGGTATGCCAGTGACGACCCTGGACTCCCCAGCCGTCTCCAACCGGTCCTGGTTTGTCCCCTCTGGTGTCTGGGTCACCTCTCTCCAAAGAGGTGCCCTCTTATCCTGACGTCGTCCTTGCTGCTTCCTCAGCACCGTTGTTCTTCTGACTGACAACTGTCACTCTAAAGTCCTCTCGCTCTACTCTAGCGTCCACCCTCCTGGGATCTACTGAATATGCCCAGTCTCCTATTCTAAGGTGGGCCTATTGTATGGGCGCTTATGACAGACCTTGTGAGAAACCCCATATCATGACTACGGAGGCACTACACCATATAAGTACTGCATTTCTCCATAGATTTGCATTAGTATGCGAAATATCTGCATGTTATAAATCCCTGGCATTTTTTTTAGTGAGCAATTTTTCACTGCGGAAACGCAGCACAAAACTCATTTGATCCACACCTAAGAATGGCAATAAAGTTTTGTCAAAGGCATATAGCTGGAAGTTTCAAAAACAAAGCAGCTTTATATAAAGCAAGACACACCAAAAGACAAAAAAAATACAGCGACTGAAATGTGATAAAAACACAAGTTAAATAACACAATTATCTACATAAGGCTGAGTGACATGTCAGCAATCATCAGTTAGAATGGATCCAGGAACAATTAATTGCCAGAAAGGTGTACAAACACAACATTTTTGTTCGTTTTGAAATAATTGATTTATGCAATATTGTCTTTTTTTTTACATTGGAGACTATGAAAAATGGATCTTTATCATTTGAAACTGATCCCAGGAAACAAAAAACGGATCCTTTACAAATGGAAGAAAAACAGAGGCTAAATAGCAATCCGTTCACGGATCCGTTTTCCATAGACTCCCATGTTAAAAAAACGAATCCTGCAGAAGTCAATTCTGTAAAAATGGACAAAAAAAGTTGTGTTTGCACAACGGATTACAGCTGGATCAGTTCTTACAGGTGATTACTGGACATGTGAACTCAGCCTAAGGCCGGAGACGCACTGAGCAAGATACTGGCACACGAGTCTCGCATCCCTCACCCGGCATGGACACTGTCTCTCTGGAAAGGACCATGTAGCTGCATGGAAATACATGCATCTAATACGCTCCTTCCAGACAGCCAGGGTCCATGAAAGGTGAGGCATGTGAGACTCATGTGAGTATCTTGCATGCATTTGCACCGTGTGCCTCCAGCCTAAAGGCCCCATATTACACAGTACGAGGTCCCAGCAATCCGACGTGGCCGGGATCGCTGGAACATTGTTTTGTGATCACTGGTGAGATGTCAGACTGATCAGGACCAGCGAGAACGCTGGTATCCAAGTAAACAGCAGGTAACTAAGCTGAGCGCGTCGCTTAGTTACCCGCTGTTTACCATGGTTACCAGCTCCCAGTGCTTGCTGTGCGGCGCTGAAAAGTCGTTCATTGTTGGTCTCCCACTGTCACACGCGCCGATGCTGGCTGCCCAGCGGGAGACCAACGATAAATTCATGGTCCAGTCCATTCTTCCACGATCATCAAACTTATCATTGGTCGTTGATATGTGTCATTTCGACATCACTGCAACGTCACCAAACCGGTGATGTTGCAACGATATAGTTAACGGGGCCTTTAGAGTGTGTGCACACAATCAGGAACTGCAGTGTTTTGAATGAAGCGTATTGTTGCGGTGTCCAAAATGCTGCGTTGTACAGCACCAGCACAGTGGATAGGATTTGTAGAAATCCCATGTTCACTATGCTTCTCCCCTCCACAGCGTTATCTTATCTGCAGTGCGGGTTGCCAAACTTCCGCATCTCTGCAGCATGTTAAATTTATGCTGCAGTCAGAAGCGATCTTCAGTGGGTGAATGCAGGGAGAAGCCGCCCTGCACCAAACACAGATTTTGAGTACAGGGCGGCTGAGTTCCACTGGTCCAGGACGCAGTGCCTCCGGATTGTGTGTACATACCCTAAGGCTACGTTCACATGCTGCAGTATTGATCCGCTAATGCAGTGAAACACATTGATGTTAGCTGTGCCAGCCAAATCAATGCATTCCACTAATTTGCATTCACACGTTGCGCTTTTTACGGACCTGCTTTTGGGCTGAAAAGCGGGTCCGGAAAAAGAAAGAACATGCTCCCTAGGCGATCTCTCCACATCCCGATGCTGTAGGACTGGTGGAGGACCTTAGACAGCACCAAGTGACATCACCCAGTCACATGGCAGGCTGCAGGGTCCTAGACGCCGTGCTTACTGCGGCCTTCGGGATGAGCAGACATCACGACGGTCACAGAGGGAGCGCGACGTGGTGAGTAAAGTGCAGGCAAAAAGTGCAGACCGTTCACACTTCAGAACGCGGCGCTGTGTGAGGATCCGGTCTAGATGCAGTTTTGCACCAAAACAGATCCTCACAAAACAAATGCTGTTTGTGAACATAGCCTAACGTTCTTTTGTTGCAGCAGATCTTACAGATAACTTTAGCTCATATCTGCTAAAAGAAAAAAAAATTCAGTCCAACTGTCATCCAGAAAAGTTGGATGAGTGAAATCCATTTGGCTTTCCATACGTCATGTGAGTGTGCGATGTTTTCTCACCAAGTATCTGTATGTAATACTTTTTTTTTCTCAGCATCTAATTATTCAACATTCATCTAAAAGGACCATTTACAACATTCTAGAGTGGGAATGTATCCATAAAAATCAGACGGGATAGGAAGGGTCCATGTGACTTTTGTTTTTTTTTCTTGCACCTAATATTGACTTGCATTGGCGAGTCTCAGCTGTTTTAGGTTACCCTAAAGGTACCTTTACACGCCGCTACTGGAGGATGGATACAACCCGCTACTTCACGTGCACGAGCACGCCCAAACGGTTACAAACGGGAAACGCACCACCTTTACACGCCGCCACAAGGTGCGCTACGCTACATCTACATCTAGATACATCGCCGGGTGTCTCAAGTAGCCATCTGTAGCTCATCTTACCTCATTTACACACCGCTACAACCAGCTAATATGGGCGGACCTGCTGCAGCAGGGACAGCACATAGGCGTGCTACAATTGTGGATTACGAGACGTCCGTACGCTGATAGGAGAAAGCAAAAATACCATGATTGGGCAGGCATCGCAGGAGGCTGTTTAATACATGACGCTCGAGCAATTGTGTAGTGTGACTGGGCAGCTCCTTAAATATGCCGCCCTGTGCAGCGACAACCAATCGCAATGCAGGAGCTTCCAATGATCGCTGAAGGGGGCGCGGTAACCCGGAGCCTGTGTCACGCCCCAGCTACATAGCATGGTGTAGAAACAACCCTTCTGTTCCTTCTTTACACGCCGATACAGCTCGCTGCAATCGGCTTTGTAGCCACCTGTTTCAGAGCAGTGCTCGGAAACAGATGCATCTGTTGCCGGCTGCCTCCTACCGTCTTCACACGCCGCTACTACGGGCAATATTGACGACGCAAGCTACAATCGTAGCCTGTAGCGGGTTGTATCCATCCTCCAGTAGCGGCGTGTAAAGGTACCTTATAGGTGGGTTTACACGCTTCAATCGCGATCCTATATCGCAGTTCAATGGCGCGGGAGCGAGCATTTAGTGCACGTTTCTCCCGCATCGCATTGAATGTTTACACGCTGTGATATTGGAATACAACGTCCGTGCGATGTCTCCGCCTCCCAACCCAGGATCGCATACTTAACATGGGAGTGAATGGGTGACGTTTCAAATGGCATCGTAATTGGGCGTTTACACAGCACGATCCGGCTTCAATCGCTATGCAATATCGGAGCATTGAATAGCACGCTCATTCAATCCCCGATATCGCATTGACATCGTTCCTGCATCGTATTGGACGTTCACACCATACAACGCAGGAACGATTTCGCCTCCGACGATTGAACCACGTGACTTTTGATTGAAATCGTACTACGATATCGCGACATGTAAACCCGCCATCACACTGGTGTTTAAGACTGAGTGCTCACAATCAGGATTAGCAGCGGTATGAAGACTGTGTGTTTTTGCTGCTTCCAAAACGCTGCGTCGTGCTGTACCTGCACAGTGGATTTACAGAAATCCCATGCCACTTCTTTTTTCTGCACTGTAAACTGATATGTGGCGCGGCTTCCCAAGAGACAACATGTCAATTTATGCTTGTGGAAATGGGAGTGTTCTCGGTGGGAGAAGACAGCAAAAATACGCTGTTGCCCAGAATACAGGGTCTCCTCATTGTGGACGGAGAACACCCAAGATCTGCAGAGGAGACACAGGGTTCAGGACTCAGTTTCTCAAGATCGTGGGCACAGATCTGCACATTTTTCCTGAGCACTAATCAGACTGAGGGAGGAAAAAATAAAATAAAAAAAATATTTAAAAAATTGCAGCATGCTGTGATTGTCAGCGAGTCTCGGCAGACAAGTCTATGGGTGCAAGTGAAATATCACACTGCACGTGGATATCATCCAATATACGCTGACCCTTATAAAATAATCTGCGGAACAGTCTGCTCCAACCTGTGTATGAAAAATGGAGGAGTGCAATGTGAGGGGAAAAAAACTACGCTAACTCTCATTTCTACCCAGACCCGTGTTATTCAGTAAGTCAGTGCCGATCTTGGAGTTTTTTGTCAGCTGTAATCGGCCTAAATAAAACACTGCACCATGCTGGACATGGAAAATGACGGAGGCTTGGCAATGCCAGTCTATGGCTATGTCCTCACACGCTGGATTTTGCTGCAGCAAAAACCTCTGGGGTTTCAAGTAAGGCTGGCTTCACACCACGGCAAGGTCCGGTCCGGGACTGTCAGGCATGAACCTGACAGCCCTGGACCGGATCAGCACACAGCACCGGAATGTGCCCTCTGGTCCTGTGTTCAGCCGGATGACTGTAATTGTAGCTGCAGCTGCTGATTTTTCAAGATCGCAGCTAGCATGGAGCTAGCCGCGGTCCTGAAACAACAGTGGCATGCAGCCGCCGGTATCCGGTTCCCGGATTCGCTTGGACCGGGGCAGTCCGGCCTCATAGGCTCCCATGTTAGGGAGAGCGGGAAAATCCGGGACAATCTGGGCGAATCTGGGATCCAGTTTTTTTGCGGTGATTTTTCTCCGCGGACACAAAAACGTTGCAAGCAACATTTTTGTGTCCGGTGAGAATAATCCGAATTCTCCCGGATTCCACCGCAGAGATGAAACCGGATGGCAGAGAACTGCCATCCGGCTCCATAGACTACTATGGGGCCAAAAACCAGTTCGGGGCTGTCTGGTTTGCACCGGACAGCCCCAGACCGGACCTTGCCGTGATGTTAAGCCAGCCCAACACTGAGGGTACCTTTAAGGTACCTTCACACACAGTAATATTGCTAGGCAATTTCACTGGCAATTTGCTGGCTGAAGTGAAATCATGGACACATTGTTCTATTTTGTTGCTGGGTACAAATGTAACAATGTGTCCATGATTTCACTGCAGCCAGCAAATTGCCAGTGAAATTGCATGCAATGTTGCGACGTGTGACGGTACCTTTACAGATACGATACCATTCTGTGGTGTAAACACTGTAATTGGTCATGGAATTGCTGAAAAGCTGGTGAGGAAAAAAAACACATTGCATGTAGATGCAGGATGGAAGATAACTGCAGACTCACACGACATATGGAAGGACATACGCATGATACGCAGCCCACTTTTCTGGATGAGAATTGGCTGATCTTTTACATGCCAGTGTGAGCGATCTCTAAGGCCATGTGCACACACCACGTTTTTGATGCGTTTTTCTACCAGGAGTAGGAGATCTGGTGCAGAAAATGACACATAGCCTTATAGAAGATTTACTGATGGTACCGATGTGTGTGAGCACAGAATAGGTGCACGGTCACACTGTTCACGCCGCCATCGTCTATTAAAGTTATTTAAAGAAGCAAAGAATCCTAGAAACAAATTGTACATCCAGTAGATTTCCCCCATTACCGCACCCCATCAGGGGGAGATGTCTGCACCTCACAGCACTCACACCAGGACCCCAATATAAGTATTGTACACTACGGAAAAGTCCCAGAACGTCTTCCTGTAACAGAATACATCTCCCCCTCCCCATGATGTCCCATACCAGGGGCTGAGCTCTGCAGGCTTCTGGTGACCACAGAGGATACAAGGAGGACACACAGGAGTCCAGGGATGGAGGCAGCAGGGGCCCTCATGCTGCCCTGTGTCTGTACAGTGTGAGCTGCTTCCTACATGTGTGAGAGCCGTCCTGTGATTGGGGTGCAGCTGAGGAGGAGGACTGGCCATTGTGTAGGGGAGGAGGATTGGGCTAGCCATGGAGGCCATGCTGCTCAGTGACAGCTTTGCCTGACTGCAGAGGTGATGACAGGCAGTGTGTGGATCTGCTCGCCTACACGGCTGGGTGTCATTGTTATACTAGACAGTTTTGGAACTTTGTAGCATTAAAAACTGAATTGTCTTGTATGTGCCATGCGATATGTGTCATCCACACCGTGCGATATGTGTCATCCACACCGTGCGATATGTGTCATCCACACCGTGCGATATGTGTCATCCACACCGTGCGATATGTGTCATCCGCACCATGCGATATGTGTCATCCACGCCGTGTGATATGTGTCATCCACGCCATGCGATATGTGTCATCCATGCCGTGGGATATGTGTCATCCACACCGTGCGATGTGTCATCCACGCCGTGCAATATGTGTCATCCACGCCGTGCGATATGTGTCATCCACACCGTGCGATATATGTCATCCACACCATGCGATATGTGTCATCCACGCCGTGCAATATGTGTCATCCACGCCGTGCGATATGTGTCATCCACACTGTGCGATATGTGTCATCTACGCTGTGCGATATGTGTCATCCACAGCTTGTGATATGTGTCATCCACACCGTGTGATATGTGTCATTCACGCCGTGCGATATGTGTCATCCATGCCATGCGATATGTGTCATCCACGTTGTGGGATATGTGTCATCCACACCGTGCGATATGTGTCATCCACGCTGTGTGATATGTGTCATCTACGCTGTGCGATATGTCATCCACACCGTGCGATATGTGTCATCCACACCGTGCGATATGTGTCATCCGCACCGTGCGATATGTGTCATCCACGCCGTGTGATATGTGTCATCCACGCCATGCGATATGTGTCATCCATGCCGTGGGATATGTGTCATCCACACCGTGCGATATGTGTCATCCACGCCGTGTGATATGTGTCATCCACGCCATGCGATATGTGTCATCCACACTGTGCGATATGTGTCATCCATACCATGCGATATGTGTCATCCATGCCGTGGGATATGTGTCATCCACACCGTGCGATGTGTCATCCACGCCGTGCAATATGTGTCATCCAGACTGTGCGATATGTGTCATCCATACCATGCGATATGTGTCATCCACGCCATGCGATATGTGTCATCCACACTGTGCGATATGTGTCATCCATACCATGCGATATGTGTCATCCATGCCGTGGGATATGTGTCATCCACACCGTGCGATGTGTCATCCACGCCGTGCAATATGTGTCATCCAGACTGTGCGATATGTGTCATCCACACTGTGCAATATGTGTCATCCACGCCATGCGATATGTGTCATCCACACTGTGCGATATGTGTCATCCATACCATGCGATATGTGTCATCCATGCCGTGGGATATGTGTCATCCACACTGTGCGATATGTGTCATCCATACCATGCGATATGTGTCATCCATGCCGTGGGATATGTGTCATCCACGCCATGCGATATGTGTCATCCACGCCGTGCGATATGTGTCATCCACGCCGTTCGATATGTGTCATCCACGCCGTGCGATATGTGTCATCCACGCCATGCGATATGTGTCATCCACACTGTGCGATATGTGTCATCCATACCATGCGATATGTGTCATCCATGCCGTGGGATATGTGTCATCCACACCGTGAGATGTGTCATCCACGCCGTGCAATATGTGTCATCCACGCCGTGCGATATGTGTCATCCACACCGTGCGATATATGTCATCCACACCATGCGATATGTGTCATCCACGCCGTGCAATATGTGTCATCCAAGCCGTGCGATATGTGTCATCCACACTGTGCGATATGTGTCATCTACGCCGTGCGATATGTGTCATCCACACCTTGTGATATGTGTCATCCATACCGTGTGATATGTGTCATTCACGCCGTGCGATATGTGTCATCCATGCCATGCAATATGTGTCATCCACGTTGTGGGATATGTGTCATTCACACCGTGCGATATGTGTCATCCACGCTGTGTGATATGTGTCATCTACGCTGTGCAATATGTGTCATCCACACCGTGCGATATGTCTCATCCACACCGTGCGATATGTGTCATCCGCACCGTGCGATATGTGTCATCCACGCCGTGTGATATGTGTCATCCACGCCATGCGATATGTGTCATCCATGCCGTGGGATATGTGTCATCCACACCGTGCGATGTGTCATCCACGCCGTGCAATATGTGTCATCCACGCCGTGCGATATGTGTCATCCACACCGTGCGATATATGTCATCCACACCATGCGATATGTGTCATCCACGCCGTGCAATATGTGTCATCCACGCCGTGCGATATGTGTCATCCACACTGTGCGATATGTGTCATCTACGCCGTGCGATATGTGTCATCCACACCTTGTGATATGTGTCATCACACACCGTGTGATATGTGTCATTCACGCCGTGCGATATGTGTCATCCATGCCATGCGATATGTGTCATCCACGTTGTGGGATATGTGTCATCCACACCGTGCGATATGTGTCATCCACGCTGTGTGATATGTGTCATCTACGCTGTGCGATATGTCATCCACACCGTGCGATATGTGTCATCCACACCGTGCGATATGTGTCATCCGCACCGTGCGATATGTGTCATCCGCGCCGTGTGATATGTGTCATCCACGCCATGCGATATGTGTCATCCATGCCGTGGGATATGTGTCATCCACACCGTGCGATATGTGTCATCCACGCCGTGTGATATGTGTCATCCACGCCATGCGATATGTGTCATCCATGCCGTGGGATATGTGTCATCCACGCCGTGCAATATGTGTCATCCACGCCGTGCAATATGTGACATCCACGCCGTGTGATATGTGTCATCCACGCCATGCGATATGTGTCATTCACGCCGTGTGATATGTGACATCCACACCGTGCGATATGTGTCATCCACGCCGTGCGATAAGTGTCACTCACGCCGTGTGATATGTCATCCACGCCATGCGATATGTGTCATCCACACCATGCGATATGTCATCCACGCCGTGTGATATGTCATCCACGCCATGCGATATGTGTCATCCACACCATGCGATATGTCATCCACGCCGTGCGATATGTGTCATCCACGCCATGCGATATGTGTCATCTACGCCGTGCGATATGTGTCATCCACGCCATGCGATGTCATCCACACCGTGTGATGTCATCCACGCCGTGCGATATGTGTCATCCACACCGTGTGATATGTGTCATCCACGCCATGCGATATGTGTCATCCACGCCGTGCAATATGTGTCATCCACGCCGTGCGATGTGTCATCCACACCGTGCGATGTGTCATCCATGACTTGCAATATGTGTCATCCACGCCATGTGATATGTGACATCCATACCGTTTGATATGTGTCATCCACGGCGTGCGATATGTGTCATTGACGCCGTGTGATGTCATCCACGCCATGCGATATGTGTCATCCACACCATGCGATATGTCATCCACGCCGTGCGACATGTGTCATCCACGCCATGTGATATGTGTCATCCACACCATGCGATATTTCATCCACGCCGTGCCGTGCGATATGTGTCATCCACGCCATGCGATATGTGTCATCCACGCCATGCAAAATGTGTCATCCACGCCATGCGATATGTGTCATCCACACCGTGTGATATGTGTCATCCACGCCGTGCGATATGTGTCATCCACGCTGTGTGATATGTGTCATCCACGCCGCACGATATCTGTCATCCACGCCGCACAATATGTGTCATCCACGCTGCGCTAGAGACGTTCCCACAATGAAGATTTGGGGAGTTGTTGATGATGCAGATTTTCTGCACCTATTAGGATATGTATCCACAATCTGGAGACACTGTCATCTCTCCTGTGGGGACGCCAGGGATCTCTGCAGGTGAATGCAGCTGGCCTTTGCCCATGATCTGTGTTTGGGGCACGGCAGCTTTTCCCCCATTCACCCGCTGAGATCGCCTCTGACTCTGCAGCGATAAATTGACCTGCTGTGGACAAGCGGCGGAGCAGAAAGCCGCCCCATGGGTCAGTTAATTTTGCAGAGGAAAGAAGAGCAGTGGGCATGAGATTTCCATTATTTATCCACTGTGGTTACTGTACAACACAGCGTTATGGACGTAGTGGAAACATTCTGGGTCCAAGACACTGATGAAAAAATAGAGGAAATATGTGTAATCCAATTGCACTGCTGAAGAATCGACCACATACCAAGGAGATCGGTGAATGCAAGTGGCTTTATTCAAGATGGGACCTGTGTAAATCCATCCACTGTGCAATGTATGGACACAGCGCAGGCATACTGATCATGAAACACAGCCTTAGCTAAATTAGGTTCTTTTTCATTGTGTTTTTATATTTTTTATGCTGTGTTTTTGTCTCTTTTGTCATGTTTTAAATAAAGCTGCTTCATTCTTTACACTTCCTGGCATTTGATAAAACTTTATTGATAGTCCTTCAGATTACATGCATTTTTAATGCGTTTTCAGCTTATGATGTATAAAGAAGCACAGTGGGCGGGAGAGTTCTGTAAATCTCATTCATTAAACTAGAACTTTATGTAGAGGTTATGTGATGACGTAACTTTTAAGGCCCCGTCCTATGGGGCGACATCGCCGCCAATTACTTAGGTGACGTAGGGGCGTGGCCTATCGGCGGCGACATCGCCCCTACGTCGCCTCATGTAAAGGGGTGATGTCGGTGCCGTCGGGAGGTCGCCTGGTTTTAGAGCAATGCTCTGAAACCAGGCGACCGATCTGGGCGATGTGCACACATCGCCCCATGTAACCGGCCGCCGGCAACCTGTCAGGCGATGGGAGCCATAGGCTCCCATTGTCCTGCATCACCGCTGGGGTTTTCAGACACCCAGGCAGCGATGCCGCCTGTCAGCTCGCCGACACAGGGCTGGAGATGTAGCCCCATGTAAACGGGGGACGGCGACGCTGGCCGGGTGCCAAAAACATGCGCGCACCCGCCAGTCGCTGCCAACATCTCCAGAGCCGTCGCCAGGTGTGACGGGGCCTTTAGGGTGCTGTAAACTGCATGCTGTCCAGAAAAACGCAACACAATACTGAGCATTTTTGGTGCTTTTTTTGGGTGTTTTTTGGTGATGCATTTTTTTGCTAATGCCAATGGCAGGGAGGGCTGAAAAACGCTGCTAATATGCACCAAGAACAGACACAGCGCATACACGGTACTCAGCTCTGTTATGGGGCATTAGCACTGTTATGGGGCACTTAGCACTGTTATGGAGGCACTCAGGCTCTGTTATGGGGGCACTCAGGCTCTGTTATGGAGGCACTCAGGCTCTGTTATGGGGGCACTCAGCTCTGTATGGGGCACTCAGGCTCTGTTATGGAGGCACTCAGGCTCTGTTATGGGGGCACTCAGGCTCTGTTATGGAGGCACTCAGGCTCTGTTATGGGGGCACTCAGGCTCTGTTATGGGGGCACTCAGCTCTGTTATGGAGGCACTCAGGCTCTGTTATGGAGGCACTCAGGCTCTGTTATGGGGCACTCAGGCTCTGTTATGGAGGCACTCAGCTCTGTTATGGGGGCACTCAGGCTCTGTTATGGGGGCACTCAGGCTCTGGTATGTACTCAGGCTCTGGTATGGAGGCACTCAGGCTCTGTTATGTACTCAGGCTCTGTTATGGGGGCACTCAGGCTCTGTTATGTACTCAGGCTATGGTATGGAGGCACTCAGACTCTGCTATGTACTCAGGCTCTGTTATGGAGGCACTCAGGCTCTGGTATGGAGGCACTCAGGCTCTGTGTTATGGAGGCACTCAGGCTCTGTTATGTACTCAGGCTCTGGTATGGAGGCACTCAGGCTCTGTTATGGGGGCACTCAGGCTCTGGTATGGAGGCACCCAGGCTCTGGTATGGGAGCACTCAGGCTCTGTTATGCACTCAGGCTTTGTTATGGGTGCACTCAGGCTCTGTTATGTACAGGGGTGAACCTAGCCTCTCTGCTGCCTGAGGCGAACTTTAAAATGGTGCCCCCCCCCCAAACACAAGGGCGTCAGCACCATTACACGCACATGCAAGAATCACATAGAAAAATCCAGAATAAGGATCATTAATGGCAGTGGCAGCTTGACACAAACTACAGTCACACAATGGTGGCTGCAGCCTTATAGCACAGGAGGCAGCACTGATTGCCACCTATTATCTCTGGCACACACCTACAATAGTCTGGGTAGCTCCAATGTGATCACTGCCTGGCACTGACTAGTCAGACCTGTCACCATGCGGCTCCGTCCACACATACAACGACTGCAGTCTGAGCATCAACAAGCCGCCACTGCACTAAGCTGGGAAAATGGCGCGTCTTCCCCAACAGACCACACCTCCTCCCGAAACGCTTAGCCAATCACAAGCGCCGCACACTGGGCTGTCCGCAGCTAATACCAAGTTTCCCTGAAAATAAGACACCGTCTTGTATTAATTTTTGCCCCCAAAGAAGCGCGATGTCTTATTTTCAGGGGACGTCTTATCTCCATGAAGAATTCACATTTATTGAACAAGAAAAAAATGAACATTTATTACATCCTGTACAGTAGTTGTCATCACAGCCCAGCGTAACCAAACTGTGTCATCCATCATCCATTTGCAGCCCCCATCATACCACCAATGTCCCCCTGCAGTGTCCATCATCCATCTGCAGCCCCCATCATCCCCAATGTCCCCCTGCAGTGTCCATCATCCATCTGCAGCCCCCATCATCCCCAATGTCCCCCTGCAGTGTCCATCATCCATCTGCAGCCCCCATCATCCCACCAATATCCCCCTGCAGTGTCCATCATCCATCTGCAGCCCCCATCATCCCACCAATATCCCCCTGCAGTCCCCATTATCCTTCCACAGCCCCTAACATCTCCCAATATCCCCATTATCCATCTGCAGCCCCCATCATCCCCAATGTGGGAGCAGGAAGGAGGACAAGTGCCGACCAACCGGCGGGAGGATTGATCTTTCATTGCCCCCATAAAGAATGATGCCACCAAAAGTGTCCCCCAAACACTATGATCCCCCCACAGTGAATTCCTTCACAGGACCCTCCACACGTACCTTACGGTACCCCCCAACTACTCTGGCACAGTATGATCCTCAACTGTGACCCCCTCATAGCCCTCCATATAGTATAATGGTCCCTAAACCTCTTCACACTGTATAATAGACCCCAACACAGCCCTCAAATAGCCCCCCATAAAGTATAAAGGCTCCATCATAGCCATGCAAGCATTATCCTGTCCCCACAGAGCCCTCCAAATATTGTAATGACTTCCATATTGTATAATTGGCACAAGCACAAGGATGTCAGCACCATTACACGCACATGCAAGAATCACATAGAAGAATCCAGAATAAGGATCATTAATGGCAGCTTGGCACAAGCTACAGTCACACAATGGTGGCTGCAGCCTTATAGCACAGGAGGCAGCACTGATTGCCACCTATTATCTATGGCACACACCTACAAAACTCTGGGTAGCTCCAATGTGATCACTGCCTGGCACTGACTAGTCAGACATGTCGCCATGCGGCACCGTCTACACATACAACGACCTGCAGTCTGAGCATCAACAACCGCCACTGCACTAAGCTGGGAAAATGGCGCCTCTTCCACAACAGACCACACCTCCTCCCAAAACGCTTAGCCAATCACAAGCGCCGCACACGGGGCTGTCCGCAGCTAATACCC
Source organism: Allobates femoralis (assembly GCA_033576535.1). Lineage (NCBI taxonomy): Eukaryota > Metazoa > Chordata > Amphibia > Anura > Aromobatidae > Allobates > Allobates femoralis. The sequence goes on along the minus strand of JARQOC010000008.1, from coordinate 112,414,082 downwards.
TGTTTCCCTGAAAATAAGACACTGTCTTTAATTAATTTTTGCTCCCAAAGAAGCGCGATGTCTTATTTTCAGGGGACGTCTTATCTCCATGAAGAATTCACATTTATTGAACAAGAAAAAAATGAACATTTATTACATACTGTACAGTAGTTGTCATCACAGCCCAGCGTAACCAAACTGTGTCATCCATCATCCATCTGCAGCCCCCATCATCCCCAATGTCCCCCTGCAGCCTCCATCATCCATCTGCAGCCCCCATCATCCCCAATGTCCCCCTGCAGCCTCCATCATCCATCTGCAGCCCCCATCATCCCCAATGTCCCCCTGCAGCCTCCATCATCCCCCAATGTCCCCCTGCAGCCTCCATCATCCTTCTGCAGCCCCCATCATCACCCAATGTCCCCCTGCAGCCTCCATCATCACCCAATGTCCCCCTGCAGCCCCCATCATCCCCCAATATCCCCCTGCAGCCTCCATCAGCCTTCTGCAGCCTCCATCATCTCCCAATATCCCCAACATCCATCTGCAGCCCCCATCATACCCCAATATCTAACTGCAGCTCCCATCATTCTTCTGCAGCCTCCATCATCCCCCAATGTCCCCTGCAGCCCCCGTCATCCATCTGCTGGACCCAACATCCCTTCAATGTCCCCCTGCAGCCCACATCATCCATCTGCCATGCCCATCATCCCCCAAGGTGGGAGCAGGAAGGAGGACAAGTGCCGATCAACCGGCGGGAGGATTGATCTTTCATTGTCCCCATAAAGTATGATGCCACCAAAAGTGTCCCCCAAACACTATGATCCCCCTGCAGTGAATTCCTCCAAGTACCCTCCACACATACCATAGAGTACCCCTCAACTACTCTGGCACAGTATGATCCCCAACTGTGACCCCTCACAGCCCTCCATATAATAAAGCTTTATAATAATAATAAAGCTTTATTTATATAGCGCCAACATATTCCGCAGCGCTTTACAATGTAGGGTCCATATAGTATAATGGTCCCTAAAACTCTTCACACTGTATAATAGACCCCAACACAGCCCTCAAATAGCCTCTCGTTAAGTATAAAGGCTCCATCATAGCCCTGCAAGTATTATTCTGCCCCCACAGAGCTCTCCAAATATTGTAATGACTTCCATATATTATAATTGGCTCCATATAATACAAGCACCCGAATAGCCCTCCGTATAATATAATGCACCCCCATAGACTATGCACCCCATAATTTTCCATATATTATAATGCACCCCCATAGTCCTCCATATATTACAATGTACCCCATTAACCTACAAATGTTATAAAGCACTGCCATAGCCCTCCATAAAATATAATGCACCATGCAGTCCTCCAAATACTATAATGCATCCCCCATAGTCCTCCATATAGTATAATGCACCCCATAGCCAACCATATACCATACAGCACTCCCATGTACAACATAGCACCCCATATATAGCACCGCCCATATACAGCACAGGAGCCCCATATACAGAACCCCCATAAACAGCACAGTAACCCCATTTAAAGCACCCCAATATACAGCACAGCCGCCCCATAAACAGAACAGCACCCCCATAAACTGCACAGTACTCTCATATACAGCACAGAAGCCCAATATACAATGCAGCACCCCATAAACAGCACAGCACCCCCATATACGGCACAGAACCCCCATATACAGCTCAGCAACCCCATATACAGCACAGCACCCCAGCCCCACATACAGCAGAGCCCCCAATATACAGCAGAACCCCCCATATACAGCACCCCCACATACAGCAGAGCCCCCCATATCCAGAGCTCCCCCATATACAGCTCCCACATATTCAGCAGAGCCCCCCATATACAGCACCCCCATATACAGCAGAGCTCCCCCATATACAGCACCCCAGCCCCATATACAGAGGGGAACAGAGGATATGTAACAGGTTCCCTTTACTTCTGCTTAATATTTAGTGATACAATTAATATAAAATCATCACTGGACACAGTTTTGAGATTTGCCCCCTTCAGATTTATTCGGTTATGGCTATTGTACATTCATGAGGGTTGATGAGGAAGTTCAGGGCTTGAGATCTGACTTTATTAAGGGGAGACATCTCCATCAGTTAGGCAGGGAATATAGATATGTGCATAGGACTACTCATGGTTCGATGGAAACAGAAAACCTGACAGGTTCCCTTTAATTCTGCTTAATATTTAGTGATACAGTTAATATAAAATCATCACTGGACACAGAGATTTGAGTTTTGCCCCCTCAGATTTATTCAGTTTATTCGGGTTGATGAGAAAGTGCAATACTTGAGATGTGACTTCATTAACATCGTGAAACAATCACTGATCTCAGGGAGACCAGTCAAGGAAACACTGCGGGCAGCTGGCTAAAGCGCTCAAACACAGTGAAATACGTGTTTGAGACGCCTAAACGAGGCTCCACAAACTCTATTTCATATTTGTATTTCCCAGAGGGCAATCCCCCTGGGCAATACAAATATGCAGATAGAGTCTGTAGAGCCTCATTTAGGAGTCTCAAACATGGGACCAACCAACACCAAAACCAGGTATCAATCCACAGACAGCTGGAATACCAAAACCAGGTATTCAGCTCGGTAGCTGTTTCGGGGTTTTGCCCCTCATCAGTGTGGAGTATGATTCTGGTTAGGTGAGACTAATGGGAGACATCTCCATCACTCCTGGAGCAGGAGACAGAAGATGAATGAGACATCTCCATCACTCCTGGACCAGGAGACAGAGGATGAATGATCAAGCAAAGAGAAAGAACAGCGCCCCTTGAGCCCGTATGTTCTCATGTAGTTGCAAACGTTTATTCCGTCCATCCTCTAGCACGTTGCAACTACATGAGAACATACAGGCTTGAGAGGCGCTGTTGTCCCTCTTTGCTTGGTTGATGGATGTCCAGGTGTGTCTTGAAGGTTGAATGATGGCTGTTGGGCTCTGGAGGGAGTTTTATAGCCACGGACTATTGTGACCTCATAAGGCAATGACAGAGCAAGCGGGTGTGGCTGGATGACCTAAGCGATCTGTAAACTTTTCATGAATCTGTGATGTCATCGCACTTCTGAACATTCTATTTGGAATCCTGCATTCATCGGCCTCATTCAGCTCTGGCCCCTAAGAAAAACAACATTATAATATCAACATGGCGTCTAGAAGGAGTTATAGAAGCGCCCAGATGTCGACTGAGGATCAGGAGGAGGGGTCACCGTCGTCACCACGTGACCCATAGAATAGGTAAAGAAATAAAAAGACACAAAATAGAAGGAAAAATGTTTAGACAGAGTGGATCTGATGGATAACCAATATGGCTGCTAATAAACACACCGATCTCCTCCATTCCACTCAGCTGCTAACTTGGGAGACTTTGGGGAAGGCTAGAAGTGAGCTCTTTACCTAGAAAGGCAGTCCTGTTGATGGTTATCTTATTTTTGGCTAAAACCACTGTGGAACATCCACATTCGGATAGTACATGATCCTATTGGGTGGAGTATGACACTAGCATTACCGTTTAGATGTTCATTGGCTGCTTCTCTCATGGCTCCACCCCGTCGGAGCCTCATTTGTCAAAACAGCAAACTTCTTGCCCACATCAACCAATGCAGTAGTCCAAGCAAAGCCAGGGTTTTTTGCCAAATGAAAAATAAGCAATATATGAAAGCCAAAAATCTTGGTCATTAAGGACAAAACACACTTTGGGTTTGCTCCATCTGTCCTGACAAAAGGTGACTACTAGTAAATATGCTAAGGAGGGCGGAGGAGGACACAGGGATTCTCTTTTTGGCTATCTTTGACATGATCATGCCATACCTCATTGTCAGATTTAGCAGCAGAACTGGTCTTGTTGCCCCTAGCAACCAGCAACAATGCAACATTCGAGCTGCATTAGCAGCAAAAGCTGAGCTGTGAATGGTTGCTACAGGCAACAAAGTTACCCTAAATCAGCCCGGTGACTGACTGTGTCCTCTGCGGTGCGCTCCTTACAGGGAACAACAGAATATTTATCATTTTGGGATATTTCTAGATTTTGAGCAGGAATGATCTAGAGGCAGAATCTGACGTATTTTTCTGTTTGCCGTTCACAGACGCAGGAATCGCCCTGAGAAGTGAGAAGGGGACGTCTCCCGCCAGCGATGGCTCCGAACAAATCATCAATAAAAATAATCATTAATCATCGTTAAGCGGCCGGAGATAATAAATGGACAAATGCAGCAGAGATTGGTTCCTGTGATTTCATGACGCGCCATTTTCTAACTTCTATTCAGGCTGAATTCCCCCAACAGATATGCTGGGACTTGTAGTGTCCATACACATCTATACTACCGTGTTTCCCCGAAAATAAGACACTGTCTTATATTAATTTTTGCTCCGAAAGGTGCATGTCTTATTTTCAGGGGGTGTCTTATATTAGCCAAAAATAAATTGACAGAAAAGCAGCCTCCCATCCCAGTACCGTATCCCAATGCAGCAGCCTCCCATGTGTGTAACACAACCACACACACACACACAACACACACACCACACACTTTCACTTTCTTACCGAACTTCATCCTTTTCACTTTCTTTCCTCTGCGGTGCTGCTTTGGTGGTGCACAGTGCAGGAGCCCTGGGCCAATCAGAGCGCAGGAGCCCTGGGTCAATCAGAGCGCAGGAGCCCTGGGCCAATCACAGCGCAGGAGCCCTGGGCCAATCACAGCCCAGGAACAATCAGAGGCTACTGACGTCAGCTGGCCCATGATTCCTGTGCTGTGATTGGCCCAGGGCTCATGGGCGGAGAGCGGCACAGAGCTCTGGAGAAGAAGAGCGGTACAGAATGGCGGGGAGCGAGACACAGATGCACGCCCCGGTCTTGTGATGGGTGGCATGCTGAGGAGGTACGCCTTATAATCGGGGGGTGCCTTATATTAGGAGGTAGGCGCCCCTAAGCATGCCTTACGTTCGGGGGGGGGGGGCCCTATTTTCAGGGAAACAGGGTATGTTACAAGTCCAGCAACAGAGTAATATGTTATATCATAATATATACATATACAGTATCTCACAAAAGTGAGTACACCCCTCACATTTTTGTAAATATTTTATTCTATCTTTTCTGAAGATCTGACCCTTTGATACAATGTACAGTAGTCAGTGTGCAGCTCGTGGTGTCACCTACATAACCCAACACGGCCATTAATGTCTAAACCACTGGAAATAAAAATTAGTACATCCCTAAGGGAAAAAGGCCAAATTTTGCTAAAATATTTTGTGTGGCCACCATTATTTACCAGCACGACCTTAACTCTCTTGGACCTGGAGGTCACTAGATCTTCACAGGATTCGCTGGATCCTCTTCATCCTTCATAATGATGAAGATGGTGGATGTACTGCAGAGACCTCGCGCTCTTCCACCTTCTTTTTGAGAAGGCAGCATAGATGCTCCATAGGGTTCAGGTCTGAAGATGCTCGGCCAGTCCACCACCTTCACCCTCAGTGTCTTTCGCAGCAGTGGTTATCTTGGAGGTGTTTGAGGTTGTTATCATGATGGAATATGAAGGGAGGAGATCATGCTCATCTTCAGTGGGTCACAGGACATGTTGATATTCATGGTTGCCTCAAAGATCTGCAGCGACCCACAGCCAGCAGTATCATGCGGCCCCAAATCATGACTCTCCACCACCATGTCTGACTCTTGGGAGGACACCCTTGTCTTTGTGCTCCTGAACTTGAGCCACCACACACGCTTGACTCCATCTGGACCAAATAAATAAGGTCTAGCTCTCTGATCCTGGTTAGCCTGTAATTCTAGCTCCAGTTCTACCAGTAACCAGTCCTGTGATAACTAATGTTTGTCTATCTTTGTGCCTGGACCTGTCCTGTCTGTGTTTTCCTTGGTACAAGCCTCTCTGCCTAGTTTCAGGAATCCTGCTGTATCATATACCTGAGGTTTTTTGCTGTATCCTATACCTGAAGTCCTCTGCTGTATCCTATACCTGAAGTCCTCTGCTGTATCATATACCTGAAGATCTCCTGTACCTTTGGGCCTCCTGTACCGATGGGCTGAATAGTTGGGGAACTAACGCCTCCTCGACTAGCCGGAGCCCTAATTTGCATCTCATAAACGATCTTTAGAAATACTTGATCTAAAGACCTGTGTATGTATGCTACTTCATACAGCGACTATCAAGCAGGGGATATAGATATGCGCATAAACAGTGGCGTAACGATCGCGGTCACAGCAGTCGTGGCTGAGACCAGGCCCAGGCCTGTAGAGCCTGTACTTAGGCTCTGTTATGGGGGCACTCAGGCTCTGTTATGGGGGCACTCAGGCTCTGTTATGCACTCAGGTTCTGTTATGGAGGCACTCAGGCTCTGTTATGGGGGCACTCAGGCTCTGTTATGCACTCAGGCTCTGTTATGGGGGCACTCAGGCTCTGTTATGCACTCAGGCTCTGTTATGGGGGCACTCAGGCTCTGTTATGCACTCAGGCTCTGTTATGGGGGCACTCAGGCTCTGTTATGCACTCAGGCTCTGTTATGGGGCACTCAGGCTCTGTTATGCACTCAGGCTTTGTTATGTACTCAGTCTCTGGTATGGGGGCACTCAGGCTCTGGTATGGGGGCACTCAGGCTCTGGTATGGGAGCACTCAGGCTCTGTTATGGGAGCACTCAGGCTCTGCTATGGGGGCACTCAGGCTCTGCTATGGAGGCACTCAGGCTCTGCTATGGAGGCACTCAGGCTCTGGTATGGGGGCACTCAGGCTCTGGTATGGGGGCACTCAGGCTCTGTTATGTACTCAGGCTCTGGTATGGAGGTACTCAGGCTCTGTTATGGGGGCACTCAGGCTCTGGTATGTACTCAGGCTCTGTTATGGGGGCACTCAGGCTCTGGTATGGGAGCACTCAGGCTCTGTTATGCACTCAGGCTTTGTTATGGGTGCACTCAGGCTCTGTTATGTACTCAGGCTCTGTTATGGGGGCACTCAGGCTCTGTTATGGGGGCACTCAGGCTCTGTTATGCACTCAGGCTCTGTTATGGAGGCACTCAGGCTCTGTTATGGGGGCACTCAGGCTCTGTTATGGGGGCACTCAGGCTCTGTTATGCACTCAGGCTCTGTTATGGGGGCACTCAGGCTCTGTTATGCACTCAGGCTCTGTTATGTACTCAGTCTCTGGTATGGAGGCACTCAGGCTCTGGTATGGGGGCACTCAGGCTCTGGTATGGGGGCACTCAGGCTCTGGTATGGGGGCACTCAGGCTCTGGTATGGGAGCACTCAGGCTCTGTTATGGGAGCACTCAGGCTCTGTTATGGGGGCACTCAGGGTCTGCTATGGAGGCACTCAGGCTCTGCTATGGAGGCACTCAGGCTCTGGTATGGGGGCACTCAGGCTCTGGTATGGGGGCACTCAGGCTCTGTCATGGAGGCACTCAGGCTCTGGTATGGAGGCACTCAGGCTCTGGTATGGAGGCACTCAGGCTCTGGTATGGAGGCACTCAGGCTCTGCTATGGAGGCACTCAGGCTCTGTTATGGGGGCACTCAGGCTCTGTGTTATGGGGGCACTCAGGCTCTGGTATGGAGGCACTCAGGCTCTGGTATGGGGGCACTCAGGCTCTGTCATGGAGGCACTCAGGCTCTGGTATGGAGGCACTCAGGCTCTGGTATGGAGGCACTCAGGCTCTGGTATGGGAGCACTCAGGCTCTGCTATGGGGGCACTCAGGCTCTGGTATGGAGGCACTCAGGCTCTGCTATAGAGGCACTCAGGCTCTGGTATGGGGGCACTCAGGCTCTGTCATGGAGGCACTCAGGCTCTGGTATGGAGGCACTCAGGCTCTGGTATGGAGGCACTCAGGCTCTGGTATGGGAGCACTCAGGCTCTGCTATGGGGGCACTCAGGCTCTGGTATGGAGGCACTCAGGCTCTGCTATGGAGGCACTCAGGCTCTGGTATGGGGGCACTCAGGCTCTGTCATGGAGGCACTCAGGCTCTGGTATGGAGGCACTCAGGCTCTGCTATGGGGGCACTCAGGCTCTGGTATGGAGGCACTCAGGCTCTGGTATGGGGGCACTCAGGCTCTGTCATGGAGGCACTCAGGCTCTGGTATGGAGGCACTAAGGGTCTGGTATGGGGGCACTCAGGCTCTGGTATGGAGGCACTCAGGCTCTGGTATGGGGGCACTAAGGCTCTGGTATGGAGGCACTCAGGCTCTCGTATGGAGGCACTCAGGCTCTGGTATGGGGCACTCGGCTCTGTCATGGAGGCACTCAGGCTCTGTATGGAGGCACTCAGGCTCTGCTATGGGGGCACTCAGGCTCTGCTATTGGAGGCACTCAGGCTCTGCTATGGGGGCACTCAGGCTCTGGTATGCACTCAGGCCTGGTATGGAGGCACTCAGGTCTGTGTTATGGGGGCACTCAGGCTCTGTGTTATGGAGGCACTCAGGCTCTGTGTTATGGGGGCACTCAGGCTCTGTGTCATGGAGGCACTCAGGCTCTGTGTCATGGAGGCACTCAGGCTCTGTGTTATGGAGGGACTCAGGCTCTGTATGGAGGCACTAAGGGTCTGGTATGGGGGCACTCAGGCTTGGTATGGAGGCACTCAGGCTCTGGTATGGGGGCACTAAGGTCTGGTATGGAGGCACTCAGGCTCTGTATGGAGGCACTCAGGCTCTGGTATGGGGCACTCAGGCTCTGTCATGGAGGCACTCAGGCTCTGCTATGGAGGCATCAGGCTCTGCTATGGGGCACTCAGGCTCTGTATGGAGGCACTCAGGCTCTGCTATGGGGGCACTCAGGCTCTGGTATGCACTCAGGCTCTGGTATGGAGGCACTCAGGCTCTGTGTTATGGGGGCACTCAGGCTCTGTGTTATGGGGGCACTCAGGCTCTGTGTTATGGGGGACTCAGCTCTGTTATGGAGGCACTCAGGCTCTGTGTTATGGAGGCACTCAGGCTCTGGTATGGAGGCACTCAGACTCTGTTTGGAGGCACTCAGGCTCTGTGTTATGAGGCACTCAGGCTCTGTTATGGAGGCACTCAGGCTCTGGTATGGAGGCATCAGGCTCTGTTATGGAGGGACTCAGGCTCTGTTATGGAGGCACTCAGGCTCTGTTATGCATCAGGCTCTGTTATGGAGGCACTCAGGCTCTGTTATGCACTCAGGCTCTGGTATGGGGGCACTCAGGCTCTGCTATGGAGGCACTCAGGCTCTGTATGGGGGCACTCAGGCTCTGTATGGAGGCACTCAGGCTCTGCTATGGGGGCACTCAGGCTCTGGTATGCACTCAGGTCTGGATGGAGGCACTCAGGCTCTGTGTTATGGGGGCACTCAGGCTCTGTGTTATGGAGGCACTAGGCTCGTGTTATGGGGGCACTCAGGCCTGTTATGGAGGCACTCAGGCTCTGTGTCATGGAGGCACTCAGGCTCTGTGTTATGGAGGGATCGGTCTGTTATGGAGGCACTCAGGCTCTGGTATGGAGGCACTCAGGCTCTGGTTTGGGGGCACTCAGGCTCTGGTATGGGGGCACTTAGGCTCTGTGTTATGGGGGCACTCAGGCTCTGTTTATGGAGGCACTCAGCTCTGTGTTATGGGGCACTCAGGCTCTGTGTTATGGAGGCACTCGGCTTGTTTGGAGGTACTCAGGCTCTGGTATGGAGGCACTCAGGCTTGTTATGGAGGGACTCGGCTCTGTTATGGAGGCCTCAGGTCTGGTATGGGGGCACTCAGGCTCTGGTATGGAGGCACTCAGGCTTGTGTTATGGGGCACTCAGGCTCTGTGTTATGGAGGCACTCAGGCTCTGTGTTATGGGGGCACTCAGGCTCTGTTATGGAGGCACTAGGCTCTGTGTTGGAGGCACTCGCTCTGGTTATGGAGGGACTCAGGCTTGTTATGGAGGCACTCAGGCTTGGTATGGAGGCACTCAGCTTGGTATGGGGGCACTAGGTCTGGTAGGGCCTTAGGCTCTGTGTTATGGGGGCACTCAGGCTCTGTTTTGAGGCACTCAGGCTCTGTGTTATGGGCACTCAGGTCTGTGTTATGGGGCACTCAGGCTCTGGTATGGAGGCATCAGGCTCTGTGTATGGGGGCACTCAGATCTGTGTTATGGGGGCACAGGCTCTGTTGAGGCACTCAGGCTTGTGTTATGGAGGACTCAGGCTCTGGTATGGAGGCACTCAGACTTGTTTGAGGCATGGTCTGTGTTATGGACTCAGGCTCTGTTTGGAGGTACTCAGGCTCTGGTATGGGGCACTCAGGCTCTGTTATGGAGGGACTCAGCTCTGTTAGGAGCACTCAGGCTCTGTTATGGAGGCACTCAGGCTCTGTTATGGAGGCATCAGGCCGTTATGCACTCAGGCTCTGGTATGGGGACTCAGGCTCTGTGTTATGGAGGCACTCAGGCTCTGGTATGGAGGCACTCAGGCTCTGTGTATGGGGCACTCAGGCTCTGTGTATGGGGCACTCAGGCTCTGTTATGGAGGCACTCAGGTCTGTGTTATGGAGGCACTCAGGCTTGGTATGGAGCACTCAGACTCTGTATGGAGGCACTCAGGCTCTGTGTTATGGAGGCACTCAGGCTCTGTTATGGAGGCACTCAGGCTCTGGTATGGAGCACTCAGGCTTGTTGGAGGACTCAGGCTCTGTTATGGAGGCCTCAGGCTTGTTATGCACTCAGGCTCTGTTATGGAGGCACTAGGCTCTGTTATGCATCAGGCTCTGGTATGGGGGCACTCAGGCTCTGCTATGGAGGCACTCAGGCTCTGTATGGGGGCACTCAGGCTCTGCTATGGAGGCACTCAGGCTCTGTATGGGGGCACTAGGCTCTGGTATGCACTCAGGCTCTGGTATGGAGGCACTCAGGCTCTGTGTTATGGGGGCACTCAGGCTCTGTGTTATGGAGGCATCAGGCTTGTGTTATGGGGGCACTCAGGCTCTGTTATGGAGGCACTCAGGCTCTGTGTATGGAGGCACTCAGGCTCTTGTTATGGAGGACTCAGGCTCTGTTATGGAGGCACTCAGGCTCTGGTATGGAGGCACTCAGGTGCTCTGGTATGGGGGCACTCAGGCTCTGGTATGGGGGCACTTAGGCTCTGTGTTATGGGGGCACTCAGGCTCTGTGTTATGGAGGCACTCAGGCTCTGTGTTATGGGGGCACTCAGGCTCTGTGTTATGGGGCTACTCAGGCTCTGGTATGGAGGCACTCAGGCTCTGTGTTATGGGGCACTCAGCTCTTGTTATGGGGGCACTCAGGCTCTGTTATGGAGGCACTCAGGCCTGTGTTATGGAGGCACTCAGGCTCTGGTATGGAGGCACTCAGGCTCTGTTATGGAGGCACTCAGGCTCTGTGTTATGGAGGCACTCAGGCTCTGTTATGGAGGCACTCAGGCTCTGGTATGGAGGCACTCAGGCTCTGTTATGGAGGGACTCAGGCTCTGTATGGAGGCACTCAGGCTCTGTTATGGAGGCACTCAGGCTCTGTTATGGAGGCACTCAGGCTCTGTTATGCACTCAGGCTCTGGTATGGGGGCACTCAGGCTCTGTGTTATGGAGGCACTCAGGCTCTGGTATGGAGGCACTCAGGTCTGTGTTATGGGGGCACTCAGGCTCTGTTATGGAGGCACTCAGGCTCTGTGTTATGGAGGCACTCAGGCTCTGGTATGGAGGCACTCAGACTCTGTTATGGAGGCACTCAGGCTCTGTGTTATGGAGGCACTCAGGCTCTGTTATGGAGGCATACTCGGAGGGCACTAGGTGTTATGGAGGGCACTCAGGCTTGGTTATGGAGGCACTCAGGCTCTGTTATGGAGGCACTCAGGCTCTGTTATGCATCAGGCTCTGGTATGGGGCACTCAGGCTCTGTTATGCACTCAGGCTCTGGTATGGGGCACTCAGGCTCTGGTATGGAGGCACTCAGGCTCTGGTATGGAGGCACTCAGGTCTGGTATGGAGGCACTCAGGCTCTGTATGGAGGCACTCAGGCTCTGTGTTATGGAGGCACTCAGGCTCGTTATGGGGCACTCAGGCTCTGGTATGGGGGCATCAGGCTCTGTTATGGAGGCACTCAGGCTCTGTTATGGGGCACTCAGGCTCTGGTATGGAGGCACTCAGGCTCTGGTATGGGGCACTCAGGCTCTGGTATGGAGGCACTCAGGCTCTGGTATGGGGCACTCAGGCTCTGCTATGGGGGCACTCAGGCTCTGTATGGAGGCACTCAGGCTCTGCTTATGGAGGCACTCAGGCTCTGTGTTATGGGGGCACTCAGGCTCTGTTATGGAGGCACTCAGGCTCTGGTATGGAGGCACTCAGGCTCTGCTTTGGGGGCACTCAGGACTCTGGTTATGGAGGCACTCAGGCTCTGGTTATGGGGGCACTCAGGCTCTGGTCATGGAGGCACTCAGGCTCTGGTATGGAGGCACTAGGGTCTGGTATGGGGGCACTCAGGCTCTGGTTATGGAGGCACTCAGGCTCTATGGTATGGTGGCACTAAGGCTCTGGTATGGAGGCACTCAGGCTCTGTTATGGAGGCACTCAGGCTCTGGTATGGGGGCACTCAGGCTCTGTCATGGAGGCACCTTCAGGGCTCTGCTATGGAGGCACTCAGGCTCTGTTATGGGGGCACTCAGGCTCTGCTATGGATGGCACTCAGGCTCTTGCTATGGGGGCACTCAGGACTCTGGTATGCACTCAGGCTCTGGTATGGAGGCACTCAGGCTCTGTGTTATGGGGGCACTCAGGCTCTGTGTTATGGAGGCACTCAGGCTCTGTGTTATGGGGGCACTCAGGCTCTGTGTATGGAGGCACTCAGGCTCTGGTTCATGGAGGCACTCAGGCTCTGTGTTATGGAGGGACTCAGGCTCTGTTATGGAGGCACTAAGGTCTGGTATGGGGGCACTCAGGCTCTGGTTATGGAGGCACTCAGGCTCTGGTATGGGGGCACTAGGCTCTGGTATGGAGGCACTCAGGCTCTCGTTATGGAGGCACCTCAGGCTCTGGTATGGGGGCACTCAGGCTCTGTCATGGAGGCACTCAGGCTCTGTATGGAGGCACTCAGGCTCTGTCTATGGGGGCACTCAGGCTCTGCTATGGAGGCACTCAGGCTCTGCTATGGGGGCACTCAGGCTCTGGTATGCACTCAGGCTCTGGTATGGAGGCACTCAGGCTCTGTGTTATGGGGGCACTCAGGCCTGTGTTATGGGGGCACTCAGGCTCTGTGTTATGGGGCACTCAGGCTCTGTTATGGAGGCACTCAGGCTCTGTGTTATGGAGGCACTCAGGCTCTGGTATGGAGGCACTCAGGACTCTGTTATGGAGGCACTCAGGCTCTGTGTTATGGAGGCACTCAGGCTCTGTTATGGAGGCACCTCAGGCTCTGGTATGGAGGCACTCAGGCTCTGTTATGGAGGGGACTCAGGCTCTGTTATGGAGGCACTCAGGCTCTGTTTAGCACTCAGGCTCTGTTATGGAGGCACCTCAGGCTTGTTATGCACTCAGGCTCTGGTATGGGGGCACTCAGGCTCTGGCTATGGGAGGCACTCAGGCTCTGGTATGGGGCACTCAGGCTCTGCTATGGAGGCACTCAGGCTCTGCTATGGGGCACTCAGGCTCTGGTATGCACTCAGGCTCTGGTTATGGGGCACTCAGGCTCTGTGTTATGGGGGCACTCAGGCTCTGGTTATGGAGGCACTCAGGCTCTGTGTTATGGGGGCACTCAGGCTCTGTTATGGAGGCACTCAGGCTCTGTGTCATGGAGGCACTCAGGCTCTGTGTTATGGAGGACTCAGGCTCTGTTATGGAGGCACTCAGGCTCTGGTATGGAGGCAGACTCAGGCTCTGGTATGGGGGCACTCAGGCTCTGGTATGGGGGCACTTAGGCTCTGTGTTATGGGGGCACTCAGGCTCTGTGTTATGGAGGCACTCAGGCTCTGTGTTATGGGGCACTCAGGCTCTGTGTTATGGAGGCACTCAGGCTCTGTTATGGAGGTACTCAGGCATCTGGTATGGAGGCACTCAGGCTCTGTTATGGAGGGACTCAGGCTCTGTTATGGAGGCACTCAGGCTCTGGTATGGGGCACTCAGCTCTGGTATGGAGGCACTCAGGCTCTGTGTTATGGGGGCACTCAGGCTCTGTGTTATGGAGGCACTCAGGCTCTGTGTTATGGGGGCACTCAGTCTTGTTATGGAGGCACTCAGGCTCTGTGTCATGGAGGCACTCAGGCTCTGTGTTATGGAGGGACTCAGGCTCTGTTATGGAGGCACTCAGGCTCTGTATGGAGGCACTCAGGCTCTGGTATGGGGCACTCAGGCTCTGGTATGGGGGCACTTAGGCTCTGTGTTATGGGGGCACTCAGGCTCTGTGTTTATGGAGGCACTCAGGCTCTGTGTTATGGGGCACTCAGGCTCTGTGTTATGGAGGCACTCAGGCTCTGGTATGGAGGCACTCAGGCTCTGTGTTATGGGGGCACTCAGACTCTGTGTTATGGGGGCACTCAGGCCTCTGTTATGGAGGCACTCAGGCTCTGTGTTATGGAGGCACTCAGGCTCTGGTATGGAGGCACTCAGGACTCTGTTATGGAGGCACTCAGGCTCTGTGTTATGGAGGCACTCAGGCTCTGTTATGGAGGTACTCAGGCTCTGGTATGGAGGCACTCAGGCTCTGTTATGGAGGGACTCAGGCTCTGTTATGGAGGCACTCAGGCTCTGTTATGCACTCAGGCTCTGTTATGGAGGCACTCAGGCTCTGTTATGCACTCAGGCTCTGGTATGGGGGCACTCAGGCTCTGGTATGGAGGCACTCAGGCTCTGGTATGGAGGCACTCAGGTTCTGGTATGGAGGCACTCAGGCTCTGGTATGGAGGCACTCAGGCTCTGTGTTATGGAGGCACTCAGGCTCTGTTATGGAGGCACTCAGGCTCTGTTATGGAGGCACTCAGGCTCTGTTATGAAGGCACTCAGGCTCTGGTATGGAGGCACTCAGGCTCTGTTATGGAGGGACTCAGGCTCTGTTATGCACTCAGGCTCTGTTATGCACTCAGGCTCTGGTATGGGGGCACTCAGGCTCTGGTATGGAGGCACTCAGGCTCTGGTATGGAGGCACTCAGGTTCTGGTATGGAGGGACTCAGGCTCTGTTATGGGGGCACTCAGGCTCTGTTATGGAGGCACTCAGGCTCTGTTATGGAGGCACTCAGGCTCTGTTATGGGGGCACTCAGGCTCTGGTATGGAGGCACTCAGGCTCTGTTATGGAGGGACTCAGGCTCTGTTATGCACTCAGGCTCTGTTATGCACTCAGGCTCTGGTATGGGGGCACTCAGGCTCTGGTATGGAGGCACTCAGGCTCTGGTATGGAGGCACTCAGGTTCTGGTATGGAGGCACTCAGGCTCTGGTATGGAGGCACTCAGGCTCTGTGTTATGGAGGCACTCAGGCTCTGTTATGGAGGCACTCAGGCTCTGGTATGGAGGCACTCAGGCTCTGGTATGGAGGCACTCAGGCTCTGGTATGAAGGCACTCAGGCTCTGTTATGGAAGCGGAGTCTAATAAGTGTAGGGCCGGGGAATTCTGCGACCCTCAGTGATCGCACTGGCCTCATGTGTGTCTCCCCCCGTTCTTCCCCGGTGTCGCCCAGTGTGACCGGTGCTGCACTGCGGGGAGCGGTTCACTACACTGATTTCCTTGTAAGAACTTTTGTACCGTAGTGAATATAGTAGAGGGGCCGGCTAGCACTTCTCAGTACAGAAGGAAAGTGCGCGTCATGTAGCAGCATTACGGCGGCGGAGGAGATCGCAATGTCCGCTCCTTAGAGCCCGGACTTCACCATGAACCTTCGGGGCCTCTTCCAGGACTTCAACCCCAGGTGAGAGCGTGTGTGCGGGGAGCCGGGGAGCGAGGAGGAGACAGGGGGAAGCTGAGGCCTAGACATAGGGAGGAAATGGCTGAGGATTGGGAGCAGGAAAAGAGCGAGGAGCAGAGGCCTGAGAACAACACAGAGCCCGGCGTGTGTGTCCAGAGCCCGGAGAGCCCGGCGTGTGTGTCCAGAGCCTGGAGGATAAACAGAGCCCGGAGAGCCCGGCGTGTGTCCAGAGCCCGGAGACCCCAGCGTGTGTGTCCAGAGCCTGGAGGATAGAGAGAGCCCGGAGACCCCGGCGCGTGTGTCCAGAGCCTGGAGGATAGCCAGAGCCTGGAGACCCTGGCGTGTGTGTCCAGAGCCTGGAGGAGCGGAGCACGGAGACCACGGCGCGTGTGTCCAGAGCCCGGAGACCCCAGCGTGTGTGTCCAGAGCCTGGAGGATAGAGAGAGCCCGGAGACCCCGGCGCGTGTGTCCAGAGCCTGGAGGATAGCCAGAGCCTGGAGACCCTGGCGTGTGTGTCCAGAGCCTGGAGGAGCGGAGCACGGAGACCACGGCGCGTGTGTCCAGAGCCCGGAGACCCCAGCGTGTGTGTCCAGAGCCTGGAGGATAGAGAGAGCCCGGAGACCCCGGCGCGTGTGTCCAGAGCCTGGAGGATAGCCAGAGCCTGGAGACCCTGGCGTGTGTGTCCAGAGCCTGGAGGAGCGGAGCACGGAGACCACGGCGCGTGTGTCCAGAGCCTGGAGGATAGCCAGAGCCCGGAGACCCCAGCGCGTGTGTCCAGAGCCTGGAGGATAGCCAGAGCCTGGAGACCCTGGCGTGTGTGTCCAGAGCCTGGAGGATAGAGAGAGCCCGGAGACCCCGGCGCGTGTGTCCAGAGCCTGGAGGATAGCCAGAGCCCGGAGACCCCGGCGCGTGTGTCCAGAGCCTGGAGGATAGCCAGAGCCTGGAGACCCTGGCGTGTGTGTCCAGAGCCTGGAGGATAGAGAGAGCCCGGAGACCCGGCGCGTGTGTCCAGAGCCTGGAGGATAGACAGAGCCTGGAGGAGCGGAGCACGGAGACCACGGCGCATTTATCCTGAGCCTGGAGGATAGACAGAGCCCGGCGCGTGTGCCCGGAGCAGAGAAGGAGCCTGGAGACCTCAGCATGTATGTCCGGAGCCTGGAGACCCCAGCGCGTGTGTCTGGAGCCTGAAGGAGAGAAGGAGCCTGGAGAACCTGGCGTGTGTGTCCGGAGTCCTGAGACCCCAGTGTGTGTGTCCGGAGTCTGGAGGAGAGACAAAGCCCGGAGCTCTCGGCGTGCGTTTCGGGAGCCTGGAGAAGAGACGGAGCCCCCATAACTACAAGTGGTTACTATGGCAACGATGTCCTCGGTTCACCTTGAGTCGGTCATTAAAAGAAAAAACAGATATTGCGCCACACTGCAACTGGAGGAACTTAATACACGGTTATACTATGTTTGCACTAACCTTTACTGGTTGTGCAACACCCCGCACAACCAGACTGATGGCTTAATGTGGATCACTGTAGTGACAAGGGCCAATATTCCCTCCTCCTCAGATACTCCGGGCTTGGTGGTCGGCTCCTTAGTTCCTCTGGAGATGGAGGTGGGCTCCTTCACTCCTCCACCCGAAGAGGCAGACTCGCTGCACTGGCTTCCGTCCCAGCTCCACACTGTGTGTCAGTTGATCATTCAAGGGTGGGTCTTTATGATGTACTGCCAGGTACTGTGGATCTTAGAGCAGCTCACACACCGCACTCCCAACAAGGGAGAAAGAGATTAGCAAATGGAAAACAAGCGGTGTCAGAGATTTGGAGCGCTAAAGAAACCACGGGTTGGTGATTAAATTACCGATAATTTATTACACGAACAGCAGGGGTCCAGTATGCCACAACGTGTTTCGACGCACAGATGCGTCTTTCTCAAGTGGAAAGACGCATCTGTGCGTCGAAACGCGTTGTGGCATACTGGACCCCTGCTGTTCGTGTAATAAATTATCGGTAATTTAATCACCAACCCGTGGTTTCTTTAGCGCTCCAAATCTCTGACACCGCTTGTTTTCCATTTGCTAATCACCTTGAGTCGGTCGACAGGGTAGAGGGTACTTGGATACTGGGACAGGGGTTACTTCGGTGGGGGATCACGGCCCCGTGCCCTGAACCCTCAATGGCGGGGATGATGATGATGATGTATAGGAGAATGGTAACGTGACGCCACCTGTGGTGCCTGGTAATGGTTACCAGCGCTGAGGCCGGCCGCTTAGCTGATGGAAGGCAGCTTTCGTAGTACAGCTCCCCACAGGCGGAGCTTTACCTCAGGGCAGCAGGGTTTAGGATGGGGGTAATAGTTGTAGTCCTCACCTCTGATGGTGATGATGCTGGATCCCACCGGGCGATGAGAGAAAGAATCACGAACACCACTTTCGTTCAAACAGTTCTTTTACTTCACCCGATGGAAACAGGTGTATGGTACAGGTTGGGTTAGCGGGTATTGTAACCGTGGGTTGTGAAGATTTCCTCAGTGTCTGACAGTGATGCCCTCAATATGGCTCTGTGGTCTTGTTGCACTCTCTCTCTTACCCCACTTGAGCCAAGTCTCTAGTCCACGGGGTCTGTTACTTAAAAGTCTTTCACTCATCGGCGTCGTGAATCCAGCTGCGGGACTGATGTTGGGCTGCTTTAAGGGTGCTTCAGTGCCCTGTATGTAACGGGCCCTCAGCTTGCCGGTTTGTCGTTAGGGATGGACCTTGCATCTAGCTACATCGGCTGCGGTATGCCGGTGTCGACCTGGGTTCCCGGCTGGCTCCAACCAGGCCCGGGTAAACCCCCTTCCAAAGTCTGGGACACCTCTTGCCCCTTAAAAACATCCCTCCAGAGGGTCCCCTGCCTTGCTTGCTATCCTCACACCAACTGTCTGACTGTCTTGTCACTCCCGGTCTCCCGCTCTCTAGGCTCCACCCCCTGGGACCTACTGAATATCAGTCCCCTGTAATAAAGTGGCCTGTGTTGGGGTGCAGACTCTGAAGATTCCCCACGTCCACGGCTACAGAGGGATCACATCTCTAATTAGAATGTAATACCTCCCTGTGGCGCCTTGCCATAGGGGCGCCACAACCTCACTGCTTACCAAGCCGTTGGTCTCAGCTGTCATTTAGTGATCAGAGACCACGGGATGTGAATGTGTCCTTCCTCCCCGTGGTCTTTGATGTAGCAGAGCTGCGTGTGTCAAGCAGAGAGAAGATGATAATCGTGGAGGGATATGAGGGTGAGAAGGGGGTCACTATGTGTCTCTGGGTTTTTATTTTGAATAAAATCTTTTCTCTGTGTGGTGTCTATTAACTATTAACTATTTATTTGAGATTCTTAATGGCCAAGGCCTGACATGAAAGGTACTGTCACACGTAGCAATATCGCCGCCATATGGCTGGCAATTTAATGAGGCATTTTTTTGCACATCGCCGTCGCTCTGTGACACATAGACATCTCGCGTGCAATGTTCGGCGATCCTGCGTTTCGGAAATCGCCTGGCGCAGACCGGAAGCAAATTCACATTCCTACCTCGCTGCCAAATCACCGCGTCACACGCCACCACCTCATCAACGATGTGGGCGTAGAGTGTGAGCGCTGCGAGGAGACAGGCGTGCCAGAGTGTTGTACACCGCACCCCTACCACTCCGATTGGCCAACACAACTGCGTCGCCATTGGTCAGCCTTGTCAGGAAGTCTGCTCACTACATGACGCATGTGTCCTTTCTACTATATCGCTATTCAAATATGGCGCCTTAGCCATGGCCAGCCAATGGGAATGCAGGAGCGACCACCAATCGCGGCAGATGGGACGAGCAAAACAGAACGCTCAGGCACGCCTCTGGAATTGCTTCCAGATGGTCTGAGCTCGCTTTCTACATCGCTATTGCCCAGTCACATGCCAAGATGCGGAGAAATCGCCTGGCGGTTATCGCCTGATTTCACTGCAGTGCAGGGCACACAATTAGTTTTTTTTCTCCAGACTGATTTGTAAAGCTGCTGCTTTTCTGAAAACTGCAACATGCCAATTCTTTCTGCGTATTTGCAGTGTGTTTTCACTAATAGAAGGCAATAAAGGAAGTGCAACAATGTTACTAATCAGGTTTCTTTTGTTAAAAAAAAGCAGGAACGGCAGGATGTGGAAGCCTGCCTTCACACTGTCAGTTGTGGGGATCCGCCATAAACTGGATACCCTCAGATTAGTTTTCGGCCCCATTGCCTTTCAATGGGGACGGAAAACATTTCCGTGGGAATACTGGTGTCACCGTTTTACCACGGATCCGTGGCAAAAGATGGTTTTCACATTGACCGAAAACGTATCAAGATACGTTTTTGGTCTCTACGAAAAATAACGTGATACCGCGGATCTACATGTGAATCTGTGACACCACATGAAACATTAGCACGAGTGCCTATGGGCACAGAAAGCCAAGGAAAGATGGATCCTGGCAGATTCATGCTTCCGGGCTATATCACATGAACTGCGCCTGCACAGGACGTAGTTAATGACATGCCGCCTAAGGGGCATGTCATTATGGATCCTACAGAACCATGAAAACTGCGCAAAGGGATGCTGTTTGCAGTATCCAGTTTGCTGTTGCCTGATAGTCCGTGGGTATACAGGGTTTTCCTGTATACACACGGATTCCAAAATAAGCAGTGTGAAAGCAGCCTAATTGTTGTGATTTTCCCACGCACATTTTTGCTATAATTTGGTGCGTTTATTCCTGCATTCTTTAATGAAGTCTAGTAATGGGTGAAGCGAACCTGCAGATGTTTGGGTTCGCTGGATCAGGCCATACAAGTCTATGGGGGCCCAAACTAAATGGTAGCTAGAGTGCAACAAGAAGCATCAAAATGGGAATTAAAGTTCTATCATACTTATCAGTTTCCGCGATATTGTACACACTGCTTTCAAACTACTTCTGGGCCTACTCATTAAACCTCATGAATATTCAGTGCATCCCCCGCTCACCGTCTGTGATTGGTTGCCCAGCCTCACAGTAGCTGTCTGTGTCCCCAGAGTGAAAATATAAATAAGTAATTAATAAAAATGCTGTGGGTCCCCCCTTCCCAATTTTGATAGTTTTCTCATGGTTATTGGGCCCCCCAGGCAAAGAATAGCAGCTGGCAGTCTCTGGGGAGCCTGCTGTATACTGCCACAGGGGGAGCCTGCTGTATACTACCACAGGGGGAGACTGCTGTATACTGCCACAGGGGGAGCCTGCTGTATACTGCCACAGGGGGAGACTGCTGTATACTGCCACAGGGGGAGACTGCTGTATACTGCCACAGGGGGAGACTGCTGTATACTGCCACAGGGGGAGACTGCTGTATACTGCCACAGGGGGAGACTGCTGTATACTGCCACAGGGGGAGACTGCTGTATACTACCACTGGGGAGGCTGCTGTATACTACCACTGGGGAGGCTGCTGTATACTGCCACAGGGGGAGACTGCTGTATACTACCACAGGGGGAGACTGCTGTATACTACCACAGGGGGAGACTGCTGTATACTACCACAGGGGGAGACTGCTGTATACTACCACAGGGGGAGACTGCTGTATACTACCACAGGGGGAGACTGCTGTATACTACCACAGGGGGAGACTGCTGTATACTACCACAGGGGGAGACTGCTGTATACTACCACAGGGGGAGACTGCTGTATACTACCACAGGGGGAGACTGCTGTATACTACCACAGGGGGAGACTGCTGTATACTACCACAGGGGGAGACTGCTGTATACTACCACTGGGGAGGCTGCTGTATACTACCACTGGGGCTGCTGTATACTACCACTGGGGAGGCTGCTGTATACCACTGGGGGGGACTGTATACGTGTGCTGGGGTCCACCCTCGGCTTATACACGAGTCAATAGGTTTTCCCAAGTTTTGGGGGCAAAAGTAGGGGGGTCGGCTTATACACGGGTCGGCTTATACACGAGTATATACGGTAAGTGTGTGGTGCTTTTTGCTGTAACATCATGCAACAAAGTAACAATATAATAAGGTATTACATATATGATATTTCTTGTTATGCGTTATGTCCCTCCACTTAACTGGATGTATTGACGTTCCTTTTGCTTCTTTTCACTGATTGTTCAGGTTACTGAAATGTTCTCATATGCAATATTATCTTTCTGAGGCTTATTTGAAAACTCGATAATCTTTATTTGTGATGATACAACATTATTATTTATTCATTATGTGTAAACATGAAATTGTCTATTTTTTCTTGTATATAATCAGTATGTCATGTGAAGAAGACTACAGTCGAAACGTCTGACTATAATACATATTTTTGATGAAAAAGCAAACATCACTTGTCTGAAGATTCACTAATAAAGTATACAAATCTTTACAGCATCCTTGGATTATTTTTTGGTATGCCAGATCACTTACCACTATTAGAAGCTGTCACAAAAGCAGGCTGGGTAGGCAGAAAATATTCATGAGGTTTAATGAGTGATCCCGGAAATAGTGTGGGAGCAAGGGCATAGGCTCCAAAAACGGCTAGGTGGGCACATAGCGTAAGGCAGGAAAGGCTGCAGCTTTTTTACTGCCAAGAAATTAGGTTCTGACTGCAGAAAAATAAGCTGCAATAGTGTGAACATGGCCGTATAGCATCAGTGCTGCCCACTAGTGCTGAGATGGGGTAGATCACACAAACACTTTTACACCTTGGTGGATTTACTGGCCAGTTGTCTGGGAATCTGGGTGATGAGCCCGGTGGCACCCTTTCATCGGGTCGCTATCCTCATGAACAATTCCAGCTTGTCCATTTTCCTACTCCATCCCCTATTAACCCCTGTAGTTAATGAGCGACTGATCTTAACCAGAAACCCTTCCCAATGTAATATTTAGTAGAAGATAATGGCTCCATTGCCAGAATTATGCCAATGAGTGAAAACCACATGCAAAGACAACCAGTGGAAAAATGCAAGTAACCTAATTGGAGCAGAAAAACTGCAGCATCAAAAATGCACTAAATACTCATTATGTGAACTCCTCCTTACAGGTTCAGCTCTCCTGTAGCCTGACAGGCTCCTGTATTATCATACTGTACTTACCGCTTTATGTTTGTGTTTTGCAGTAAGTTTCTGATCTACGCTTGTTTGCTGCTGTTCTCTGTCCTCCTGTCCCTGCGCTTGGACGGTATTATACAGTGGAGCTACTGGGCGGTCTTCACACCAATATGGCTGTGGAAGCTAATGGTCATCGTGGGAGCCTCAGTGGGCACAGGAGTGTGGGCGCGGAATCCTCAGTACAGGTATACACTACAGCGACTCTCTCAAATTTTGTTGGAAAGTTTACGTCACATCCAATTTTTTTCGCTACAAATCAATTGGACATGATTACCAATAGAGGATCTCCAAAGCATCAAAAATGGAGGACCAGGAAAGTGCTAACATATAATAAATTCTTATACTACCCTCACCCATCTTGCTGCCGCAGTTTCCCTGCTTGCGATTTTCAATTGCAGACTGTTGGGCTTCTATCACCTCCTATGCTGACCAAGCCACCTGCACATCATTAATAGGGTTGTTCAGTGAAAACATGTTACCCAGTATATATAGGAAAATAAGTATTTGATACACTGCCGATTTTGCAAGTTTTCCCACCTACAAAGAATGGAGAGGTCTGTAATTTTTATCGTAGTGTAACAGGGACACTGGCCTAGTAGTTGAGGGGAGGTACGTGTCACACAGGTTGCTAGCCTCTGTGACCTAAAACCGGTAAACGTACCCCAACATGTCGTGTTGTGGGGTTAATTTCAAAATGGTGTGTGGTTTTATGGGAATGACGAAGAGGGCGGGATGTCATTCCCCCTACCTCCTATGAGGGCGTGGCTGAACCACATTGAAAGTGCAGTGTTCAGACTGTGGAGTTGTCCGGGAGAGCAGTTGGAGTTTGCTGCCAGGCAGGGCAGGCAGACCTGTACGCATATGGACTGTGTATATCCTTTGTTTTTTTTTTTACCTTTTATGCCAGCGAGGCTAAAAGCCCCATCACACGCTACGATATCCCAGCAATCTGATCAACGATCAGGTCGCTGAGGCATCGCTAGCTGATCAGTATCTGATCACTGGAGAGCTGTCACACAGGCAGACTCACTAGCGACCAGTGGACAAGCGACATCGTGGAAAAGAACAAAATATTCTTTCCACGATGTTTAGCTCCTGCTGCCAGGCTGCAGTAAGCGGGAGCAGGCTGCTAACCATGGTAAACAGCAGGTATCTAGGCAGCGCCTAGTTACCTGGTGTATACCCTGGTTACCAGCCTTCTCAATTTACTGGTATCCAAGGTACACAGCGGATAACTAGTGACAGCGCTGTAGGGAACTAGGGATACCTGCTGTTTACCATGTTTAGCAGCCTGCTCCTCTTATCGCTGGTCGTTTGGCACCTGTCACACACGCCGATGCGTGCTGACCAGCGGATGACCAACGACAGATTTATGGTCCTGACCATAAACCAACGATCAACAATCAGCGAGCTGATCGTTGGTACCTGTCACACACAACGACGTCGGTCGCTGCAACGTCACAAAAAGTGACATTGCAACGATATCGTAGTGTGTAATGGGCCCTTAAGTTTGTTTTGTGCTAAAGTCTGCCGGATTTATGCAGTACCAATAAACCTGCAGCCAAAAATTGTTCCATTGTATACTTCTGACTGCAGCCTAGAGAGTCGTCTTGCCACAGTAGGTACACTTCAACTGTGAGAGACAGAATCTAAAAAAAATCCAAAAAATTACATTGTATGATTTGTACATAATTTGTATTTAATTGCATGAAATAAGTATGTGATACAATAGAAAAATAGAACTTAATATTTGGTACAGAAAACTTTGTTTGCAATTACAGAGTACTGTACTGTATTCCTTGACTAAGTTTGCACCGACGTCGGCAGGGATTTTGGCCCACTCCTCCATACAGATCTTTTCCAAATCTTTCAGGTTTCAGGGCTGCCACTGGGCAAAATTGAGTTTCAGCGCCCTCCAAATATTTTCTATTGTGTTCAGGTCTGGAGACTGGTTAGGCCACTCCAGGACCATGAAATGCTTCTTACGGAGCCACTCTTGAGTTGTCCTTGCCGTGTTTTTGGTCATTGTGATGCTGGAAGATCCACCCATGACCCATTTTCAATTCTCTTACTGAGTGAAGGAAGTTGTTGGCCAAAATATTATGATGCATGACACCATTCACCCTTCCTTTAACACGGTGCAGTCATCCTGTTTCCTTTTCAGAAAATCGCCCCCAAAGTTTGATGTTTCCACCCCCCATGCTTCTCAGCTGGGACGATGTTCTTGGAGTTGTACTCCACCGTTCCTCTTCCTCCAGACAAGGCGAGTGGAGTTAATACCAAAAAATTCTATTTTGGTCTCATCTGACCAAAATACCTTCTCCCATGCTTTCTCCAGATGGTTATTGGTGAACTTCAAACAGACCTGGACATGTTCTGGTGGGAGCAGGACCTTGTGTGCCCTGCAGGATGGTGTAGTATGTTACTAAGGCGGCCGTCACACGTTGCAATATTGCGAACGATATCGTTTAAGCGATCTGCTTTTTGATATCGTTTGTGCATCGTTACGTGCGATCAAGCGATTTTACAATGTAAAATCGCTTGATCGTGACATCGCAGATATGAGAGCCGGAGCTCATATCAAGCGATCATCGCTTGTTCAATCTGCTTCATCGTGGTGTGTGACACCACGATGAACGATCTCCCAGCAGCAGAGCCTATGCTGGGAGATGGTATCTATGGTAAACGTCGGGTTACTAAGCGCCGCGCGGCGCCTAGTAACCCGATGTGCACCATAGTTACCAGCGATCTCGCTGGTCCACATCGCTGGTGAGTCTGTCTGTGTGACAGCTCACCAGCGATGTGAGCGATATTGTTAGCGATCGCGCGTGCACGTGATCGCTTACAACATCGCTCACGATATTGTAGCGTGTGACGGCCGCCTAATGGTAATCTTTGAGACTGTGGTCGTAGCTCTTCAGGTCATGACCAGGTCCTCCTGTGTAGTTCTGGACTGATTCCTGACCTTTCTCAGAATCATCCTTACCACACGAGGTGACATTTTGCATGAAGCCCCATACCAAGCAAGACCAAGTCATCTTGTGTTTCTTCCATTTTCTAATAATTACGCCAACACTTCTCACCAAGCTGATTGCCTTATTGTCTGTAGCCTATCCCAGCCTTGTGCAGGTCTACAATTTTGTCCCTGGTGTCCTTGGACAGCTCTTCGGTCTTGGCCATGGTGGAGAGGTTGGAGGGTGATTGAGTGGACAGGTGTCCTGTTATAAAGGTAACGAGTTCACACAGGAGCAATTAATACAGATAATGAGTGCAAAGTAGGAGGAGAAAACGTATCGGGTCTGTGAGAACCACAATTCTTGCTGGTAGGTCATCAAATACTTAATTAAACTGGATTTTATTGCATGAAATATTTAAAAATCATTTAAATGTGATTTCTGGATTTTTTTTTTTTTAGATTCTGTCTCTCACAGTTGAAGTGTACCTACAATAAAAATTACAGACCCCTCCATTCTTTATAGGTGGGAAAACTTGCAAAATTGTCAGTGTATTAAATACTTATTTTCCTCACTGTAGGCGATAACTTGCTGATTGGTGGGGTCTGACCACTGAAACCTGCATAGATCTGCAGACTGGGAACTTTTATCCACCTGGCATGGCAGGTAGGACACACTATTTGTCTATGGGGCTACTGGAAATTGCCAGGCACAACGCTCAGCAGCCCTATAGAGAGCAGTGGATGAGCATGTGCCCTGCTGCTCCATCCTAACGGGATAAAGGGTCCTCATTCTGTCAGTTGGTGCAGGTCCCAGAAGTCGGACCCTCATGATTAACAAGTGACCCCCCTAAACCCATTAATGTCTTTGATATGCTTTCCAACCCATGCGCCTGGTGGTCTTGTGTGGTTTAGCCAGTGTGCAACATGCCAGGAGCCTAAGGGCCACATCACACCTGGAGACGTCGGCAGCGGTTTTTTTTTAAGCGACGCCGGGACGTGGCCTATTGCCGCCGATATCGCCAATACGTCGCCCAATGTAAATAGGCGAGGGCGGCATATTTGAGTGGTTGCCTGGTTTCACAGCAGTGCTGTGAAACCAGGCGTCCACTCTGAGGCGATGTGTACACATCACCCCATGTAAACGGCCGACAGCGATCTGACAGGCGATGGAAGCCATAGGCTCCCATTGTACTGCATTGCCGCCGGGGTTTTCAGACACCCCAGCGGCGATGCCGCATGTCAGATAGCCGGTGTGTCGCCCCATGTAAATGGGGGACGGCGATGCTGGTGGGGCGCCAAAAACGTGTGCGCTCCCGCCCGTCGACGCTGACATCTCCGGTGACATCGCCAGGTGTGATGTGGCCCTAAAGATACCTTTACACGCGGCAACACAGTAACAAGATAGAACAATGTCTCCATGATTTCACTGCAACCAGTAAGTTGGCAGTGAAATGCCTAGAAAAGTTGCCGTGTGTAAAGGTACCCTTAGAGTTGGTGCAGGAGGACCATGCAGGGAGATGCAGACAAATGAGAGGCGAGTGTAATATTTTAGCATTTTTATTAAATTACTTTTCAACAATAAAAGAGTAAAGCAAGATGGTGGCCGTTGGGCTTATCTGAGCTATGTAGGTCGCCGTAAGCAGGGTATAGAGGGGCAGCAGGACCTGACCGTTCCTAGTAGCCCGGTTGCCAGTGTTCCACATCTTCCCCCATTACTGTTCTAGTATCTGACCTCATCTCCTCCTTCTCTGTTTACTGCAGGGCAGAAGGTGAAACCTGTGTGGAGTTTAAGGCCATGCTGATCGCGGTGGGAATTCACTTGTTGCTCCTGATGTTTGAAGTTCTCGTCTGTGATCGGATCGAGAGAGAGAACCGCTACTTCTGGCTCCTGGTCTTTATGCCGCTCTTCTTTGTGTCTCCGGTTTCAGTCGCTGCTTGTGTCTGGGGTTTTCGACATGACCGCTCTCTTGAGGTACTTCACGGTTTATACTTTGCACACGGGGGGGAAGTCTCGGGTCCTGGGTCAGGAATAGGTTCTCCACTTTGGGCAAAATCCTTACTGCTTACAATGGTTTATTCACTATAAAGTGATGATTAGTAATCTGTGGGGAAAGATCGCAGTAATTCCCTGCAGCGCCTCCACAGGGACATTTAGGATTACACTGTGACCATTTACATCTATGGTGTGTTTTTGTGATCCAGGAGAGCAGCGGTCCGATAGAGCCAGAGGACAGTCGTTATAAGCATTGTTCACTGCGGCCAGAGATGAGGATTGTGACCGAGGATCTATCTCTCAGAATCACACATCACAAGTGGTTTTCTGAACGAGGCATCCTCTTTCAAAGATTTTTTTCTTACATGCTATGGCTTAAAGGGGTTGTGTCCCACTAACAAAATACATTTTAATTAACAGATTTTGGAATAATATACCAATGTTTCTGATCTCATCACTCAGATTTCTTGCATGCTGGTAGAGGTCTGTACAGACATATTGTAACAATCTCCTGTGCTGAGATAATCTTTATTTCATGCATGTTTTTCCTGCTAGGCTGTGTCATAATCTCCTGTGCTGAGAAATCTTACATGTGTCCCTGCTATGTACTGTGTAATGATGTGTCTGACTGTACAGGAACATGATCTGATCATACCACATCTCCTGTGCTGAGATAATCTTATATATGTGTCCCTGCTATGTACTGTGTAGTGGATGTGCCTGACCCGTACAGGGACATGGCCTGATCATATCCACATACTCTTGCTGAGATAATCTACTATATAATTCCCTAATCGTGTCTGTCTGTCCATAAAATCGCGCGTCAGCGCTCATTGGTCGCTGCCAGCCGCGGCAACCAATGAGCGAAGCATATGCAAAACAGCTGCGCGCATTCAAAACTCGCGCCAAGCTGAAACCTGGAGATGGCGTCGCTATCTCCGGGATACACGCGTCCGGCTGCGGCTATAGTCAGCCGCTGATCTCCCGACGGTAGCCGCGGCTCATCTACTGCCGCACAGAGGTCCGCGGCGAGCCAGCCGGGAGATGACCGGCGTCAGCTCGCAGCGGTAGTACCCATTATGGGTATTCCTATATAGTGGCCGGGATTCAAATCCCCCGCCAAGTTGCGCTACTTCTTTGATTGGTCACCGCTGGCTCTCAGCAGTGACCAATCAGCGGCGCGTGATTCAAAACCCCTGCCAAGCCGTGCTCCGCTTCGCTGATTCTTAAATCTTCATAAATAAACTACATACATATTCTAGAATACCCGATGCGTTAGAATCGGGCCACTATCTAGTCTTATATACGTGTCCCTGCTATGCTCTGTGCAATCGATGTGTCTGACTGTACAGGGACATGGTCTGTTCATACCACATCTCCTGTGCTGAGATAATCTTACATATGTGACCCTGCTATGTACTGTGTAATGGATGTGTCTGACTGTACAGGGACATGGTCTGATCATACCACATCTCCTGTGCTGAGATAATCTTACATATGTGACCCTGCTATGTACTATGAATGAATTGTGTGTTACTGTACAGGGCATGGTACTGTTCATTCCACATCTCCTGTGCTGAGATAATCTATTATATGTGTACCTGCTATGTACTATGTAATGAATGTGTGTGACTGTACAGGGACATGGTCTGTTCATACCACATCTCCTGTGCTGAGATAATCTTGTATATGTGTACCTGCTATGTACTATGTAATGAATGTGTGTGACTGTACAGGGACATGGTCTGTTCATACCACATCTCCTGTGCTGAGATAATCTTACATATGTGACCCTGCTATGTACTGTGTAATGGATGTGTCTGACTGTACAGGGACATGGTCTGATCATACCACATCTCCTGTGGTGAGATAATCTTGTATATGTGTCCCTGCTATGTACGTGTAATGGATGTGTCTGGCTGTACAGGGACATGGTCTGATCACACCACATGTCCTGGGCCAAGGAGGACACACGAGTATACAGATATTACACCGCTTCTGCTTTCTGAGGTAAAATATGTTTAAAAATGGGTAGGAAAATGTTTTACCTCACAAAAGAATCATCTGATCCCGTACTGCAATGTCTGTATACTCTTTTTTTACATCCTCCCCTGCCTAGGAGATGTGGTATGATCAGACCATGTCCATGTATAGTCAGACATGGCCATTACACAGTACATAGCAGGGACACATATATAAGATTATCTCAGCACAGGAGATGTGGTATGATCAGACCATGTCCCTGTACAGCCAGACTAATCCATTACACTGTACATATCAGGGACACACATATAAGATTATCTCAGCACAAGAGATGTGGTATGATTAGACCATGTCCCTGTATGGTTAGACACATCCATTACACAGTACATAGCAGGGACACATATATAAGATTATCTCAGCACAGGAGATGTGGTATGATCAGACCATGTCCCTGTACAGCCAGACTAATCCATTACACAGTACATATCAGGGACACACATATAAGATTATCTCAGCACAAGAGATGTGGTATGATCAGACCATGTCCCTGTATGGTCAGACACGGCCATTACACAGTACATATCAGGGACACATATATATGATTATCTCAGCAGAGGAGATGCGGTATGATCAGACCATGTCCCTTTACGTTCTGACTCATCCATTACACAGTACATAACAGGAACACATATATAAGATTATCTCAACACAAGAGACATTTGCTTTTTTTTTTTTTTTAAAGTTGGAAGGGGTTAAACAGTAAACATTTGGGCTGCCTTTTGCTATGTGCTATAGGGGACGGGGATGGCTGACTTGTGCTTCTTCTCTTTGCAGCTGGAGATCTTGTGCTCGGTGAACATCTTGCAATTTATATTCATTGCTCTGAAGCTGGACGACATCATCACGTGGCCGTGGCTTGTAAGTTTTCTTCTTTCTTGATATCTGCCATGCTCTGCTGTGATGCCAGTGTGGCTGCTGGGTAATTCGTTCCATATTATTTACTGATATCTTCTACGTGCAGGTGGTCTGTGTGCCGCTCTGGATTCTGATGTCCTTCCTCTGTTTGGTGGTCCTGTACTACATCGTGTGGTCCGTCTTGTTCTTGCGATCCATGGATGTCATTGCTGAGCAAAGAAGGACACACATCACAATGGCCGTCAGCTGGATGGCTATCGTGGTGCCATTGCTCACATTTGAGGTACAGTACTGTGATGGAGCTCACTGTGTAGTGGGATTATATCACATATTCAGCATGGTCTATCCTGACACATCTACATAATCATGGGATTTATGGTGGACTGACCCGATAGTGATCCCCATAGATAAATTATAGCCATACGAATTGTGTAGGGTACATTTAAAAAAAAAAAAAAAATGATACATTTCAACTATTCCTATTAAAGGTGGATTATCATGAAGATTATAACATTGATTTTTTTATCTCCATAGTGTAGGCCATAAGTTTAGATCAGTAAGGGTCTGGTGTTTAGAGAAAGTCAACCCCTAAATGTTTGGTGATCTGAGTGTGAGGGGCCCAACAGCTTCACTAGTGGCCGGCCGGATGAAAGCCTTGAATGGAGCACTGTTGACCGCTGGCAGGTGCTGCAGATCAGCTGCTAATCCAGTGAATGAAAATATTAAACTGTGGCATAAAAACTAATGTTTTCCAAACTCCTGAAAATCTAGTTAAAGGGGTTTTCCGGTTTCAGATTACCTGTGCCCCCAGGAGTACTTTAAGAAAAACAACCTCTCCCCAGGTCCAGCGCTGAGTCTCCCCCACAGCTCCCGATGGCTGTTACTGTCTTCAGCGGTGATGTCACTTAGCGCTGCAGACAATAAATGAGCTCAGGCTCTGCCCAAGTTGCCATCACAAGCAACTCAGATATCGGCTGCAGCGCAATCTATGTGATGTCACCGCTGCAGACAGTAAGGCTGCTTTCACATCAGCGTTTTTTGTAATTTGCGGCAGATCCGGCAGATTTTGCCGCATCTGCCGCGTAATGGCTGAATTGCGGCAAGCCCCATTCATTCCCTATGGGACTTGCAGTCGGGTGCGACAAGTGAGGTTTTGCCTGATCCGGCAGATCACGCACTTGCAGCGAAAGAAAAAATAATGCTGCTTGGAGCGTTTTTTTTTTTTTTTTTACGTTGCCGCAAGTGCCGGATTTGACAAGACCGAACTTGCCACACTTGATCGCAAGTCCCATAGGGAATGAATGGGGCTTGTCGCAAGTGTTCCATTTTGTGGCAGATGCGCCAAAACCTGCCGGAACTGTCGGTAATCTAATACATAATCACAAATAATATGTGTGACAGACTTCCGGCGCTTATGTGCTATCCCACAATGTACCACGGCACCATTGTGGGATAGCGACATGGGCAACAGAAGTCTGTGACGCACACGCCACCGCTACCATCGGGCGATCAGCGGCGCATTACCCGCCGCATGGGGGTCTGCTGCTCGCAGCCTGGAGTGCCCCAACTGCCATATTGGAACACCCAAGTTATGGGCATTCTGATATGGTGGCCGGGATTCAAATCCCCGCCAAAGCTGTAGTCACGCGAGATGAGCGCTGATTGGTCGACCAATCAGCGAAGTGGCTCGCGTCTTGGCGGAAGATTTGAATCCCACGCCGCTCAGCCAATGAGTGGTTAGCACTGTGCGGCGGCTCAGTGGTCGGCACTGTGCGGCGGCTCAGTGGTCGGCACTGTGCGGCGGCTCAGTGATGGAAGGCAGGCACAGGGGAGGGAGAAGGCACAGGGAACGCAGAGGCACAGGGGGAGGCAGTCATGGGGAGAGACAGCGCACACGGGCTGAGAGCACACAGAGCGGAGAGAAAGGCACAGGTAAGACAAGAGCACACAGGAGAAGAGACAGCACAGACAGGAGAGAGAGAGCGCACAAGGGGACACAGGCATAAAGACTGCCCTCCTGATGCTCAGCATCGGGCCTATTTCTAGTTTCAAATAACGCTGATCTGAAATGTGCCTAAGGCGGCCGTCACACGGTTCAATATCGTGAGCGATATTGTTAGCGATCACATGCACGCGCGATCGCTAACAATATCGTTCACATCGCTGGTGAGCTGTCACACAGGCAGACTCACCAGCGATGTGGACCAGCGAGATCGCCGGTAACTATGGTACACATCGGGTTACTAGGCGCCGCTTAGTAACCCGACGTTTACCATACATACCATCTCCCAGCATAGGCTCTGCCGCTGGGAGATCGTTCATCGTGGTTTCACACACCACGATGATGCAGATTGTTCAAGCGATTATCACTTGATATGAGCTCCAGCTCACAAATCTGCGATCAAACAATCAAGCGATTTTACATTGTAAAATCGCTTCATTACATGCAGCGATGCACAAACGATATCGCTTAAGCGATCAAAAAGCAGATCGCTTAGGCGATATCGTTCAAGAAATTGATGCGTGTGACGGCCGCCTAACAGACATAAGGAGCAGTGATGGAGACGTAGCGTTGGACCTGTGGAGGGTAGTTAAACCATAGTTTTATGTTGTTTTTTATTAACAAACTGTAGCCCTGGCACAAAGGATTGTCCCAAATTGGAAAACCCCATTTAACCCCTTCATGACCCGGGAATTTTTTGTTTTTCATTTTCGTTTTTTGCTCCTCTTCTTCTAAGGGCCCTTTCACATCAGCGTTTTTCATAATTCACGGCAGATGCGGTGAAAAAACCGCATCTGCCGCGTTTGCCGCATAACCGTTCCACTTGCGGCGCGGTTGCGGTTTTTCCCATAGGAAGTATAGGGGGACTTGAGGCAGATGCGGCAAGTGCGGTTTTGCACTTGCGGCAGGTGCGGCAGCGAAAAAAACCGCGGTCAGCCGCGTTTTTTTCCGCTGCCGCATCTGCCGCAAGTCCCCCTATACTTCCTATGGGAAAAACCGCAACCGCGCCGCAAGTGGAACGGTTATGCGGCAGATGCGGTTTTTTCACCGCATCTGCCGCGAATTACGAAAAACGCTGATGTGAAAGGGCCCTAAGAGCCATAACTTTTTATTTTTCCAGTAATACAGACATATGAGGGCTTGTTTTTTGCAGGACGAGTTGTACTTTCAGATGCAATAATTTATTTTTACCATATAGTGTACAGAGAAATGGGAAAAAAAATCCAAATACAGTGAAATTGAAATCTAAGAGGGGCTGGCTATGGGGAAATTACTATAAGGGTTGACTATGGGGAGATTTCTAAGAGGGGCTGACTATGGGAACATTACAAGAGGGGCTGGATATGTGGACAAGGATCTAACTATAGGGATATTACAAGAGGGGGCTGGATATGTGGATATAAGGAGCTGGCTATGGCTACATTACAACAGAGGCTGGTTGTGGGGACATTACAAGAGGGGGGCCAAACTGCTGGGTGCTGTTGTTGTTAACCGCCGTGGATCTGTCACACGTAGCGATTTCGCGTGCCATCTCCGGCGATCCTGCATTCTGGAAACCGCCTGGCGCAGACCGGAAGCAATTTCCCTTGCCCACATCGCCGCGTCACCCGCCACCACATCAGCAATTGGCCAGAGAGTGTGAGTACGCCGAGGAGACAGGCGTGCCAGAGTGTTTCTCACCTCGCCCCTACCACTCCGATTGGCCAAACAGAACGCTCAGGCACGCCTCTGGAATTGCTTCCAGATGGTCCGAGCTCGCTTTCTACGTCACTATCGCCCTGTCACATGCCATGATGTGCCGAAATCGCCTGGTGGTTATCACCTGATTTCACTGCAGTGCAGGGCGATCAGGCGATGCTCCACCGGCGATTTCTCGCCGTAAGATCGCCATGTCGCACACCACTGCGCACAGGCGATGTGGTCTCCACATCGCCGAATTCTGGAATTGCCAACGAAATGGCCAGCAATATCGCTGTGTGTGACAGTACCTTTATTAAATTGTCTGGCATTATTGTACCAGATCTGGTCAGCATCATGTTACACACCTCCTGGGGAGCAGAGAGTGATATAAGCAATGTGATATTTACAGATGGACACATGAGCTGAAGGAATGTAACATGGCTTTACAGACAGAAGTGTTGTTTCTCATGCTGTGCTGCGCATTCCTTCAGCTCTTAGATTTCAAATGTGGTACAATAATGTCATACAATTACACTAACAGTGTGCTGTTTTCAATGACAGTCTGCACCAATCACAGACCACGTACAGAGGGTGTGGGCAGGGGAATATGCAGGAGATATTTACATACTATTGACTAGTCAGCACCAGACTGTAGACTTTCAAAAGCTTATAGCAACATAATGATGCCACGTATAGAAATAAGTTATGTATCCTAAAAGGGCTACCCAAGCGCCATCCTGTTACACAAAAATCACCTGACAGATTCCCTTTAACCAGAGAAAATGTAACCTATAAGGTACCTGGATGTAAGTGTGTGTTTGTTGATACTGACTACATCTCATCAGTACGGTGTTTCTTGTATGTTCCACAATCTGATAAATACTGCTAATTTCTCCCAGTATCACCTTACTGTTGTTGAGGACATAATGGGAGTTATAGATATTAGATAAAACTGTATATGAGCCTGACATAATATAACAATTGATTGTTGTACAAAGTGTGGTGATGTATGCATATTCTGATGATGTATTCATGTACTGATGATAGTACTGGTGTTGTATTTATTTACTGACAGTCTTTTTTGTGAAGTAATCATGTACTGTTGCAGGTTTTGGTAATGCTTTATTGTACTGATGGGGATTCTGGAGACCTGTTAATTTACTGATGATGGTTCTGGTGCCATTTGTATGTACTGTTGATGATGGTTCTGGTGCCATTTGTATGTACTGTTGATGGCTCTAGTGATGTATTCATGCACTGTTGATGATTTTGTTTTCCTATTTAATGTTCTGGTGATAAATACAGCACAAGAACCATCATCACTATGTGAATATATCAGCAGAGCCATGAATAGTACATGAACACCGATCAGAACAACATCACTGCATGAATATGTCACCAGAGCCCCATCAGTACAGGAATATGAGACTAGAACCACCACCAGTACATGAATATGTCGCCAGAACCAATAATCCATACAGGAATATGGTACCAGAACCACCATCTGTTTGTTGCAACTGTATTTGTGCATGGCGGATATAAAATACCATCATACGTATCCCTTTACAATGGGTCTGCTTAGCTTCCATTGGGGTATCCGCCAAAATGCTGGACACCTTAATTTGAACCAAATGGTCCCCATTATAGTTAAGTAATAATAGTTTCCATGATTCTCCTTGGGTTTGATATTTAAAATACAGGATGTCAGAGATCAATATCACTATTTTTTCTCTGGTACTGTGTAAATGGTTTGCAAGCAATGAATGATCCATATCTAATTATGGAAACACACTCCCTGCTGAGCGTCACCTCTAATGTAGACCACTTTATTTTATACTTTTATTGCTATTTTTTAGCGAAACGGGTAATAATTCTAGTGGAAGTGGTCATCAGAGTTTAAGGGTGGTGTGGTGGGTTAGTGGTTCTGATAATCATTGACCCATTCCTTTTCATGGAGGCTGATGGTTCATGTAGGGGAAGGGGGACACCATTGGCTTCATCTGCCTGGGGCATGAAAATACCTTGTCCTGTACTTCACATAAATTTCTAATAAAATAAATTAAAGCTTGTGGGTGCAGCGTGAAAAAATGTGGAAATGTTTATGGGGTATAAATACTTTATGTAATGCGTTTGTCCTCAGAATAGTATGATCACCATTTGTCTCTTCTTCTTGCAGATCTTGCTTGTTCATCGGTTGGATGCTCATAATTTATTCTCTTATATCCCCATCTTTGTCCCTCTCTGGCTTTCATTAATTACCCTGATGGCAACAACGTTTGGCCAGAAAGGAGGCAATCACTGTAAGTGCTGTACGTTGTGTGTGATGTGCTAATGTGGTGTCGTTGTGGAAACCTTACTGTAACCTTACTCTTCCAGGGTGGTTTGGTATTCGTAAAGACTTCTGCCAGTTCCTGCTGGAGATCTTCCCTTTCCTGCGGGAATACGGTAATATCTCCTATGACATTCACCATGAGGACAGTGAGGATGCAGAGGAGACCCCTGTGCCGGAGCCACCCAAGATTGCTCCAATGTTTCGCAAAAAGACTGGCGTTGTTATCACTCAGAGTCCGGGGAAGTACGTGGTGCCACCACCCAAACTGAACATCGACATGCCAGATTAATGTGGTGATGACACAGAGTCCCAGTGCATGTCCTGTTTTCCGGGGGATTGCAGATATTGCTCCTCACTACATTGCAAGACTGTAAATGCTACTGACCTCACTCTTGGGATTTTTAGCTTAACTTTCTTTACTTGATAATCCAGCGTAAAGAATCCTTTCTTCTTTCCTGACATGTCTGTTTTGACAAATTCTTGAATTCCCTTTCATCCATCATATTCCTCAGTTATTCTTCCTGGAAATGAATGGACAGCTTGCTGTTACTGTTCAATAAGTGCTGACTGTGTCGGACTGTGCATGGACACTTTCTCTACACGAGGGGAACATGATCGCCCATTTTATTAATTTCCAGGTGTGCAGGAACATAGGAAAAATAGAGATCCAAGAAGTTATTTCATGAGAAATATTAGGATTTGGTAAGACAGACGTGACGGGAGCGCTGGTCAGTCCTTTTTAACACTCGTCCATGGTGCGTGCTGCATTGAGATCTTTCTCTGTCAGCTCGCCTTAAAGATGTATCTATTCCTACATCTGTGGACAGATCAAAAAAAATCTTTTATCGTAATGTACATTGCCATTCGGCGATATGTATTTTTTTTATTGTGAATGTGCAGCTATTGTGCAAGGAACCATTGCTTTGGACCGATCTTGCATCCCTTAATATACCACTAGCAAGAGCCTTTTATAAATATATAATATATGAAAAACCGATGGATTCTGATTAAAGTGCTAGTGTTTCAGAAGCGAGCTTCATATTCTGCCTGGCATGAGGCTAATCTTGTTTTTAGGACTTATTTTTTTCTTGAGTCTAGATGTTTCCGCTATGCTTTGCTTGTATAGTATTTATGAAGAAGCTCTCATTTTAGCAGTGTAATATATTGTTTGTGTACAGTATAAATACAGAGTATTTTTATAAAGTAAAGTTGTATAAAATGAGAGAAGAAGCTTGTGGTAGAGCGTCACGATGAAATCCAGAATGGAAATGCGCCAGTACATTGTTTTGTTGTTTTTCACAATGTAAGAAAAAGTTTTTTGTTTTTTTTTTTTAAATATAAAATATTCTCGCCATCAATATGGATGTTAATAAATTATTAGGTGGTAAAGCGATGTTGATGTACAGCCAAATTCATTTAATAAATTGTCCATCGTGACAAAGTCTTGTTTTGCTTTGGATTGAAAGGGCTGAACTATTAAGGGATGCGGGGATCACAATTTATAAAGGGTTCACAGAGAGGGATGAGGCACTGTCAAGAACGCTGCTCCATACACCTAAATGGGGATCACAATGTCTCTTGATTATCTTTTTTTTTTTTAGTTCAAATGTTTTTATTAGAAACAATCCATCAATCGTCACATCAACAACAATTCACTATTTTTTCTGGTCATCATAATGGGAGACCCAGACAATGGGGTTTAGGGCGCTGCCCTCCGGAGGTCACACTAGGTACTACAAGTTTGTAGACACCGCCTCCTCCGCTTATAAACCCCTACCGCAGGGAACATCCTCAGTTTTAAACTTAGTGTGCTCGGAGGATCACGCTTTGCTTGCACTTCACTGCACTCTCACTACTTACGTGATGGCGTCTGAAGACAAGGTAATATGGTCCTAGTCGGGACCTGCGACAGCCTCCCCGCTCACCCTTTGTGGCACACGCTGGTGGAGGTACCGGAGGGCCTAGTGCCTGGACACTCTGTGTTCTCCCGGTACGCTGTTGCGCTCCTTTCCATCCCTCTCTGGGGGGCTCTGGAGAGTGGGAGATGGGAGCCTTGCACAGCTCCGCTCCGTCCGAGGCCTCCCTAAATGGTGCTTACAGACCGGACTGGAGCCAGCCCAGTCTGAGGCCTCCCTAAATGGTGCTTACACTCCGGACTGGGCTGAACCCCCGTCCGAGGCCTCCCTAAATGGTGCTTACAGACCGGACCGGCACTGAGGCACTCTGTGTCTCCTGTGTGCCTGGGGGTAGTGTCTGGCACTTTATGTGTCCTGGCACTCAGACCGCGCGTTACCCTCGGGTCCGCGGATCTGGCGGTGTACCCTGTGCTGGGGTCACCCTGGCTGACCGCCCTGTGTGTCACAGGGGCTGAGGCCGTAGACTGTGCATGTTTGTATGTGATGACAGTCTGGGTATGTGTGCATGATGATTTCGCACTGTTTTCCCGCGCTGCGGGCTCCAGCACCTCCATTACAGAGGCTGCTTGGAGGAGGAGAGGCAGCCCTTTCGGTGACGTCACCGGGGGGCGTGTGCGTGTGCTTCCCGCGTGTTCCCGGCGCCGCCCACGTCTATGCTGGCGGCGGCCATCTTCTCTCTCACTTCCCGGCTGGGATCTACGGCAGCACGTGTCTGCACTTCAGAGGGAGACCGGAACTCGCGGAGGTCACACACGCACACCGCTTCCTCCCACCGCGTTACTGCGGTCGGTAAGCCACCGGGATTCCCGGTTTGTTTTGTCTATTGGCCTTGGCCTCAAACCCCTACTGTGGATATGTCCTCAGTTAAGAAGCATGCTGCTAAGGCGGCGGATAACACCATTACCTGTGCTACCTGCAAGGGAACTTTGGTGGAGGGGTCCTGCAATAACTGCGGACGCCCAGAAGCCCGGGCTGGCTCAGCTGAGGCAGCAGCAGCTCCGGTGCTATACCCTGAGATTCAGGTAATCCAAGGGCCATGGGAAACGCAGAATAGGATCAATGAATCCCTGCTGTCCCAGATGTCCTCCATGTCGCAGTCACTGGAGGCACTGCATAGGAGACTGGAAAACCCAGCTACTCCTTCCAGTTACCCCCGGGTGTCTCCCTCTTCTGCTGTGAGACCCCCTAAGCGGGCTCGTCGTGAGGATTCACCCGAGCTCCAGGCTCTCTCTGAGGAGGAGCGTTCCTCTGATGGTGAGGAAGATGATGGGGGTTCAAACTTCGGGTCTGTGTCTGTGTCGGAACCTCCAGACGGGGTGGAGGATCTGGTGTCCTCCATCAATGAGACCTTGCGTCTCGTGACTCCCCCTGAAGAGGTTGTCGTGCACCCGAAGGAGGTCTATCAATGGCTGCGGCCAGAGGCTAGACCAAGTGGATCCTTCATGGACCACACTAACTTTGGAAGGGTGGTTAGAGCACCCAGGTTACATCCTGGGCGGCGCTATGTCCGCAAACCTAAGGACAATCGCTTCCCCTTCCCCCAGGAGGTGCTTCAGGAATGGTCGCAGTCTCCAAAGGTGGACGCTTCCATGACCAGGATTGCTGCACGCTCCCTTTTCTCTGCCTCTGATAGCTCCTCGCTGAAGGATGCTACTGATAGACAGGTCGAGCAACTCGCCAAGTCTTCCTATGAGGCTGTGGGGTCTTCATTTGCCCCTAATTTTGCCACGGTCTGGACCTTACAAGCGATTACTACCTGCTTGGATGGTATCACTGACCTGGCAAGGTCCAGTCCGGAGGTCCTGGCACTCACTGAGAGAGCAAGGGCCTATGCGGACTACGCCAGGACGGCGTCTCTGGAAACTGCCACTCGCTCAGCTGTGGCTTCGGCCAATGCGATAGCGATCCGCAGGTTGTTGTGGCTGCGTCTTTGGGACTCAGATGCCACATCTAAGAAGATTCTGCAGAATCTTCCGTTCTCTGGTGACAGACTCTTTGGCACAGAGCTGGACAAGCTGATCAAGGATTCTGCTGAGTCTAAGATACCGCAGAATAAGCCTAAGCCACGGTATACCGTTAAGAGGAACCCAAAGCAGTGGTCCTTTCGGTCCGGCTCACAGTCATCAGCACCGTCCGCTCGCACGGACCGAGGGGGCAAGCCCGCTTCTCAGTGGCGCTCCAAGAGTCGTCCAAAGAAGCCGGCGGGGGCAGCAACTACCACTCCCAAACCCGCCTCTACATGACTCACTCTTTCATCCTGCCTCCCCACAGGTGGGGGGCCGCTTGTCTCGCTTTCAGGACAAGTGGCTACTTCACGTTCAAGATCAGTGGGTTCGAGACGTAGTCTCGCGAGGTTACAGGATAGAGCTGACGTCAAAACCATTATCCCGATTCCATCGGTCTGTTCCATCCCCAGAAAAGACTCAGGCTTTTCTCGGGTGTTGGAGGGACTCCGCAGAGACGGAGTAGTGGTCCCAGTGCCCACGGCAGAGAGGTTCAGGGGTTTTTACTCCAACCTCTTTATTGTCCCAAAGAAGGACGGCTCCTTTCGACCGGTCCTAGACCTAAAATTGTTCAACCGTCACGTGTTGGTGCGGAAGTTCCGCATGGAATCCCTACGTTCCGTTATCGCGGCTCTGTCGCAGGGGGACTTCCTAGCGTCCATCGATATCAGGGACGCTTACCTTCACGTGCCCATTGCACCGGCTCATCAACGCTGGTTACGATTCGCAGTGGGGGACGAACATCTCCAATTTGTGGCCCTACCCTTCGGGTTGGCCTCTGCACCAAGGGTGTTCACGAAGGTGATGGCATCTATGATGGCTCTCCTGCATGTGCAGGGTCACGCCGTCATACCCTATCTGGACGACCTATTGGTCAGGGCGCCATCGGAACACCTTTGTCGGGTGAGCCTGGAAGCGACCATGAGGTCTCTGGAACAGTTCGGGTGGCTTCTCAATACTCAGAAGTCGACCCTGGTTCCGACCCAGTCATTGACATATCTGGGCATGGATTTCCACACGGACTCAGCCCTGGTGTCTCTACCTCAGGCCAAGCAGCTGGCGATCCACTCAGGAGTACAGCACGTTCTCCTGTCACCTCACTCATCCCTTCGGGAATTGATGAGACTGGTGGGACGCATGGTAGCGGCAATAGAGGCGGTGCCATTTGCACAGTTTCGTCTCCGTCCTCTCCAGCTGGAGATTCTTCGCCGGTGGGACAAGAGAGCGATCTCTCTGAATCGGTTGGTGGCACTATCGCAACCGACCAGGGACTCCCTGCAGTGGTGGCTACAGCCACGTCACTTGTCACGGGGAAGATCCTTCCTCAAACCTTCTTGGTTAGTGGTGACCACCGACGCCAGTCTGAAGGGCTGGGGCGCGGTGTTCTTACACCACAGGGCTCAAGGCCTCTGGACTCAGGCGGAGTCGACGTTGCAGATCAACGTCCTGGAGATCAAGGCGGTCTATCTGGCGCTCCTGGCGTTTCAGAAATTCCTGGCAGGACGACCCATTCGGGTACAGTCCGACAATGCGACGGCCGTCGCCTACATAAATCATCAGGGAGGGACCAGAAGCGCTCAGGCCCTCGCCGAAGTCCACCGCATCCTATCGTGGGTGGAGGAACACGACTGCTTGATCTCCGCAGTTCACATCCCAGGGGTCGAGAACTGGGAGGCCGACTACCTGAGCCGGCAGGGGATGGACGCCGGAGAGTGGTCCCTGCATCCAGACGTCTTCCGGGACATCTGCAGCAGATGGGGCACTCCGGACGTGGATCTGATGGCCTCAAGGCTGAATCATCAGGTGCCCCAGTACGTGGCGAGATCGTGGGATCCTCAGTCCCTGGGGGCGGATGCTCTGATACTGAGTTGGTCCAGCTTCCAACTGCCGTATGTGTTCCCTCCTCTGGCTCTGATTCCCAGGGTCCTGTGGAAGATCAGGTCGGAGTGCAGGATAGCCATTCTAGTGGCTCCAGATTGGCTCAGGAGGTCCTGGTATCCGGACCTGTGGCAACTGTCAGGCGGACACAGGTGGGCTCTTCCAGAACGCGCAGATTTACTCGCACAAGGCCCATTCTTCCACCTCAATTCCAGGGCCCTCAGATTGACTGCATGGCTCTTGAGGCCTGGCTCCTGACATCTAGGGGTTTCTCCCCTACAGTGGTGGCCACTATGAATCGGGCTAGGAAGCCTGTTTCCAGGAAGATGTACCACCGGACGTGGAAGATCTTTTTTGCCTGGTGTGCCTCTGGTGGACGGTCTCCTTGGCCCTTGTCCATCCCGACGTTGTTGGCTTTCTTACAGTCGGGTTTGGAGTTGGGATTGTCCCTTGGCTCTTTGAAATGTCAAGTATCAGCACTTTCGGTGCTGTTTGACAGGCGATTGGCGCTCCTCCCGAAGGTGCGTCAATTTCTGCAGGGGGTGTCGCGGATGGTTCCGCCCTACAAGAGACCTCTGGACCCTTGGGACCTTAACATGGTCCTGGCGGCATTACAGAAACCGCCGTTTGAGCCATTGAGAGATGTTTCTCTATCTCGTCTGTCCCAGAAAGTGGCCTTTCTGGTGGCGATTACGTCTCTAAGGAGGGTCTCAGAATTGGCTGCACTATCGTGCAAGTCACCCTTTCTGGTGGTTCACCAAGACAAGGTGGTGTTGCGCCCACGGCCAGAATTCTTGCCGAAGGTGGTTTCAACTTTTCACCTGAACCAGGAGATTGTTCTCCCATCATTTTGCCCCGCTCCCGTTCATCAGGTGGAGCGCGACCTCCATACTCTGGATCTCGTGAGAGCTGTACGCATTTATGTGTCCAGGACCGCCTCCTTCCGGAGTTCGGATTCCTTATTTGTTCTTACGACAGGTCGCTGTAAGGGGTCCGCGGCTTCGAAGTCAACCTTGGCCAGATGGATTAAGGCGTCCATTCAAGAGGCTTACCGGTCCTCTGGTTTGCCTCTCCCGGTGGGATTGAAGGCTCACTCCACCAGGGCTGTAGGTGCCTCTTGGGCCTTGCGACATCGAGCGTCTGCTCTACAGGTGTGTCAGGCGGCCACTTGGTCCAGCCTGCACACTTTCTCTAAGCACTATATGGTGCATGCCCATGCCTCTGCGGATGCAAGTCTGGGCAGGCGGGTTCTCCAGGCGGCGGTTGCCCACCTTTGAAGGGAACCATGTGTTATCCGTCTTGTTGAGGAACTCTTCCCGCCCTGGGGTATTGCTTTAGGACATCCCCATTGTCTGGGTCTCCCATTATGATGACCAGAAAAAAGAGAATTTTGTTTACGTACCGTAAATTCTTTTTTCTTTAATCATCAATGGGAGACCCAGCACCCACCCAGTTGTTCCTTTGCATGTTTTGCATTTGTTCTGCTCTCTGTTGAGACAGTGTTTGCCGGGTTGTTGAACCGTCTGTGTACGGCATTCTTCCCGATGTTTCGGGTGTGGTTTATTTTCTCCTCGCAGCTTATGGACCAAACTGAGGATGTTCCCTGCGGTAGGGGTTTATAAGCGGAGGAGGCGGTGTCTACAAACTTGTAGTACCTAGTGTGACCTCCGGAGGGCAGCGCCCTAAACCCCATTGTCTGGGTCTCCCATTGATGATTAAAGAAAAAAGAATTTACGGTACGTAAACAAAATTCTCTTTTTAAACAGTTTCCTCCCCAATCAATTACCTAACACCCCTCTAACCCTCCCCCACTGGACAGCCCAGGTACATAATTGCCTTTCATACAAGAGGTATTGCGAATCAAACAGTATCAGCTTCCGTCAACATCTTCAGTACTGGAATGGAGAGGCCAC
Organism: Allobates femoralis; assembly: GCA_033576535.1. Classification (NCBI taxonomy): domain Eukaryota; kingdom Metazoa; phylum Chordata; class Amphibia; order Anura; family Aromobatidae; genus Allobates; species Allobates femoralis. Next base: position 112,369,554 of record JARQOC010000008.1, on the reverse strand, counting down.
GCATAGTCCAAGGGTTGAGCACAAAATGGAAGACAAAAAGAAAAACTATATACCCACCAACCACCAATAAAAGTGTCAGCCACGTACCCCAACTACCATACCTTCCTCGTACCTGCATTTAGTCTGCCCGCATCCATGGTTCCCACAGTATCTCGAAAGTCTTAATAGCCCCACGCCTCCGATAAATACTTTCCTCAGTACGGATAATATGCCTGACTTGCTGTATATATTCTGTTCTAGCGGGTGGCTCCGACTTAATCCACTTCTTGGCTATCACCTTCTGGGCAATATAGAGGAGCCTTGCCACTGCGACCTTTTGGGCATTAGGAACCTCCACACCTTCCACATACCCCAACACACATACCAGTGGACTTTTTGGCAGCCTACATCCATACCGCACTTCAATTAGGTTAATAACCACCAACCAAAAACCCTGCAACCTTGGACACTCCCACACCATGTGCAACAGTCCCGCTCCCTCTTGTCCACACCTTGGGCATTCAGACGTGGTCCTCACACCTATCCTGTTCAGGAACTCCGGGGTCCGATAGGCTCTATGTATCAAAAATAACTGCGATAGCCTGGCCGGCTCACTCAATGATAGTTTAGGAATATATTCCAAAATCTGCTCCCACGTATCATCTTCCATCTCCCCAACCTCCTCCTCCCACTTACAGGGTATTTCAGCAGACAGGTATGCAATAGGTCCCTATATATCGTTGATATGACTTCTCGCGTGCTCCCCTCCATACAGATGAAATTCACTACTATGTCTTTTTGCACTGTCAATTCTTTAATGCGCTTCTGGCGCCTAAAGGCATGTTGCACTCTGAGATACAGATAATCGTCCGTCTCGGGGATCCGGAATTCCCTTTTCAGGTCAGCGAAAGACCGCAACACACCATTCACAACCAGGTGACCAACACATTCAATTCCTACATGCATCCATCTCTTTTGCTCTCCAAGCTTGTAAAATTCAGGCAACTCTCTGTTCATCCATATGGGCGTGTATTCCGTTACTCCATTGAGGCCTCTTATTTGCTTAACTCTAGCCCATACCTTTTGGACCAGACCCAGGGTGGGGAGCCCGCCGCACATCTGGCCTACGTCTCTAGCCTCTAATCCTCTCACAATAGGGGTCTTGCCCGTCAGGACCTCCAAAATCCTCTTTCCCCTGGACCCACTCTCTCCGCCCATCCCTTCAGGTGCTGACTCTGTGACGCCAGGAAGTATACCCATGGGTTGGGCAGAGCAATCCCACCCTCCGTCTTTGGCCGTTGTAGAATTTCCAACTTTATCCTAGGTTGACCGCCCCCCCCAGACCAAATTCCTAAATAGAGAGTTAATCCTTCTGAATACACCCCCTGGAAGCCACACCAGCGAGTTATGTAACAGATATAGGAGTTTCGGCATGAGGATCATTTTTGATAAATTTGCCCTGCCCACCACCGACAGTCGCAGTCTGCTCCAAGTTCTGGCCTTGTCTTTAAGGTGTACCATCAGCGGTTCCATATTCAGCTTGATGAAATCTGTGACAGGCAGAGCAATACAGAGGCCAAGATATTTAAATTGTTGAACTATTTTCAATTTTGTACAGCCCAATGGTCCAAGTGACTCCACATTACCCGCATCCACCATCATCAAGCTAGACTTGTCCCAGTTTATCCGCAGCCCGGACATATCCCCAAATTTTTCTATCAAGGTAACAGCCTGTCCCAATGATTCCACCGGGTCCTGAAGAAACAGGAGGACGTCGTCTGCGTACAACGCAATCTTCTCTTCCATACAACCAAACCTAAACCCCTTAACCTTCCCGGCACTTCTCACACGTATTGCTAGAGGCGCGAGGGCGAACAGCAGGGCAAAAGAGGACAAACCTGACGGGTCCCCCTGGTCAAAGCAAACCTTTCCGACCTTCCTCCGTTCACCCTCACCCGAGCCACCGGCGACGAGTACAACAACCGTGTCCAGGCGATGAAAGTTTGACCAAATCCAAATCTCTCAATTACCAGCCATAGATAGTTCCACTCTACGCTGTCAAATGCTTTCCTGGCATCCAGGGTAACCACCGCCCTACAACCCACATTATCCGCCGGTAGCTGCAAATTTAGGTATAATTGTCTCAGATTATCAGCAGTCGATCTGCCTGGCATAAATCCAGACTGATCCGGATGAATCACATTAGTCACCACTCCCGAGAGTCTATTTGCCAGTACCTTAGCTAATAACTTTGCATCCACTGACAGCAGTGAAATGGGCCTATATGATTCAGCCTTCTTCCTGTCCTTATCTTCCTTAGGTAGCATCACAATGGTAGCTTCCCTCATGGACTCTGGCAGTCGTCCTTTTGCAAGCGCCACCTGGAACACCAATAATAACCTGGGCAACAACACATCCTTTAATTGTTTATACACCTCTACCGGTAGCCCATCAGCACCAGGGGCTTTGCCATTTGGCATTGCAGCCAACTCCTCCTCCAACTCTTCCACCGAGAGGTTTTTTTCCAAAGAGTCCCTTCCAGCTGCCCCGACCTTCCTCATTCCTGTTTCTGCCAAATAACTTTTTATATCGTCCCCTGACACCCCCAAACGAGAAGTATACAGGTCCGAGTAAAACCCCCTGAACACAGCCAGTATATCTGCCGTCTCATCAACCAATCTACCTTCCTCATCCTGCACCGCATACACATATGAAGAATCTCTCTGGGCCACTGACAACAAATGTCCAACCTTCTCCCTTTCATTGAAGGAGATCCTCGAACGCCTGCTTTTTTTTTCCGCCAGGCGTGTATGTACTCTATCTACAGCTTCTTGAGCCTCCCTCAGAGCTCTCTGCGACTCCGGTGTGAGCAGCCTCATTGCTTCACCCTCTGCCCTTCTCGCCGCCTCTACAGCCAACTCTTCCTCCAGGCGTGTTTTCTTTTTACACTTGGAGATTTCTCTAATCAACAGTCCCCGTAGGAAGGCCTTCATAGCATCCCACACTACCCCAACCGTGGCACTCCCTTCATTCTAACCAAAAAAGGTTTCTAATTCCTTCACAATTCCCTCCATGTCAATTGATTTCAACCAGGCAGGATGCAGCCTCCATTCCATAGTGTCTCACATTCCTATCTTTCATGCAAATACTAACTTCCACTGGTTTATGGTCTGAGACAACCCTTGGCAGATAATCAATTTTACCGATCAGGGTATTCAAACGTGCATTTCCTAGCACCAGGTCTATACGTAACATCGACCCGTGTGTGGCGGAGAAGCACGAGAAACACTTCGTCTCGGGTTTCCTCGCCCTCCACAGATCAATTAAAGCCAATTCCCGTATATGTCTAGCGAAGGCCGTCTCCCCCCTCCTCCCAGACCCTAGCTGGCTCCTCCCTTCACGATCCAGGTCCCAATTTAACACATTATTCGTATCCCCCAACACCAACAGCGTGATCCCCACCCTATGTCCGGCCAAGTCCATACTTTCCTGTAGTTTCTTGTCAGAGTATGGAGGAGGGAAGTACACCGCCACCAAGCATAACATACAGCCATAAACCTTACACACCACAAATACATACTGTCCATCCCGATCCACTTTCACTTCAATTTCCTCGTACGGTACCGAGGCATGTACCAACACCGACACTCCCCTAGCATATTCTGAGTACGTGGCATGGTACGAGTGTCTGATCCACGACCGAGCCAACGTGCCCACCCTGTCCTTCACCAGATGTGTCTCTAGCAAGCAGATAATCGATGGCTTAAAAGACAATATATGACGAAATACTACTGCCCTCTTCCCCCTGTCAGCCAGACCCCTCACATTCCAGCTAATCACCTTGAATCTAGAAGCCATAGCTATACATAATCCACCTTTTCTTCCTCATCCCTCTCAAACCAAACATCTTTTCTCCCAACCATCCGGAGCTGTCCCCAGAAATAAACACCCCTCTCTTGCACCCCCTCCCCCCCTCCCGTAAACCCCCTCCTCCTCCCCTCTTTGTTAATCTCCACAGAGAATGGGCAAAGCGGAGTCTCCAGCCTCCCACCAATCGCACCCCTCTGGCATCTCACCAACTACCCACATTGCTCTCCCACCTTTTTGTAACAATCTATTCAGCTACCTTATAGACCAGCAGCAACCACCGCTGCCTCACCCCCCTCCACCACCCCGGGTCCCCCTACCCGGCCATATATTTCAGCTCAGCCCCGTAGAAATTTTCCTGAGGAAAAAACATAACAGATTTACTGTCTGAGACACTCACGGAGTACTAAACCCCTCATAAAAGAATCAAAAATAGAAGAAAAGTGAAAAACATTTTCCCTTCAAAAACTAACAGGATCCAGATTTTCCCAGCACATTAAGTTCCCATACAGGCACAAAATTTTCAACCGTCTCCACTTTCCCTCAGTTTCCTATCATTGCGCTCCATCCATACATCCACCTCCTCCGGGGACTGAAAGAACTGAACCTTGTTAAACGCCTCGACCCGCAGTTTGGCCGGGTATAGCATAGAATACCGCACTCCCAATTCCCTCAGCCTGCGTTTTACGTCCCCAAACCTCATGCGGAGCATTTGTACAGCTGGGGAATAGTCAGAGTAGATGGATATGTCCTGACCGTCAATTGTCATGTCATTAACGGTTCTGGCTCTTCATAGTATAGAATCCCGGTCGCTATAGTTCATAATTTTAGCCAGCATTGCTCGGGGAGCTGCTCCAGGGGCCACTGGTCGCAAGGGGATTCTGTGGGCTCTCTCCACTACGAAAACCTTTGAGAGGTTGTCAGCTCCAATCTTTTGCAACAGCCAGTTCTCAATAAACTCAGTGGGGCGAGACCCCTCTGCCTTTTCCGGCACCCCAACAATCTTTATGTTGTTCCGCCTTGAGCGATTTTCCAAATCGTCATTTTTGGCTATGACTTCCTCCAGTTGCTTTGCAAATTGCTTATGGCCTTTCTGCAGCTTCACTATGTCCTCCTCCCCTGTATTAACCCTGTCCTCGACAGCACCTGTTCTGATATCTGCTTCCTGCATGGCCTTTTTTATGCTGCCAATCTCATCCTGTATACCATGCACTTGTTTAGTCAGGGTAGTCAGAGTATCCTTGCAGTAAGTAACAGCAATGAATATGTCCTTCAGGGTGGGCTCTGCATCACACACATTTTGTCCAGCACTACCCTCACCCTGCGCCTCCTGCTTGCTCCAGGATGCTGCTTTGCCTCCCAGCCCTTCATTCTGTTCAGATTGCTCCTGATCCTCATCCGTTTCTTCAGCCCCCGATGCATCCTCCATCCTCCCCTGCTCCCCTCTCCCCTCCAACCTGGCATATCTTGCAAGCTTTGCAGCCGCTGCCATCCTGGACACGCACGCAGCGTTCTCACTCTCCGTCTCCTTCACTGCTGCGGCGCCATCTTGGAAGCTGTTATTTTCTGCGGTCCCAGCGTCCTGCTGCCTCCTGCGCGGCATCTCCTCCTCTCCGCTCTCTCAATAAGTCTCCCTCGGGGTCCAGGGATCCTCCGGTGAGCACCCGGATGGTTTTCTTTTTCAGTAAGCTGGCGGCTGCGGTCTATACGCCGAGTCTCAGGCGAGAGAGCTCTGCGATGCGACCGCTCACATTGCCGGCTGAACTCCGCCCCATGTCTGATTATCTAGCGTGCTCATCGGTAATCCTGGTGATCTCGCAATCTGTCTCAAGTTGTAATCGAACTTCATCCTAAATATTACATTTTGGTGCAGCCCACTATTACCTCAGTACCTGCAGCCTTTATACGGCCCATCCATTGTCTCTTGACTTCTCCAATCTGAACATTTTGGTGTGGCCCACTAGCTACCACCGTTCCTTCAATCTGTACACTGCCCATCCATAGACTCAACAACTCCATGGTTCATTTCCCTGGTGTATCAGTACATTCTTACAGCGTGAATACCAAAAAAAACATTTGTTTCACAGCACTTTGCAGGGATAATTGGTCCTGTTTCCCCCCCAATCAAATTTATTTATCTCTGATATACACACAAGGACCAATTTCATGGAAATCTTGTTAAAGATTTATCACCAATCAATAAAGCAAGTTGTCCACCATTCATGGAATAAGGTATAACTCACTAATTAGTGGCAATCTGACTACAGATTCCCAGCAATCCCTGCAGATCCCCTTCTTAAATGGAACCAAGGTGTCCGTGCTCATCTTCCACTTCCATTGATTGTCTATTGGACTATCAGTGAAGGCCGACACTGTTCTTGGCTATTTCTGGTTGTCCAATAGACAATGGAATGAAGGTCGAGCACATGCACCTTAGTTCTGTTCAATACGATTGTTTTCCCTATCGCCCATTACAGCACCAAATAAGAGAGAAGATCTGCTCCTCCAGGACAGAACACCCACTAAAATAAAAGGGCAGTACCTCTCCTCTGCATCGGTATGGTTTCCTGTCCTAGAGGAAGGAGACCCACACGTAGTTCTGTCATGGGCAGCTGAAGATTGTATCCTGAGGCTGGGGGGGCCGGTCTGGGAAGAACAGTACTCACCGCAGCACGGGTCCAGGCTTCAGTGGCGTGTCTCCACAGCTTGGCTGATGTGGGGACCTGGAGCACAGAGGCTCGGTCACTTCATCACCCAGGAGTGGGTCCGTGCGCATGGCACCCTCGGGGTATTCCTTGATGAGGACGCCTGAGGAGTTCGTCGAAACCGGAAGTGAATGAACTGGTGGTCTCCCAGCATGGGGAGGTCCCCTGGACACCAGAGAAGGTAAATGGAGCAAGGGCAGACCAGAATATTGAGCATAATTTGTTTTCACAGTATGGAAGGCAAACGCTCACCTAAGATACAGTGTCTGTCCAGATATGCCTTGGTGAGATAGTGGTACGTCGCCTAGCCCTTCCAGGTGGGCTAGCCACCGTTCGGATAAATCTGCCAGCAGCGCAGCTCCTGCCTCCTGAAACTTTACTTCTGATGTGGAGAGTGATCTACTTAAAAATGTATCAGATTACTCAGGGAACCCCTCCTTTTTTCTTTCTATAGGATAAACCTAAGAAAAAGCTGTATAAAAGAAAGAACAAGGAGTGTGCTTTGTGTAAATCCCTGCTAGCCTTCACCTACCCTATAGACCTCTTTAGGGGATGTATACAGAAGACTATTACCGAGGAAACCCCTGATTTTGCCTCTAGTTTCCAGTCCATGATCACGGAGATAAGGGACACGCTGAAATCCATGTCCAAGTCCCGCAAACATAGGAAGAAGAGGAAGGCTTCATCAGGCTCTGATTGGGCTCATAAGGCTAAATGAGAATCAGGGGCCTGTTCTTTTAGTTCCTTGATCACCTGCTTCGCGGATCAGAGCGCTGCATGAGGTAAATCCTGATTTCATTCGAGATGTAAATCAATTGATTAAAGGCCGTGAGATCGACAATGTGTCTGACAGAACCTAAGACCCAAGAAACCATACAAGATGTGATGTTTGGGGGTCTCACAGGGAAGGAAGAAAAAAATGTGCATTTCCATTGAGAAAGTGGATAAAGTGATTAAAGAACAGTGGGAGAAGCCTGACGGGAGACTTTCTAAATCTTCCCTCAAACGCAAATACCCATTTGATGAAGCTGCTTCTTCGTCATGGGATAAGTGTCCCAAAATTGATGTGGCAGTAGCCAAATCATCTAGAAAGTCTGCTTTGCTCTTTGAGGACCTGAGTTCCCTCCACGATTAACTTGACAGAAAGGTGGATAGTTTCCTGCGGAAGAACTGGGAGTCAACTACAAGCATTTTTCGACTGGCCATTGCAGGAACTTGTGTGTCACATTCAATGTTAGTTTGGCTCCAACATTTGGAGGACCAATTAAAAGATGTCTCCTAGACCAGTGTCTCCAACTTTTTTTTGCATCAGGGACCAGATCATGCAAGACCATTTTTCTGTGGCCCAGAGGGGGGTGGGGCTTTGGTCATATGGGGCGATGCTATGTAGAAGGGTGGAGTTTAGTACTCTGTTTCCCCGATAGATGCGTTACATCCTATTTTCCCATCCCCTTGCAGCCCCCAATATGGTATCCCCACCATCCCCTTGCAGCGCACAATATCCCCATCATCCCCTTGCAGCCCCCAATGCCGTATGCCCCAGCATAATCCCCTTGCAGCTCCCATCCTCCTCCTCTTACTGCTCCCATCCTCCTCCTCTTGTAGCCCCCATCATTCTCCTCTTGCAGCCTCCATCATCCTCCTCTTGCAGCCCCATCCTCCTCCTGCAGCTCCCATCATCTCCATGCAGCCCACACACACCACACACACACACACACAGGTCACCGTTCCGCCGCTGCATCTGCAGCATTACATCGCCTCTCTGTTCTTTTCCTCAGCTGTGTGCATAGATGTACGTGAGAAGCCATCTGCCAACCACAATGCAACAGCCACTAACCAATCAGGGGACGGCAGCTGCACCGTGATTTGCCCGGCTGCATTGTGATTGGCAGAGAGCTCCTCACGTACATCTATGCACACCGCTAAGGAAAAGAACAGAGAGACAACGTAATGCAGGTGCGGAGGGGCGGTGACATCACTTTATATATATATATATATGTACACGTTCCCATAAAAAATTCAGAATGGTATTTATTTTATATTTTTTATCACAACTGCCCGTACTTAACATTTTTTTCCCCCATTTTCAAGTACATTATGTGGTAAAGTGAATGGTCTCATTCAAAAGTTCAAGTACCATCGAAAAAGAAAATTACAGGATTTCCTTTAATTAAAATCTCAAATCTTTAATCCAAATACATCATAAAATCAGGTCAGGGTAAATTCAGGAAACAGCAGTTGATGCCTTTAATGACCATTATCACATGGGAGCTTTTGGAATGCACAGATAAAAAGAGAAGAATAAAGACAGTGTTTGAAACAATATGCACCAGTATATAAAACAACAATTACTAAGCAAACACAGTCAATATATGCACATAAAATGGATTTTGCAGTTAAGCCCAAGAGGCACTCTGGTGTTAAGTTCCAATATCCACCATGCTTCCTTTCTTTAGCAAATCTTTCCTCCAATTTCCTCCCCTGTGTGATCTGTTTATTCTATCAATACCAAAAAGGACAATAAAATTTAGACTACTTTCATGTGCCTCGACAAAATGTCTTGCAGCTCCTGAGACATTAGTTTTCTTATTCCTAATGTCGTATGCATGCTCAGAAATCCTAGCTTTAGGCTATGTGCACACAGTGCGTTTTTGCAGTGGATTTGACGTGTGTTTTTACCATGGTTTTATGCAAATGTATGCTAATCTATTACTAGGTTTTGCTGGAAAGTCCAAACACATGTGATTTAGAGAACAGCTGGTTTTTGTTTTTGTTCTCTGCAGAACGTGTAAATACCCCAGGTTTTGCTGCGTTTTGTAAAGAATGAGCAGTCTATGGCAAAAACGCAGAAAGCAATGCAGCTATAAAAACGCAACAAAAAATGCACAAAATTTGCAAAAAACGCAGCCAAGATCACAGCAAATCTCCTGCTAAGGTATCTAAAGATTCTAGAAACCTGGACAGCTTTTGCTGCATTTTTGACCGCAGCAAAAACACTCTGTGTGCACATATCCTAAGGCTATGTTCGCACAGGTAAGGTTTAGCTGCTTTTTTGGGGTCAGGTTTTGCCTTGGTTTTATGATAATCCATGCTAATCTAATCCTTCATTTTTTTTGTTTCCAGCAAAACCTATGTGAGGCCCCTTTCACATCAGCGGTTTTCGCTGATCGCAGCAGTTGCGGTGAAAAAAAAACGCAACTGCCACTATTACCGCATAACGACCGCACTTGCGGTTCACTTGCGGCAAGCCCCATACAATGTCTATGAGGCTTGCGGTAAGTGTGCGGCAGGTGCGGCAAGTGCGGTTTCACCACTTGCGGCAGGTGCAGCCGCGAAAAAACCACGGTATGCTGCGTTTTTTTCGCGGCCTCACCTGCCGCAAGTGCCGATACCGCACTTGCCGCAAACCCCATAGACACTGTATGGGGCTTGCTGCAAGTGAACCGCAAGTGCGGCCGTTATGCGGTAATCGCGGCAGTTGCGTTTTTTTCACCGCAACTGCCGCAATCAGCGAAAATCACTGATGTGAAAGCAGCCTGATTCAGGGAAAATATGTCCACACACACTTGTTTTATTTCTCTGCAGAAAGTGGAAACACCACAGGTTTTGCTGCGTTTTTGAAAGAATGAGCATGTCAATTGTTTTCTGCGTTTTTGCAATAATTACCTGTATCCACAAAATTTAAATGCAAGGATGAAGCTCCACTAGGTGGTCAGTAATTATATTCCAATTTCATTTTGTAATGCTGGGTAATAGTGGAAAGACCAGACAGCAGACCAGCAGGTGCAGTGTACCAGAAACACTTTGTGCAAACCATCATGCAACTGCGCACCCTTAAAGGGAACCTGTTAGGTCGCTCTACCCCTCTCTCCTATCACTACCTGTCCCTGCACCTTCTTAGCTGATCCCTAACCATCCCTGTCTGACCTAAATGGGCCCTATAACGATTATGAAAAATGACTTATAACTTACAGTCTACAACTAGGAGACTGGATAGGCGGTCTCTGGGCTTCATTCTCGCCTCCTTGCAGTGTCTTAGCACACCCCAATGAGCGTCATCGCTCCTCGTGCTTTGCTGCCTCCTTTTTCAATTTCCCACCCTCGCTGCAGCTGTAATGCCTGGCCGATACATCATATCCGGTCTGATCACGTGATCGGCCTGGCTACGGCGCATGCGCATATTGAAGTCAGGTCGAACACGTGAGTGAAGCCACCACTAATGCAATCATGACGTCCGTTGGATCACGCGTTGATTAGGCCCACAATGCATCGGGACGATCACATGATTAGGCCCACAATGCATCGGGATGATCACGTGATTAGGCCCACAATGCACTGGACCGGATATGATGTTCTGGCCGGGCATTACAGCTGCAGAGAGGGCGGGAAATTCAAAAAGGAGGCGGCAAAGCAGCAGGAATGAGGACGCCCAGCAGAGCGTGCTAGGATACAGCGAGGAGGGGAGAATAGAGCCCGGAGCCCACCTATCCAGTCTCCTAGATGGAGACTGTATGTAAGTTATAAGTCATTTTTCATAATCGTTATAGTGACCCTTTAGGTCAGACATGGATTGTTAGAAATCAACTAACAAGATGCAGGGACAGGTAGTGATAGGAGAGAGGGGTAGACCAACCTGACAGGTTCCCTTTATGGGCCAGGGAACGTTTCACCCGCCTTTGCATCCCGAAAGGAGAAATTTTGGCAAAACCCTTCCCAGGTGACAACTAGCATGGTGGCTGGTGACAGGTCGCACAGGCCGCAGCCGGATCAAACTTACCTTAAGACCAAAGTAAGTAGTGCAGTACAAAACCAAGAAAGGAAAGCTAGAGACAGCGCCTTGACCAACAGAACAAACCAAGATACTCACACCAGCTACTAACCTTACTACCGAAACACAACTGAAATAATCAGAAAAACAGAGGACATGGCAGGTTTATACTTGCTTCTTAGAGATCACCTGGCATTGCCCAATCTCCACCCTCAGTCCAGAGAGGCAAAAGACAGAGAGCGAGGTGGAATGTAAGAAGCTTATCCCACAATCTGGCTGATCCAGCAGACACAGTGCCCCGTATCCACTGGCAATTGATGACACCAGAGGAGCCGATGTCCATGAACATCATAATCTGTGGGAGTGACAGGGCTGCGCCTCCCAGTAACACGAGAAGTAAATCTCTCACAGCACAATACAAGGCCAGAGCAATCACCTGCACTAGCTCTGCCCTCCAGAGGCGACACCGCACCCCTCATGACCAGTGAGGGGCGACGGACAGGACGGAGAGCCGGAGTACATCCAGAAGTGCAAGGGGCCCCTCGGGTATAGAAACACCAGACCTGACGCATTTAGCATATATTATTGTGATTGCTGCAGTTCCCTGCACAGTGGATCAAGGGTCCCTCCTGTGCAAGGTAAATCTTCGAAGGGGACCCAAGATAGTTCGGATCCATGGGAAAAACAAACTTTTCCCCCCACTGTTCATAATAATAGCACATTCTTGTGATATACAGTCACTTAATAAGATGTGAAAATACATTTGTACAGAGGAACCAATTCAGGATTTCTCTAGAAAAGGAGCCACCTATAGTATATTATAGCACTTCTGATCACACGGGGGCCCCATTCATGGACAATCAGGACCTTATAATTTACCTAGAGTAGCAATGTCCAGGTCACACTTGTACAAACTATCCATTACACTCTTCATAATGGAAAAGTCTTGGTTTTCTTGGCGTCCTTGGTGTTGGGTTCATGTTCCAATCTCCAGCCATAAATTTAGTAGGGGATGAGTTCATCTGGAATGGTCACCTGCCAAATGTCTTTGCCTCCTCTAGCTGGAATTGGTTTCAATAGCCACCTGGCATTGGAAACATTTGTAAGGTATTTGCCCTCCAAGCCCTGTAACAAGGCTTTATTCTCCAGTTGAATGGTCTCCTCGGTGGGGACATCATCAGTATGCTGCCAGGTGTCTCCAATGTCAATGAGTCCTGGGAAAATCATACAGAATGCCACACATTAATATATAGAGAACAAACCATATTGAACATCTAGACCCCTAACAATCAGGTTTTACAATTTTAATTAAAGAACAATAAAAGTCATGGTTTAATCCTTTCCCAACATCCATTACTCACACCTTACCATTGAATTCGCAACACCCAGAGGAAAACCTTTGGAATTCCGAAAATTATAGAATTGACAGACATGTTAATGATATGCAAATTATGGAGAAAAATGAAAGACATTTTTTTTTTTAAAACATCAAGTAAGAGCGCCACCTACAGAAATTCCTGTACTTACAGGTCTTAGCAGCTATCAATATTATTAATGATTGTCAGGAATGTTCTTTCGCGCTGAATACACTTGGCGTATAGAAGTCTCCGAGCTTGTCTCCCATCGAGGACACATGGGACATCACTAGTCCGAAAATTGCATAGGAAGCGGTCAGCAGCCGATCTTGATGGTTTGCTGCCCAGGTGTTTTCAGCGTGGCAGGACATTCCTCAGACAACCAATATTAACCTTACTGATGGCAGACAAGGCGTGTAGATGCAGGGATTTCTTTGGTTGGTGCTCATACTCGATGCTGAATATATTGAGATATTTTGAAAATTTGCCAGTTTAGTACCCATACATTGTGCTCCCCATATATATTGTAGTACCCCCATACATTGTGCCTACCTTGTGCTTCTGGAGACACAAACTCTGTAAATTGTTAAGTACGCCATCCCCGCTGCAATAATGCCACACATGTAGTGGCTTACAGCAGCGTAGGCACATTGAGGGCTCAGAAGGAAGTGGGCAAATTTGGGAGTGCAGATTTGACCAGAATTTATTGGGGAAAGAGGGTTGGTGGTAGCCTCCACTCTTCAGTTATTTCCAGTGATAGATGATAAACCTGAGTGGGGATGCGTTAGTGAGGGATATGTTAGGGATGTTATTGGTAACACTTTGGGGTTACAGACCATTTTTTGACCATGTTTGGTACAAGGGTGCATGTCCACGATCAGGATTAGCAGCATTTTGGATGCAGTGTGTTATATTGCATCCCTGCCTTGTACAGTAGAAGCACAGTGGATGGATTTATAGAAGTTTCATACCCTCTGTGCTTCTTTTCTCTGCTGGGTAAACAGACATGTGGCATGGCTTACCGAGCCACAGCATGTCAATTTATGGTTGTGGAGACACGAGTTTTCATTGGAGATACACCTTGGATGTGGAGTCAGAGTCATGGAGTCGGTGTGCATTTTGGTAGTCAGAGGCATTGCTTTCCGACTCCAAAGCCCTGGAGAGCACAGCAAAAATCCACTCTGCACAGAGTCCTAATCATAGGCACAAAATGTTGCTTCCTGCAGAGAACACTCGCGTCTCTGCAAGAGAAAACAGTGATGGTGGGCACTTAGCCTAAGGCTAGCGTCACATTCATGTGCTGAGCACTTACATCAGAGTTTCTATGTAAACATCCCAAAAATGTGTTGATCTTTTGGATGTGGCAATATGAATTAGGTGTACGATTCTCTGTTTCTCCATTCGCCTTCCACGACAGCATTGGAGGATGTCGTCCACGCCCTATTGGGGGACAGGAACACAGAGAGGTTAAAAGCCCCTCCCCTTCCTCCGCACTCCAGTGTCTTCCTGTCCCCCTTGGGGCATGGAGAGGTTCCAGTGCTGTCAGGCCGGCAGAGGCAGCATTGGGGTGTACTTACAGCCGGGCCAGGGATGGACGTCGGGGGCGGCCTCCTCCTCCTTCTCGGGGCTCCCGTGGTGGGACCATCCGGCCTTCCTGCGTCCTACGGGGCAAAGCAGGCCGTGTATTGCAACGCCGGAGGCCTGTTCAGCTCTCCGGCGTCTCCCTCCTCCAGCTGCGGTCCCTGGGGCATGCATCAGAGGTGCCGCGGAGGCACTTCCGGTTCCGGGGGTGGTACTTCCGGTTTCGGGTGTGGCACTTCCGGTTCCGGGATGGCACTTCCGGTTTCGGGCGGCGGCTCCTGTAAGGGCTGTGGCAGGCTGGGCGCGGCTCCAGGGAACCCAGCAGGACTTTCGCGCGCTACTGCCCGCGGCCGGTGACCAGGAGGAGGGAGGGAACAGGTGTTCCTCGTTGGGGGCACGGTACTTCTGGATAAGTACCCGCCGGAAGCTACACCCAGGTAAGGCTGATCCCTGAAACATGGAGGGTGATAAGGCTTCCATCTCTGCTTCTGCAGAGCCCAGCGTTCCCCCAGCTCATGTAAGTGTTTCTGGGGGTGGTCACAAGGGGTCGAGTTATTTAGGCCCTGCACTCACACTGGGACCCCCTTCTCTTCCCTTTTTGTCTATAGGGAGACAAGGGCCGTCTGTGAAAGGGAGCAATAATGTGGCTGCGGCACAAAATTTCCCTCTTCCTACAACAAGGTGTCGGCCATGACTGACAGGGTTGTCAGGATGGACTCCCCATCCTTGCTTGAGGAGCTCCAATCCGTTAGGGAAGAGGTGCAGGCTTCTATCTCGGCACTGCGGGGGTTTGCTGCAGCGTCCGGGCCTTCCCCTCCGTAAGAGAGGAAGCTCCAGGATTGTGACTCTGTGGATCTCATGGAGGCTGGCCAGAGCTCAGCGTTAGAGGACGGCGAGGATATTGCCGCTGTTGCCTCTGTCCAGACACGAGAATCTGGACACTACTATTTTTCCACGGAGTCCATGGGTGCATTGGTGGACACTGTCCATTGTACCATGGGAGTAGAGGTGGTGGAATCCCCTTCTTCTGTGCAGGACTAAATGTTCAGAGGCCTGACGGCTAAGCGGCTCACCCCATCCGAGTGGATTGGAGGGTGGTGACTTTGTCTGGGAGGTCCCGAAGGTGGACATCCAGGTGGCCAGGGTAGTAGCAATCAGCTGCTATTGTAAACCCATTGTGCATGCCCTTGACACACTGTTGAAGCTAAGCAGCAGGAGCCTCAGTCACAGGCTGGATGGGAGACCTCATGAGAGACCCAATGGGAATCTCTATGGAAGTCTCTATAAAGTCAATGGGACTTCTAACATGAAGGTCTATGGCAGTATTCCATTTGGGAAGCTTAGCCTATAAGACCGCGTTGCCTTTTGAAGATTCCTCCCGGTTGAAGGACCCCCTCGTTCGTAAAATGGAGAGTGTCCTCAAAAAATCCTGGGAGGCGGCAACTATGTCTTTAACGGTGTACATTTCCTCTACATGTGAGCAGGTCTCTCTTTAAGTGGCTCACCCAGCTGGGAGAATTCATCCTGCAGGGTACTTCCAGGGAGGAGCTTTGGACTCCATTCCACTTCTGAGACGTGCTACGGGCTTCCTGGCCGATGCCTCTGCTGAGTCGTTCCGCGTTGGCGCCAGGTGCGCAGTGTTGGCTAACACAGCTCACAGGGCAGTGTGGCTTACAAGGTGGAATGGGGAGGTCACGTCTAAGCTCCAGCTGTGTGGCCTCCCCTTGCAAAGGACATTGGATGACATCCTGGAAAAGGTGTCAGACCGGAAAAGGTGTCTCCCGGAACAGGAGCCCTTTAGGAGGCAGTCCTTTTGGCCTGAGCGCAGCCAACCCTCCCAGTCTAAAGGGAAGGGTAAGTCTGGTCGCTGGGCATTCCAGTACGGGAACAAGACCCGTAATATCTTGCTCCCCCAGCAGCGGCATCACCAGCCGCCCCTAAACAAGGTCGCCTTCCCCATTGCGGGGCGGCTCCTGCGGGTTCTGCCACAGTGGCAAGCAATCTCCTTGTGCCCTTGGATCCTCTCGACCAATTGAGAGGGTCTCCGCTTGGCATTCGAGAGCCAGCCCCTCCGTGTCTTCGAGTCCTCTCCCTTCCTCAGGGGGACTCTCGCACGGTTTTTCTTGCTGGGTCTGCGACACCTGTTGGATTCGGGTGTGGGGTCCCCGGTTCCTCCTGGAGAGGAGGGCCAGGGGCGCTACTCCAGGTTGTTGTGGACCTCCAGAACGCGTATTCTCATGTCCCCATTCACCCGTCCCACAAGCGCTTTCTGCGATTCACGATCTCCGGGGCAGGCGGGACGGTCCATTCACGGCTTAATGTGCTGCCCTTTGGGATTTCGTCGGCCCCAGAGGTTACCAAACTCATGGGGGAAGCGATCACATTCATCCAGACCCAGGGGATATGTATGCTTCCCTATTTAGACGACATGTTGGTGGTGGCTCCTTCGGCAGTGCTTCTGCGCACAAAGGACTTCCAACACATTGGAGATTCTTCAGTTCCTGGGATGGGTACCCAATCTTCGGGAATCGGAACGGGTGCTTGCAACCCGACGTCAATTTTTGGGAGTCTTCCTGGCCTCCTCCAGACAGACCTCGTTCCTTCCTGCGGCATATCAGCTTTTGCGCCGCGTGAATCTGACCTGCTTCCGGGCAGGGAGGTCGCCCTCCTTGCGGGAAGCAATGTCCCTGTTAGGGGCCATGATGGCCTGCATTCAGTCAGTAACATGGGCTCAGGCTCCTTCCCGACTGCTCCAGGAACACATACTGAGTTCCTGGGACAGACGTCAGGATTCCTTAAACTCGCGGGTCCGGACCCCGGGGCGGGTGGTAACCTCGCTTTCCTGGGGATGAATCCCAGACACCTTCCTGTGACCTCCGTTCCCACTGATGCCAGCGGTTTCGGTTGGGGCACGATGGTAGTTCGCACACCGTTCCAGGGGATTTGGAGTCGCTCGGTCAGTCGCCAGTCTTCAAACTTCTGGCAGTGGAGGAAGCGCTTCTTGCTGCAGCTCACGTTCTCCGGGGTCATCATGTCAAGGTACTGTCAGACAATGTGACTACGGTTGCTTTCTTGCGGTACCAAGGCGGTACTCGTGGCTTACACTTGCAGGGGTTGGCAAGACTGTTCTTTTTGTGGGCAGTACGCCATCTTCTCTCCTCCTCGGCAGTACATCTGAAGAGAATGGCCAATGTACAGGCAGATTCTTGAGCCGCACGGAGGTCCACCCAGGAGAATGGTGCTTCCATCCGGAAGTATTTCGCTCTCTTACGGACAGGTGGGGTGTCCTTTCGATCGACCTGTTCGCTTCGGGCTCGAATACAAAGGTGTCAACCTTTTTCGCCCTGACGCGGTTGGACCATCCTCGGGGGCTGGACGCTTTTGCCCATCCCTGGGACTTCCGGTTGGTGTATGCATTTCCTCCAATCCCGCCACTTCCCAAGACGTTGCAACGGATTTGGGCGGAGGGGGTGACACTATCCTGGTGGCTCCCCTGGGGCCCAAACTGGCGTGGTACGACGCCATCCGAGACCTGGTCCTGGAGGGACCGATTATGTTAGCCCAGTCTCAACCTACTGTCCCAGGGTCCTCTGTTTCACCCGGGCCCTCAGTGGCTCATTCGGGCGGCCTGGCTGTTGCGGCCGGGATCCTGAGGACCAAGGGTCTCTCCCAGGCAGTGATCCGCACGCTTCAGCAGAGCAGGAAGCCTGTGACAAACGCTATTTACGGGAGGGCTGGAATCGGTTCCTGTCCTGGTGTGCTCCTTCCATCCCGACCATGCATCATCCTAATGTGGCCCAACTCTTGGATTTTTGCAGCGTAGCTTGGATTTGGGGCTTCGGCCGAGCACTCTTTAAGTCCAGAGGTCGGCACTTGGGGCGGTTTTTGCCCAGGATCTTGCTTCCCATCCATGGCTCAAGCAGTTTTTTACTTCTGCTTGGGTGTGGCGTCCCCGGATTCGGCCTTCTGTCCCTCCCTGGGATTTGATGCTTGTTCTCCAAGGGCTTGCTCGAAGTCCCTTTGCACCCTTGTCTGCTGCATCCCTTACGTCTCTCTCTCACAAGGTGGCGTTTTTGGTGGCCATCACTTCTGCTCCCAGAGTTGGAGAACTGCAGGCACTCTCTGTCCGGGCTTCGTGCCTCGTGGTGTCCGTTGTTCGCATTACGCTTCGGTTGCATTCATCTTTTTTTCTGAAAGTTGTCGGCTTTCCATCGGTCCCAGGATGTGGTTCTGCCTTCAATTTGTCAATCTCCTGCTAATGCGGCTGAGGCCGTGTTTCACTCCTTGGATGTTCGTCGGACTGTCCTCCCAGGCTACCATCATTTCCTGGATCAAGGAGGCGATCTGTGAGGTCTACGTCGCTCCGGTCCTTGCTCCTCCGGTGGGGTTGAAGGCTCCTTCAACTCGGGCTGCTGCTACTCCCTGGACGGAGCAGGCTGGAGCTTCATCGGAGCTGATTTGCAGTGCGGCTACGTGGTAGTCTCTCCTCACTTTTTCTCGCCTCTATAGGTTAGATCTGTCCTTCAGTCGGGATCTGTCCTTTGGTAGGAGAGTCCTACAGGCAATAGTCCCACCCTGAGGAGTATCGGTGGTATTCCTCCAATGCTGTCGTGGAAGGCGAATGGAGAAAACTGAATTAGTCCTTACCGGTAATTCCTTTTCTTGGAGCCTTCCACGACAGCATCAGTTCCCCCCCTTGTTGGTGTTTGGTTCCGGTTTGTATCAGATAATCCATGGCTAAGGGTGATCTTGGTAAACACTGGAGTGCGGAGGAAGGGGAGGGGCTTTTAACCTCTCTGTGTTCCTGTCCCCCAATAGGGCGTGGACGACATCCTCCAATGCTGTCGTGGAAGGCTCCAAGAAAAGGAATTACCGGTAAGGACTAATTCAGTTTTATTATTGTTTTAGCACAAAAGTGGCAAAACAGGTTTTTGTGATATTTTTTACATTTTACTTTTTTTTCATTTAGTCCAGCTGTGGGACATGAATATTTCTCTCTTTGGTCACTGATGTCATGTGCTACTGTACTCATTTGTGTATGGTAGGGTGGCCCAAAAATTTTCCTTTCTACAAGCCTGGGAACCCCCTAATTTACTTTTGCTAACAGTTGTACATAAGCAAAATTCTGCATCCTAGGTGGAGTAGAAGGCAGCGCTAAACAACTTACAAATCTTAGAAATTTGATATTTCTCCTTCACCTCATTGGGAGACACAGAACGTGAGTGTTATGCTGCTGTCGACTAGGAGGCGACACTAGGCAGAATCTGCAAAAGAGTTAAGTGGCTCCTCCTCTGCAGTATACACCCCTGGAGCAGGAAGTGCTTCTCCAGTTTTTGCTTAGTGTCTAGGAGGCACACACAGATTTTTTTAGTGCTCCTAAAAAACTTCCTTTTTGAATTTTTTTCAAGAAGAAGAAAAGTGGGTCTCTGACGAGACTCCCGGCATGGTCCCTCCTCGGCCCCCCACTGTTGGGGGCGCCTGGTTGAGGTCGACTGGTCCCCCTAACATGCCGCTCCTTCCTCGGCCCCCCAATGTTGGGGACGCTGGGTTGAGGTTGAGACAACGACCCTCCCTCCCCATTTCCCCACTGTTGGGGTTACTGGGTTGAGGTCGAGGCGAAGGACAAGGCACCTGACGGTAGAGCAGCATCCCTCCCTAAATACCCCTTTGGGGTTCATTTAGGTCGAGACACCGCAGGTAGAGCCTCTGGTTCAGCAGCTCGGACCTGCTCTAGGCACCCAGGAGTCCCCAGCTTTGCTGAAGACTCCTTACCCCTCAGCGGCAGCCTGCTCGCCGCAGTACCAGGGCACACAGCTTTGCTGTGTACCTCTGGAGGGGCCGGGGGACCAATAATGGGGCAACCAGCACTAGCAGGGACACAGCTTGCCTGTGTCCCTGCAGCAGCCAGCACTAAGGGCTGCATTCTGGTGGTTACAGAGGACCCAGTACTCCATGGATACCAGCTCCCAGCGCTTGCTGAGAGGCGCCTGGAGCTGGCTTCTCGCTCATCTCCCGGTGTCACATGTCCACCCGGCGACCATCGCCAGGTTTTAGAGCAGGTTCTAATACCTAGCGACCATCAACAGTTAACAGAGTGATAATAGGCAAACATGTGTAAACATGTTAACCATATAACAGCTGAGAAGCTATTCAAGAACTGTAGAAAAGGCCCATAAGGGCAATAGGGTGGGTGCTGTATCCCCCAATTAGAGGCTAAGAGAAAAGGATTTTACGGTGAGTACACAAAAATCTTATCTCCTTCGCCTCATTGGGGGACACAGACCATGGGACGTCCCAAAGCAGTCCCTGGGCGGGAAAGAACAATGGAACTAGAGACACTGAACATGGTCAGTGAAGAACTATGCACCGATAGGAGGGCTGCTGCCGCCTGGAGGGCACGTGTACCCAGACCTGCATTTGTCGAGGACTGAGTGCAAGCACTATAGTGGCTTGGGTATGGGTGTAGGCTGACCTTTTGGCTGCCTAAAACACCAGTTTCGCCGATACCTCTTACCGAACTGTCCAGGAGGCTTCCACGGCCATAGTAGAATGTGCCGTGACCTGCCGGAAGGGATGAGTTTTCGAAGGTATAAGCGTCTTGGATGGTTACAGAAATCCACCTGCTTAGGGGAGCCGTAGAGGCTGACGTGCCTTTATGTCAGCCCATTGGAAGAAGGATAAAAGGAGAATCCGACTTCTTAGAAGGGCGCTTCTTGGATACCTAGACGCGTAGGGCCCTGACATGGTCCCGCATATGTAGGTCCTTCGCGACCGGACAGACCGGAGTCGGGCGCGGTGATGGCAGAGAGATGTCTTCATGTAGGTGGAAGGAGTAAGCCTACCTTAGAAAGAATAATGGAACCAGGTATAGAACAAGCTCGTCCAGATGGAAGACTAGAAAAAGAAGATTACATGAGACCGCTGCAAGTACCGATACTTCAGCAGAGACAAATAAATGCCACCGAACCATACTACTATTTGGATAAAGGCAATATCCCATCGAGGCTGAAAAGGTGGTTCCTGTAGTGCCGTGAGGACCAAGTTCATGGTCGCCACGGGTGTAGTCTTGTTGTATGGAGATCTTAAATAGCAGACCCTTTGAAGGAAGGAGTTCATAGAAGTCTGGTGGCAAGACGTGTTTGTAAGAGAGTGAAAAACAGCTGAAAACCTGCTGTGTAAGAGACCCTAAGGACAGACCTGAGTCTAGGTCTGAGTGGAAGAAACGGAGAGTCCCTGGCATGAAGTAGGGCCAAGGGGAATGACCTCTACAGGTGCCCCAAGCAACAAACTAAAACGATTACGCGTGAGATGGGATATCGCTGATAAAGCTGGTGTCCTCTCTGTGACTACGGTTGTTACAATATCCTGGTGAAAAAACCTCTTGGGTTAAATTCTAGGTCTCAAAGGCTACGCCAGTAACCTTGGATGAGAGGAATTCTGAGGGAGAACTGGCCGTGATCGAGCAGGTCTGGACTGTCTGTTAGACGTCCTGGTACTGCTGCTATAAATTGGACGAGTCTGCGCAGCAAGCGCGTGTGGGTCAATCTGAGACCGCGAAGACGATCCCGCGACATTCCCGTTTGATATTCCAGACTATCCGTTAGTGGGGAAAGAATATAGGAGAGACGGATATCAGTCCAGGCTTGGACTAGTGCGTCTGTCCCACTGACTGTGGATTCTGAGATCAGGCCAGAAGGCCGGGATCGTGGCATTGAGGCGTGACTCCATCAGGTCCATATCTGTGGTGTCCTGGCGTTGGCGTTTCAACAGAGGACTTCAGATAAAGGGGCCAATCCCCTGGGTCCATCCCTTGGTGGATTAGAAAATTAGCCTCCCAGACGTGTACACCTGGTATGAGAACAACTGGCAGTACAGTGTTCCAAGGTTTCCACCTAGTAAAGGATGTGGTGAACTTGTCATCGCTTAGAGACTGCAGGTTCCACCCTGGTGGTTGACATATGCCACAGTTGTGGCATTGTCTGACTGTATCCTGACATGTTCGAATGCCAGAAGGAGAATGATTTCAGTACTAGAGATACTGCGCGAATGTTCGTAGATTGAGGGGCATCTTCGAGACAGGGCAAGGCTACTGCCATGTGCATTGTGAAGGGGGTACATCGCACCCCATCCTGTTCTCGAGCAACACCTAAGCATGGATAAGTGCAAAGGTCGGCGATTCAGCTGAGCCAATGGAAACGACTTCCAAACTGCTTCTGTGCGGTCTAGGACTCTTATAGCAGTTGTGAAGGATTGGAGAGACCTCTGACTGAGGCTGCGGATTCCCAGACAAAGAATCTGTGTCCTGTCTGGGAAATTTGACTATAGCTGTGGATATGCAACCAAAGGCCGCCGTGTTCATGCGATGCTGTGCATCCAATACAGCTGAGACTCCATACGTGATGCTGTAGCATGTGGCCGTCAGGAGTATGCAGCAGAGCTGGGACTCCTGGAATGCGTGTGCTGTGCTGCAACATGTGCCCTGGAATTGCGGTAGACCTGTAGAGGTCGATCCTACCGAGTCTTCTTAACGAGCATGGTGTAAGTGCCACTGTGTTCGCAGCCCTTGAAAGTCATGCATTGATAAAAGAGTCATCCAGATATGGGAGACTGCAGAATTGTAGTATAGACATTGCCAACTTCAGGCTGGGAAAAAGCTTTGTATTCTTTGCGCTTCAGTCCTTTTTGACCTCGCCCCACTCCCTGTACTGACGCTTCAGAGGCTCCGACGTCAGGAGGAGGGCGGGCGTGGCGGGCGGGCAGAGGGCGGGCGGGTAAGCCAGTGATGTCACAGCTAGGCTGAAGCCGGGGCCTCGCGTAAATCGTGGGACCCGGGAACGGCAGAGGCCCGGCGCGGAGGTTCGGAGTGGAGCCGGAAGTCATGAGCAGCGCTGGCCGAAACCGGAGGCTGCGCCCACGATAGTTCAGTCGCCGGTGTCCTGCGCTGCACATAGCGAGCGCTATCCCACCGTGAGTATCCTCTTTTGACTCCTGAGTCGAGAAGGGACAGATTGCATGGAATAATGTTCGGGCCACGGTCATACGGGGTCCAGAAGGGCCCTCCATTGGTTAATGCGGTCGGGGGTCTGCGAAGTCCAGCTTTGAAGCGGGCTGTGCAGAGTGCTCGCACGTGTTATCTCAACCCAAGTACCTAATATAGGTATAGGGAGGAGATTGGCAACAGGGCTCGTATTCCACGTTCTGCGACCCAGTGTTTTGTTTTTGTAGTTTGGGGACGGAGGCCGACCAGGCTTTGGGCCGTCACAGCTTCAACCCGAGTCCCCCACAGTGGGGAGTCGAGGAAGGAGTATGGTTTATAGTAATCTCGGCCACGACCCGGCGCCTCTAACGGTGGAGAGCTGAGAAGGGAGTGTGCTATGGTCTTAGGGTCCAGAGACCCGTAGCTAAATTACTCGTGCAGTTGCAGGTTACGGTGTTTCAGCCTGCGCCTTGTGAGACTTGACTGTCATCACCGCCTACCAGAACTCCAGCTGTGGGATTTGGAGAGAATTGGCAAACGGTCCTGGGACCCTTGCCGTTGTCAGGGAAATGTAGATTACATCAACTTCCACTGGGCACTCCAACAATGGAAGGCCAAGTAAAACCTGTGAGTCAAACTCTTAGTAATTCCACCACAACCTAGTTCTCTCAACTGTGTGGGGGCCTGGGGAGGGGTCTGATAGACGAGTATTTTGAGCCATTTGAATACTAACTGGGCTCCGCCAACATCGGGGGACCAAGGAATAGGCATTTTGGTGTCTCGCTTCAACCCAGTTCCCCCATGGCAAAGCCATAAGGTTGGACAAGTGTACCAACAGGTACCTGCATCTGGCACGGTGTTAGGAAAAAACAATACGTGCGTTGGCCCGTGCGCTGATTACTACTGTAGAGGAAGTTACACTGCTCCTCGTAGTATGGTATTGCTCTTTAACGGTGTCCTGAGGGGGGGGGGGGAGAAGCTGGAGCAGGATATATCGCTGCTGATTGTCCTGCCGTTTTCGTTGGAAACTCCCACACAGCGAAGCTGCGCATTGTACTCTCCAGAGTTGCTGTGCGTGTGCCCCCCCCCCCGCCGTGCTGTACTCGCTGTACCCCCGCATAGCGGATGCTGAGCCATGGCTTTTGGAGAAGCCAGAGAATGATGGGGGGCATTGCAGACCGGCCGTACCTATGTGGCATGGCAGGCTCTGCCGTATGTCCCTCTTCCCTTTGTTGCAGGCACTGTAGGACTCCTAAAACCAAGGCCCCGGCTGCACTGGTGAGCCTTGAAGGGCACAGCAGGGAGGAAGCACTGTTGGGCTCCCAGTGTTTGTGAGGGGCCTAGTGCTCATTGTACCCCCTGCTGGCTGTGCATATGTGCAGCCATGCCAGCAAGGTTGTGGGCACGTGACTGTCCGCACACAGGACAGCTGACCTACATGTGTGGTTCATGACATGTGTCAGCTGTCACATGTGTAGTGTGTGCACAGTTTCCGCACACAGGCTAGCCCGTATATGTGGCTGCTGTAAGCAGGGCTCAAGGCTGGCAGCTGCGGTGACAGGAGCAGTGCCTGTGTCCTTTAATGGCCGCCGCTGCTTATAGGAGAGGGGTCATCCTCATCCTGTGCCCTCCGGAGACTGGCTGGCTGATAATGGCCGCCGAGATATGTGAGTGAGGAGGGAGGGGCGCTGAGTAAAAAGAGCGCGTTCCTTGTAAAAAACGCGCCCTCTGTGCTCCGGCCCGCCCCCTGCTATGACGCTGGAAGCGTCATCCTCGTTATCCGGGGGGGCGGGCCGGGGGGCGTGGAGAAGGCGGCGGCTTCGGTGTAGGCCGAAGCCGCGGCCTAAATTTGAGACCTGCGGCCGCAAATGGCGACAGAGCGGCGCAGAGGTGCGGGGGTTCCGGAACTAAATCGGACCCTGCCGGACCTCCTGGGCAGACAGCGGTGGCGGGATGTGGGCCCCCACAGAGGACCCAGCGTGCTGGGTCCTCTGGGATCATCAAAGTGCAGCCCTGCTGGCTGCTGCAGGGACACAGGCAAGCTGTGTCCCTGCTACGGAAAGATCTCCCTCTGTTATAATAGCCCCCGCTTTGGTGAGATCTCAAACAGTCAGATCTCACCAGCGACGCAGCAACGATGCGGCGACCTATATAACGACCTCTGCAGTCGTTGGGACCCTGTCACACAGCAACTAGTCTGACGACTCAGACCTACTTGGCTGAGTTCTGAGTCGCCAACGAGGTCGTTGTTAGGCGTCAAACACGCCGATGCATGCTGGCCAGCGGGAACCTGACGATCAAAAAATGGTCCAGGCTATTTCGACACGATCAGCGATGTCACAGCAATCGCTTCTACGTGTCAAACATGGCGAGGTCGCTGTTGCGTCACAAAACCTGTGACATAACAGCGATCTCGCTAGCAATCTCGCTCAGTGTCATGGGGCCTTTACAGGCCACCGTACCCTGAAGTCATCAGCCAACCCCAGGGTAACATAGCAATGACTGACAACTAGGAGGACTGATCCTGCCACAAGGGCTCTTTTAACCTCTTGGT
Organism: Allobates femoralis; assembly: GCA_033576535.1. Taxonomy (NCBI): domain Eukaryota; kingdom Metazoa; phylum Chordata; class Amphibia; order Anura; family Aromobatidae; genus Allobates; species Allobates femoralis. The sequence goes on along the minus strand of JARQOC010000008.1, from coordinate 112,343,768 downwards.
TAGCACTGTCATGATTGACAGCAGTACTTAAGGAGTTAATTGGCCTTGTTTGGTTCCAAAACCAGCCGGGAGCTGATACCCATGGGCATTTTGACCGCGAGTCATCGCTATTTGCTTATTTCTCAGTGCTGATAAAAGAAGTGCTGAGGAATAAGGCTCCTGAACTACCGCTAGAAGGCGTATTTGTGGTCATTAATGGCCACTTTACACGCGGCAACAGGAGGATAGAAACCGGCAGGTGTCGGAGACAATTGTACCTTTTACCTTCAAAACACCTTGCAGATACCTGAATTACACGCAGCCACTTCAAGGTGTTTTGAAGGTAAAAGGTACAATTGTCTCCGACACCTGCCGGTTTCTATCTTCCTGTTGCCGCGTGTAAAGTGGCCATAAGGGGTGAAACGTGTTGTAGACAATTGATACCAAACATGAAGCAAAACCTGCATTTTGGAAGAAGTTTTTTCTCTTTCACTGCCAAGAGATCAGGATTTATTGCAGAAAAAAAAGCAGTAAAAAAAGCAACATATGAACAAGGTCTAAGGGTGGTTGTTTCACACAAGCGTTTGATACTTATCAGGATGAGAAAATACGCACAGCTGCATGTGGAAACTAATGCAAAACATGCTAGCGCAGCATTTTTATCCTGATCAGTATCACAGTGAATCTTGGTTGAAAGCCTGGAAAGTAATAGGAATTGATGGTCGGGAAGAGAGAGAGACCTTGGCCCATCCGTCTCCTCCTGCTGTCTGTCACCCAGATTGCAATGCGGCGCCATTCGACTCTACGTCCATTCCAGGATGCCTGTCATGAAGCCTCAGATGGACAAAAGTCGCAGCATGTTGGGATTTTTGCCCACATAAAAACAACATGGTAGGATGCAACCGCACGCAAGGACTATGCTTCTCCATGTTAAACATAGGGAAGCAGAACAGATCCGTAGGCGCACACACTGGGACGCAGGCCGGACCCGTAGGGTCACACGCCGGGACGCAGGCCGGATCCGTAGGGTCACACACTGGGACGCAGGCCGGATCCGTAGGGTCACACGCCGGGACGCAAGCCGGATCCGGAGGCGCACACACTGGGACGCAGGCCGGATCTGTAGGGTCATACGCCGACCCCGTAGGCCGGACCATAGGCGCACACACTGGGACGCAGGCCGGACCGTAGGTGCACACACTGGGGCGCAGGGCGTCACAATGACCCAAACACCAGTGTGAAACCGGCCTAAAGGGATCAGAATGTCATATGTTCTCCATAATCTAATATATAACGCTGAATGTGTGTGTGTGTGTGTGTGTGTATATATATGTCCGGGATTGGCATACCGTCGCAACTACAGCCACAAAATTTTGCACAGTCACACGTCTGGACCCCAAAATCGTCATAGGCTATGTTGTGAGGCGAAATTTTAACCCCGCGCATTCCAGTTCAAACAATTTTGCCCCTATCTACATAATGGAGAGAAAGTGACAGTTACCAGTTGACAGTTGTGAATGAGAGGGGCTTAATGACAGCACCAAAGACTAACAGCACATACCAGCATATAGTCACTAAGGTGGGGCCCCAACATGGGATATTCACCACGCACGGGGACATGTATACACACAAAGAATAACAGCTAAGGTGGAGCCCAAACATTGGATACTCACCACGCACCCAAACACAAACACACACACAACACAGAGACACACACACATACACACCCTATAGGGACACATGCACTCACCCCACAGGGAACACACACACCACAAAGAGACACACACAACACAGAGACACACACACATACACACCCTATAGGGACGCATACACTCACCCCACAGGGACACACACACACACCACAAAGAGACACACACATACACACCCTATAGGGACACATGCACTCACCCCACAGGGACACACACACCCCTTAGGGATGGACACACACCAAAGTGACACCCCTCCCCCCACAAGGACACACCACAGGACACCCCTCCCCCCACAAGGACACACACCACAGGGACACACACACCACACAGACACAGATGTGCACAAATCACCTCACACAACTCGCCTCATACGTCTGGTATCTTTAATTTCCAAAAATAAACATCTGATTAAAAACAGCCAATGTGCAACACATGTGCCATATAGGGAATTAAGGCAGATGTCAGTCACATGAGCTGTCTATTATGTGTATGTGTGAGGTAACATATACTGCCCGGCCAGGGGGTGGGTTTACTGTTGGCTGGAGATTTATTAGGCTGCCTATAGCAATCAATCACAGCTCAGCTTCTGTTTTCCTACAGGTCATTAATATGACATATTCAAATTCTATTTTGTTATAGCTAACAGCAGTTATTTATTAACCCGGGCGTAGCCGAGTACTACAGCTAGTATATATATAAAATCAGAGCTTGCCACAATGTAAAGAGGACAGCCCTCACTCAGCTGGGATGGTGGAGAAGTAAAAAAAAAAGGGTCTGGAGAATGGCAACACAAGCACATGTGACTTCTCTGCCAGCAATCACACCGACATGGACAATCACATGGCTGTGTATCGCACATCGTAATTCCATCAAAATGAGCACACGGTTCCTATACATTGAAGTGAATGGTTGTAACGCCAGCTCGTCCTGTACAGTGTACAGAAGCCTCCATATCATGCTGACCTGCGATCACCCCTCTGCCGTGCAGCTCCCCCTGCTGGAGCAGCGCCTGCACCTGCTCCGGGCTCCGCCCCAGTCTGTGCTCCAGCACCTCCCTCCAGTCCTGCTGCTCCCAGTCTCTGACCGCGATGTGCACGGCCAGGGTGCAGTGCCTGTGTGCGGCCAGCAGAGGGCGCCAGCGGGTCTCCACGGTCTTGACGCCGTTTAGGAGCAGCCCGGCGTATGGCTGCCGGAAGGAGAGACAGCCCAGCTCCATGTGTCCTGTGTCCCGGGACCGGCAGGAGGCTGCGGCTGCACACGGAGGGCGGGGGGCAGCACTCTGCCTCAAAGGAGGAAATGCCGCCTGCTCTGTGCCTGCACAGAACTTCAATACCCACAATGCATCACTCTCTTGTTGAATGTTATACAACTTTATTGAAAACACAAAAGTACAAAAGTGAAAGAGCTGGGCAGTCGGGCATTTATTGTCCTTTCTCTCCTCACCTCTTGTTATATTCTTGTGCTCCACATTAGTGTTACAGGGGTTATTCCCATAATAAGAGCATGGCTAGTGATTTCTGTCCACCATTGTCCAGCAGGGGGCACCTTTGTGTGACTAGAGGCACATTGTGAATGACTGAGCGTTACCTTCTGAACCTTTATGCCTTTATGCTTATACCCTTTATGCATCACTCCATTTTTATTTTATTGCTCCGCTGTCATGGTTTTAAATTCAGTTCCCTTGTCCCCGTCTGATACTTCACACACCGTCACTCCATTGGGTTCCTGCAAAAGTGACCTGCCAGCAGCCCTAGTGTTTCATGGAGCGCGCGGGAGGCCGAGGCTCAATACAAGTCTAGGAGAGCCTTGTTCTGGCACTCATAAACTTGTATTGAGCTTTTGTGACGTAACTTCTGACTTCCAGCCAGTCAGAAGCTATGGACACAAAATGGCGCCGTGGAACCGGAAGCGTTGGTAAAAGGTGAAGCTGCCAGACGGTGAGTATATAACTGGGGGATGGAGGCTTACATTTAAAGCATCACTCCAGTTTTTTGTGTTTTTTCTTCCTCTTCCATAGAGGTGCTTTAAATGCAAGTCCCCCTGCCCCCCATCTGATCACTCACATTCCTGTAGCTTCACACACCATCGCTCCATTTGGTTCCAGCCAAAATGACCTGCCAGCCAGTGTTTCATGGAGTGCATCAAAGGTCACAACTCAATACAAGTCTATGAGATCCTCGTTCTGGCCTCATAGAGATATGACTTCTGACTTCTGGCCATTCAGAAGCTATAGATACAAGATAACGTTGCAGAACTAGAGCAATTTTGGAAAAGGTAAAAATGTCAGAAGGTAATGTATATAGTGGGGGGCTTACATTTAATAATAATAATATTTATTCATTTATATAGCACTATTAATTCCATAGCACTTTACATACATGGGTTTAAAGCACCACCTCAGTGCTGAAAAATAACAATGCTGCAGTGGTCCTTCAACCATTTGCTGCAGTATAACAGTTACATTTACTTTGTCGTTTCATTAGCTGTATCTTACTGAGTTAGGGTACTTTCACATTGTGTTCTTGCACGCTTTCTCTGCCCCCATAAGGGCTTATCTAAAACTGCCACGAAGTAGACTTCGGATATATGCGCCAACGGGGCCATTGACTTTATTGGCGCAGGCGAAGTCCATGTGGGCTCTGTCTTGCACCATTTCAGGAGTATACTTTTATTTCAGGTGGACATCTGAACACAGTCTACTATGTCTGGGTGTCATCCTGCAGTATGCATATACAGTGCTGTGCAAATTAATTGGGACAAAGCAAGTCTTTACTAAGTTTTTCTTGCATTAGTTTTACTATTGCTGATAAGTGTTTTATCAGTTCTTGGTGTCGTTTTCCTTTTTCTTCCACATTTCCCTTTTCGTTTTGGAGAAAATGATCCAGTTTCATTGTGTGTGCGAATTATTCTTGAAACGATAGATTTTCCAATACCAACGGTGGAAGCGATTTCTCTTACAGTCAGACTTGTATGTTCATTAAGAGTAATAATTCTAGACCTCTTCCATAGAGTAACATCCATTTTTACAGGCATGAATCACACTGAGGAAAAAAGTACACTAAACTACTCTTCACAGAAACAAGCTCTCAACTGAAGCTGAGGGGGCAGCTAGCTGTTTTTTTCTGACTAAAACCAGTCAAACCACATTTTGTTACTCAAGGTTGTACACTCACACCTGTTCAAAGCAGTTGAAACTGGTTTGAATCACTGACTGGTAACCCCAACTTATGATTTTACTTAAAAAATGATTTGTCCCAATTAATTTGCATAGCACTGTACTCCCGAAAATGGTGCATAACAGAGTACACAGTGACTCTGTCTGAATCATCAAAGTCAATGGCCCAATCGGCACATATGCCCAAATGTGGGGGGGGAGGGGATTCAGATGTAAGCCCCTAGAGGACCACTGAATGTGTAGGAGAACACAATGACAGCACCCTAATTATGTCACATTCTGATTGCTTGGGGTCTGACCAGTGGGGCCCCTGCTGTACAGGTGCAACTTACGGAAAATGTAAAAAGTTCACCCTACAGTGATATCTTATCGTCTAAGTAGGACCTTTAAGCAAAAGTGGGCAACTGTGATTAATGATGAGCGAACATATTCAGAAAAAGTTTGCCAATGTCAAATTTGGCACTAGCCGTGTTCTTTTGAATTAGGGATCAGATTCCCGAATTATTCAGAAAATCGTGAAAATTCGGTCTTTGTTCAGTAGAAGAAAATAATTAGTGCTTTTCTTCTACTTTGAGTAGGATAATGGTGCTGAATGATGAGCAGGGGGATGTGTTTGATGAAGGGAGGGGGTGGGGAGAGGTCAGCGGAGTGGTGTTCTGCTTTTTTCCGAGCTTACTGTGTGGATTTTTCTGCAGCCAATGAGGGCAAAGAAACCATCCACAACATTCAGACACAACGGCTTGTGTCATTGGCTGCCTATGTCACATTTCCATTGTCACATTTTGTGCCTTATTGAGACTGCTACAGCTTATGGATGGTGCTGCTGGATGCTAGACAGACAGATGACTAGCTACTCTATTTATTTTTAGATAGGAGGGCGAGAGGGTCCATCTAATAATAGACCTTTCTGCATAGAAAAACTGATTTCCAAATCTGAGCGTCTCCAAACAGGCCTCTCTGCATAAAAAACGATTTCCAAATCTGTGCATCCCCAAATAGGCTTCTCTGCATTGAGAAACTATTTCCAAATTTGTGTGCATCCCATATGGGTCTTTAAGCATTTAAAAACTGATTTTCAAACCTGTGGTCCAACCGCACTAGCTTAGGAAAAAAATAGTGATAGTTAATTTAGTGACAGGGGACTTACAGCTGTGGGGCCTAGAGTTTTGAAACAGCTGGTTAAAAGAGTGGAAGAATATAGTAAACATGAGTGGGAAATGCTGAGGTCATGGTGGAAAGGGGAAAAGGCGTGGAGTTTGAGGTCTGCATGGGGTAGGTGCTTATATTATTGAAAGCTGTACTGAACAAACCCCAGCTCGTCCTATCCAAAGGCAACTGACAACTTCTGTTACTGGCCAGGCTACTCAACCCATTTTCTTTGGCAGCAGCACAGTGGTAAAACTTGTAGATGAGGAGAGTGGATCGCAAGCACTGCATCAAGTGGCCTCCTTCCACCTCAACATCACACGTGACACGGTACAGTCCTTAGAAGTGGTGCCCCAATCACACTTGTTTCACTCTCGCCACTACTATTCAACCGCCCAACTGAGTGTGGGGAAACACAGATGCGAGATTCTACAGAACTCATCACTCATCCTATTCCATGGACATCCAAGGTCTGCACCAAAGATTCATAGGCTCAAGAGGAGGAAAGCATCTGCACTTATGCCCAAAATAATTTTGAATTGGATCAGTGGCCAGACAAAGTAAAGCGTCATCTGCATTCGTGGTGTGGGACTCCTCTGGGCCCACTACCAAGGGCTTCCACACCGCAGGAAGTGAGGTTGTGAGTTTGCAACTCGCTTCCAGCCGGGCAATACTGGGAGTGGTGCACTTGGAGCATCTTCGCACTGTGCATGCAATAATCATGGCCCTGGTCATAGGGAACATGAGTGGCACCAATTATGGAGACTATTTAAAGTGAACCTGTCACTCCTTTTCTGCTTTTAAACTAAACGTGCCACCTTCAGCAGCACCTATGCTGCATTTTATGAAAGTGGCTATTATCCCCCTACTTTCCCCAATCAAATACATCAAATAAACAACTTTATAAACTTTCCGCCCTGTATGTAAAGTAATACTCATGGGTCCAATGGTCCATGTGGACCTCACTGCCTCTTCATTCTTCTGGATACCGCCTCTTGGTCCCACTCTTCTTTCCAGTGACTGCGCAGATCCCTCTCCGGACTGTGCAGGCACTATGTGCTCTGCCCTCCTGTGGGCAGAGAATCTGACTGCATTACACCCGCATTAGCCGCAGGCGCCAGATCCTGCCATGTTTAGCGTTCTGCTTTATACAGACACCAGAGTGGGAATCTCACACCTGCAGTCGTAAGTTGGAAGGTCATCCGAGGACACCATTGCCATAGTAATTGCAATGCTGTCCTCGGATGAACTCCCTGCTGTCCTCGTGGCTCAGTCATCTACCCACCGCAGACACCAGTACAGATAGTGGAGACGCAGTCTGAGTGCAACAGACAATCACAGATGCTCTCATAGACCATCAAACTGCACTCCCACAATCTGTACTGGTGTCTGCGGTTGGTTGGTGTACACAGATGTGTATTGTAACCAACCTGCCATCAAAGTGTGTTAAATAATTAAAAAAACCTGCATACGGTTTCTCAGTATTTTTCACTCTAGCCAAGATAAAGCACACAGTTACGAGCTGTCACCCTCAGCTGTCTAATTTTACCTTGGCCAGCAAAAAAAAGTGTAGAGCTCTGCCCTATTTTTAATAACCAGCCAAGGTAAAAGTAGGCAGCTGAGAGCTGTTATTCCTTGTGGAATAAGGGTCCATTGTTTTAGGCCTCCCCCCACACTAAAGAATAGCATCCCACAGCCGCATCTGATAATGGCGCATTCATTGTATATGTTACGCCTGAAGGGCGAGAGATGTAAAGTGGACTCACTGGGCCAATGGTGGAGCAGTGGTAGCTGAATACCTGATACCTGAAACCAAGGATATTTATTAAAGGAAGGTTTAACAAAGGAAAGGTGTCTGAGGAGAGGACACTCTAGATCACGACACCAAACTATCCTGACAGAGCACCGGCGAGGTAACCCCTGTACAGGTATAAGCATGCCACAGCACCAGGTCTAAATGCCACAAATCCTGGACCAGAGGGGTTACCCATGCAGACTGGATAGAAATGATGGGGAGACTGTGAACACTGGCTCTGTCATTAGAGTGAATCCTGGGAGCTCTGTACAATTCTGGTATCTGATCCAGCCGGTAGAGGAATCTGGACAGTTGCATGCGCTTCATGAGAGGCTTGGCCAGCCCGGAGTGGGATCCAAGGGGATCCAAAGAGATACAGGATAACACACTGCCAGCAGAGGATTCTGTGGAGACAGAGACATTTAGAATAATGCTGAATACAAAGCAAAAGAGCAGAGCACTGCAGGAATGTGACCTGGACACAGGAAACATTCCTAGGGAATGAACATGTTGCCCAGGCACCTTCCATAGGGGGAGGATGCCTTTTATGCTCAGAGCAGCTCAGCACTCAGGCTGAGAAACCTAATAGAGAACAGGTGTACTGTCACTTTAAGTGTGTGCAGGATGCAGTGTGAGCAGCCCAAGAACATTCTCAGGGGACCTGCTAAGAGGACACAGTCCCTAGATGATAAGGACGCCGATGGCTGCATGGAACTACAGACAAGGTGAGCACAACTATTGGAGCTGCGTGATGGGCACCAATATCCCTACTCAGCAGAGACCAGCCCCGCAACAGGGACAGAACAGGTGAGGTGCATAAAACCTTGAGATTGGCGCTGGTCTCCCTGTCCATGAGAGTCCAGCCCCACGGCCGAAGGCATGACAGTAGCACCATTTCCAGGTGCTTTACCCGGCTCTTCCAGCAGTGTTATGGTTTCTATGGCAATGGTGTCCTCGGATGACCTTCCCATTTACGGCCACGTGCGATATTCCTACCCTGGTGTCTACATAAAGCAGAGTGCTAAACAGGGTGGGATCTGGTGCCTGCAGCTTGTGCAGGCGTAATGCAGTCAGATGCTATGCCCACAGTAGGGCAGAGCACACGGTGCCTTCGCAGGCCAGAGAGGGATCTGCACAGGTGCCGTAAAGAAGACTGGGATGATAGAAGAGGTGGCGTTGAGAAGAATGAAGAGGCAGAGGAAGACCATAAAGGCGGTGAAGACCAGACGGAATGAAGACTCATCGGACCCGTAAGTATTACTTTACATACAGGGCGGCAAAGTTTATAAAGTTATTTATTCTGTGTACCGGGGGGAAAAAATGGGGATAATAGCTACCTTCGTAAAATGCAGCATAGGCGCTGCTGAACGTGGCTCTTTTAGTATAAAAAGCAGAAAAGGGTGACAGATTCACTTTAAAGGGAACCTGTCAGGTGGTTTATGCCTCCCAAGCTCTCACTATCTGTACCTGTAGCTTCATAGTAATATTCTAATCATCGCTGTCTGAGCTCATAGTGTAATGTTATAGGTGAAAAAGAAGCATTTATATACTTACATTTTCTGAGGCAGTCAGTCCACACCTTGGAGGAGGTAGACTGTCTGTCAGATTAATAGTAAACTCACTATTAACTTGCATGTCTAAAGGACCTGTGTAATGTCACGATCATGTGACCATAGTGGGTGGAGCTAAATTAGCAAACTCCTGTCCTATGGGAACTTAGCTCCGCCTATTATAGTCACATGGTTGTGACATCACATCAGGTCTCCCAGCATGTTCTAACATAAGGCTGAAATGTTAACTGTTAGCCTGCCAGACAGTCCCCGTCCTCCAAGCTGGGGACTGACTGCCTCATTCACATAAGGAAATGTAAGGGTATGTGCGCACGGTGGGCGGGTTTGTGTCGGCGGCGGCTGGGCGGGACCCGACAGGAAGCTCCGGAGCCGTCCACCGGCTTCCTGTCGGGTATGTGCGGCGGGAGACGGGCGGGTGACGGGCGGGTTAGCGCCGGCGGTGTTGCGGCGGCTGGAAGCAGTACATGATTCTGCTTGCAGCCGCTGCAGAACCGGCCGGATTATAGAACAAGCTCATTCTTTGCTAACCCGCTGGGAACCCAGCGGGTTAGCAACGGATGAGCATGTGTAAACCGCCGCTGTGTGCACAGCGGGTGTCGGTTTACATAGGTTTCTATGTTAATCCAAACGCCGGTTTGGATTAACATAAATTTACATGAAATTTATGTAAACCGACCGGCGGTTTACACTGCTAATCCGACCCTAACCCGGCCAGTGCGCACATACCCTAAGTGTATAAATGCTTTTCTTTCACCTATACCATTACACTCTGAGCTCAGACAGGGATGATTAGACTGGCATTATAAAGCTACAGACAGTGATAGCTGGAAGGGCATAAACCACCTGATAGGTTCAGTTAAAACTGTATTCACTGTCTATCCCTGCAGCCCTTTGAGGAAGCCACCAGCAAAACACATAGGGCCAGCCCCTCCTGTTGGAAAAACACTGGCACTTTATCAACAATCATGGGTAACCACTAGCATTCACTCATAATATTTCATGTTTGTTACGTACCCACTTCCCAGCACGTGACTTGGGGTTGTGTCTGCAAGGGTTAATCTATCTCCTCTCACTCAATACAGCACTCGACCTCTGGCCTACGCTGAAAGGAAGCATCAATCACACCCCAACTCACACCGTGCACCCCGCTTCACACACGCTGCCACCACCCATCGGATTTTGGGGGGCGATGAGTTCCCCTAAACTAAGACTTATCAGACAACCAACAACATCACACCTTCCTGGGGCTGTGAATTCTTAGAGTATATTAAACTTATATTAACTTATTAAAGTTTTAAGCGTTAATATAAAACGTACAGTGCTTACATAAAAAAAATATAAAAATAGAAATAATAAAATGACATACACATATGCAAACAATGAAATAAAAAAGGAGAAACTTACAGAAACCTAAACTTTGCTTCTGTTGCCCGATAGGGAGAGCAGAGGTATATGGAAAGAGGTTCACAGCAGCTTCGGCCGACCCATCTATGTGACACGGAGCAGTAGCTGTGTGAGCCCAGATATAGACTCAGACTGGGGGGGGTCAGATTCTAGATCGGCCTTCTAGTTTAACATTCTACTTCTGGGTCTATGATTGGACACGCACTAAATTAGCAATGCATATATTATGTTTTAAAATGTTCTTTGTCTTCTGACCAGGTCTCCTGATTTTGCTTTCCATCTGTGGGTCTGTTTGAAGCTCACTATTGGAGATGGCTTCTCTCTCTTATCAATTCTCTTCTTCTTTGAGGCTCCCAATATGTGTGAATTTATTGCCCTGCTGGCAGGATGCCCCCTGGGGAGACTAGAGTCAGTGGGACTGCGGAAGTTAGTGTGTGCTTATATAAAGCAGGTTGTGACCTTTTGTGGATGGACATGGGATTTAACCCCTTACTGGTCTAGTGTCCAGTCCCTGAGATGCATATTTCACTACAATGTTATCTAAATGGATTTAGCAGGTGATCAGTTTGATTACACATTTGTAACAACCCAATACTAGTTCTATTAAGGTGTAGGAGAGAATGTGTAGACACCTTAATAACTATCCGTGAGTGATATTGAAGTAGGTCATTATATGAACGACTTGCACTGTATATAAGTGTCACGCTGGGTGTAGGGAGACACCCAGCGCTAGACGACGGCAGGGGGGAAGGGGGGAACAAGTTCCTGATGCTAAGGGCAAAAGGGGAGATGGTGACCCCTAGATAAACTAGCCCTGGCACCTATATCCCCTAACATCCCTATACAGTTTCCACAACTGTAGCTGGCAGGATACCTATTGCCTGACTGACCCTGAACTACTAATAAATAGGGATCAGAGCGGGTGAACACTACTCAGCCCGGCTACCAACTAAAGATACACCCAAGGGATACAAACAAGGAGGGAAGGGAAGAAACACTTAGCTTGAGAAGATCCACATAGCAATTCAACAGAAACTTCAGGATACACTGCTGAGCTGAGATGTTTCCTTCAAACACCTGACAAGCTATCACCAGCAGTGCATTCTGGGAGTCAAGGGGAATATATACACAGCTCAAGGTAAGGGATCAGCTGGGTCCTAGTGATCTCCAGCTTTCACTACAAGGGAAATGCCTCTTAAAGGCCGCTTTACACGTCGCGATATCACAACATAACTACGATAAAAAGTCACGTGGTAGGGCCTTTGCACTTGTTATCGTTGGTGAGTTGTGTCATGTAAAAGGGCAACGCGACGCAAAAACGATGCAACTACAATGTTTTGGGATTGTGCATGCTTTTCAACTGTGCAATATTGGCTATGCAATTTGGCAGGATCGTGCTGTGTGACAGCACAACTACGATTTGGAGTGCAACTTCCCCTATTCACTACAATGTTAATTGATCATTCCCTGAGTTTCTCAGACACAGTGTGAAAAAGGGGCGTACTACAACGTAGTTGCGTTGCCTGTCGATATCTCCCTGTGTAACATCTCCTATGCGATCTTGACAAGTGCCAAAAACGTGCGCGCTCCCGTGAAATCGTATGCAATATCGGAACGATATTGCGACGTGTAAAGCGGCCTTTAGGCTGCGTTCACACACTGCGTATTTGCTGCGTATTTTTACGCGAGTGCGGTTGCAGTTTTTGTAGCCAAAACCAGGAGTGGAACAATCCGAGGAAAAGTCTAATAGAAGCACCTGCACCACTTCTGTATTTAATCACCCACTGCTGGTTTTAATCAGCCACTCCTGGTTTTGGCTACAAAAACTGCAAGAGCACTCGCATAAATACGCAGCAAATACGCAATGTGTGAACGCACCCTTAAGGTACCGTCACACGCGTCAATATTGCATGCAATTTCACTTGCAACTTACTGGTTGCAGTGAAATCTTGGACACATTGTTACTAGTGATGAGCGAGCACTAAAATGCTCGGGTGTCGGGCCGAGCATCTCGAGATGCTCGGGTGCTCGGCCAGAGCACCGATGCCAATGTAAGTTAATTAGTGAGAGGCTCCGCCCACAGACTTCCGGCTGTAAAACGAGTGTTTCTGGGAAAGGGCGGGATGGTGGACTTTTTCAAATCTTTGCAGCATACAACACCTTGCTGTGACCCCCAGAGGGACCCTAACAATCAATCTGCTCTCTGTGAGGTGCCAGCTCACTGTGTTCACTGAAGGGAGCTGTGTATTTGTGTTAGAGTGATAATTATTAGTGAAGAGTCCGAGCATCTCGATGGTACTCTGTGCTTGCCGAGCATCCCGAGTACCAGGATACTCGTACGAGTAACAAGTAGCGGCGAGCATGCTCACTCATCACTAATTTTTACATTTGTACACAGCAACAAAATGGAACAATGTGTCCATGATTTCACTGCAACCAGTAAGTTGCAAGTGAAATTGCATGCAATATTGACGTGTGTGACGGTACCTTTAAAGCAACAGAGAAATTTCTTTAAGGGTTTTGACTGTTTGGCCAAACGCTGGGAACTTCTGCGAGTGGCCTCTACAGTCTCATCCATGCCTCCTGACAAACCTGTGACAATAAGATCCTGCAGCAGGTTCCTGGAAACATTTACCCTGTATGATTTTTTTTTACCTTCTTTTCTGTGCCAATGTTTTTTACTTTGGAAAAATTGACACTGTATTCCCTTAGGACCTATGTACCTAATCATGGAAAGATAAGAATTACTCTTGTACTCTTTTTATACCTTGATTTTTAATTGTGCCACATAAATAAAAGTTATGTCTTTTGATTCACAGGGTGTTATTGATTGACTGATTTTCTGAAAATGATTATGGGATGGACATTTGCGTATTTTTTGATAAAAGAAAGATCTGGACAGAATCCAGACCCTCACCACCAGACATTAACCCCCAGGAGGTGGAGGTGATGATGAGACTCATATAACTGAGGAGCACCTGCACTCTACTGTGAGTTCAGGGCAGGAAGAGGAAGAGGGTGACTCTGACTCACCCAGGGCAGGGTACTCAAATCTCAGGCTCAGTCTGGAGGTCACTAGTGGCTGCCTGAGGCTGTGGCCCTGGCGGTCAATGAATAAGGGAAAAGTAAAATAAAGTTTGTTCGTGACGCCACCTGCAGTACCTGGTGAGATGTCACCAGCACCGCCACAGTCCTCCAGAGGTGAGTGGTATTGCTGCTTAGATGGTCTAGTCCTCTGCAGGCAGGACTGGACCTCCAGGGCAGGAAATCTGTTGAAGGAACGAGTTCATGCAAAGAAAGATGTAGCAGAGTCAAAAGTCACTTCACCGGGTACTTTACTGGAACTTAGCAGAGTCATTATAGTCCTCATTGCAGTATGATGTTACAATGGCAAGTGGCTATGGGTGGCTGCAAGCGACCTCTGGTAGATAGACGGAACCCCCATTATGTGCCTTTCTTGTTCCTTTCGTTCCTCGCTTCCCAGTGGCTGTGTGAAGCCTGACCTCATGTAGAGTAAGTCTGACCTCCTGCTGTTTCTCTTTCCTTCCCTTGCTCCCGTCGGGTAACCTTCTATTGAACATGGCAGCTCCGGGACTCTGTAGCTCCTTGCACAGCGGCTTGCCAGCGGTGTCTGGTTCCCTCAAATGGGCGATTAGGAATCAGGGCCGTATCTGGAGATACTCCTGTGTCACAGATTTTCTGTGGCCTTAAAGGTTCCACAGGTGCGGGCTCCGGTACCCAGTTTCTTTCTTTCAGCGAACTCCCTCCGAGCTTCTTGCTCCTTTCTATCTGTCTGGGATCTGTTCTGGTTGCTTCCTGGGTCTTTCAGCCGAGAAGACCCTCCTTTCTCCCCGAGTCCTAGACTCCAGACTGCCTAGACTAGCCCTAGTTCCCCCTGGGGGTGACTATATACCCTCCCGGGTTCCCTCCCACTGCCTGATCTAATGTGGGATGTGGGTTTAGGGTTCCGCCTACCATCCATCCATCTACTTTGCAGCTGGGGTGACTACACCTCTTTTATGGGTGTAGTACCCCTCTGTGGCACCTACATAGTGGGGCGCCACAACTCTCAGGGCAAGGAGTGGAACAATAGAGAGGATGATGATGAGGTTCTAGATCCCACTTGGTGTGAACCCAGAAGCATGCAGCTGATTAGCTCAGCAGAGGAGGAGAAGGTTAGGTTGTGTCTACTCATGGAGTGCTGCAACCATGATAAGCACTGCATCCTCAGCCACAACTCTGGCTGTGGTCAGCAGAGATTGCGGGTCTGCAGGTGTCCGAGGAGGACAGGGTTGCCTTGCCTTGGCCTTTTCAAAGAGAGCAAAGGATGACCCAACTCACGTTATCTGACAACTTTGAAAAAAAACGAGTCAGAGGCAAAAATTCCAATAATTTGACTACTACATGTTTGAACCGGCACATGGGCATGCAACATGTGTTAGTCTGGGAATCTTACTGTACTAAAACGCAACCTAGCGTGCCTCACCAACCACAGGCCACTCCATCAACCATATCTGCTGCTTCTTCCTCCTCTGTCACCTATGGCAACTGCTCTCACACAGGTCTCTAGCTGCAGAACCTCCACTTGCTTACCTGCTACAGTCAGGGTGATTGACAACCTGTCAGCTGTCACCAAAGTGGACATTGATGTTGTTTTTGATCGATCTGACACCAAACACATGAATTCTTTCTCAATCCACCATAACATCTCCACCTGTTCCTCCCTCACAGTCTACTCCACCCTCTCTCAGCACAGCCGCCAGTCCTCGGTCCCATAGTTATGGTCAAGTTAAAGATTATTTCCTACTACATGTGCCAAAGCTGACTGGGCACTGGATGACTGGTGGTTGCGGGAGCCAGGAGGAGAAGGGGTTACTCTCCAAGTCTTGAAATCCCCTAGGCTTTCAAGACAAACCTCTGTATCTACAACTTCTTCTACTGCTTCTTCCTCCTCTACATCCTCTAGGGTAGGGGTCTCAAACATGCGGCCCGCAGGCCGCATGCTGCCCCTGGGGCTTCTCTGTGTGGTCCGCAGAACCGTGGACTAACATGCCGACTCTATATGGCAGGAGGGAGCTGCACTCCCCACTGTGTTTATTTTCCGGCCGTGCAAAAAATAGTAATGGCGGTCTAATTAGGAGCGTTCTAAGGAACAAGCAATTAAAAGAAAAAACAGATATTGCGCCACACTGCAACTGGAGGAACTTAATACACGGTTTTACTATGTTTGCACTAACCTTTACTGGTTGTGCAACACCCCGCACAACCAGACTGATGGCTTAATGTGGGTCACTGTAGTGACAGGGGCCAATATTCCCTCCTCCTCTGATACTCCGGGCCTGGTGGTCGGCTCCTTAGTTCCTCTGGAGATGGAGGTGGGCTCCTTCACTCCTCCACCCGAAGAGGCAGACTCGCTGCACTGGCTTCCGTCCCAGCTCCACACTGTGTATCAGTTGATCATTCAAGGGTGGGTCTTTATGATGTACTGCCAGGTACTGTGGATCTTAGAGCAGCTCACACACCGCACTCCCAACAAGGGAGAAAGAGATTAGCAGATAGAAAACAAGCGGTGTCAGAGGTTTGGAGTGCTAAAGAAACCACGGGTTGGTGATTAAATTACCAATAATTTATTGCACGAACAGCAGGGGTCCAGTATGCCACAACGCGTTTCGACGCACAGATGCGTCTTTTTCAAGTGGATCCACTTGAGAAAGACACATCTGTGCATCGAAACGCGTTGTGGCATACTGGACCCCTGCTGTTCGTGCAATAAATTATTGGTAATTTAATCACCAACCCGTGGTTTCTTTAGCGCTCCAAACCTCTGACACCGCTTGTTTTCTATCTGCTAAGGAACAAGCAGACATGTAAGATGTTTTCATAAATGGCGAACCTTTTATTAACTTCTTAGCTCCCCTCACAGCTCCACTACACTTGAGTGGCCACCTACCCACGCCACTTAGACGTTTTTAATAAGGGGATCCTACACATTTGCGCCCCTTTTCCTTTTTGTTTTACATATTTTCCGGCCGTGGCACTGCAAAGCTGTACAGCTGTCTAACATCAATGAAAGCTGCCAGCCAATGAGAGGCCCGCAGGTGACGTCATACGCCGACGGCAGTTGCGGGCCTCTCATCATTGGCCGGTGGATTGCATTGATATTACAGAGCTGTACAGTCTTGTCAGTGCCGCGGTCGGAAAATGAACACAGCGGGGAGCACGGCTCCCTCCTGCACTATAACGCCGGCATGTTAAAAGGTTAGGAAATGGTGTGTGAGTGTGTGAGAGTAAGTATGTGTGTATAAGAGTGTGTATGTGAGAATATACAGTTGTGGCCAAAAGTATTGACACCCCTGCATTTCTGTCAGATAATAACTCAGTTTCTTCCGGAAAATGATTGCAATCACAAATTCTTTGGTATTATTATCTTCATTTAATTTTTCTTCAATAAAAAAACACAAAAAGAATTGTCCTAAAGCCAAATTGGATATAATTCCACACCAAAAGGGGGTGGACAAAAGTGTTGCCACTGTTAGAAAAATCATGTGATGCTTCTCTAATTTGTGTAATTAACAGCACCTGTAACTTACCTGTGGCACCTAACAGGTGTTGGCAATAACTAAATCACACTTGCAGCCAGTTGACATGGATTAAAGTTGACTCAACCTCTGTCCTGTGTCCTTGTGTGTACCACATTGAGCATGGAGAAAAGAAAGAAGACCAAAGAACTGTCTGAGCACTTGAGAAACCAAATTGTGAGGAAGCATGAGCAATCTCAAGGCTACAAGTCCATCTCCAAAGACTTGAATGTTCCTGTGTCTACCATGCACAGTGTCATAAAGAAGTTTAAAGCCCATGGCACTGTGGCTAACCTCCCTAGATGTGGACGGAAAAGAAAAATTGACGGGAGATTTCAACGCAAGATTGGGCGGATGGTGGATAAAGAACCTCAACTAATATCCAAACACGTTCAAGCTGCCCTGCAGTCCGAGGATACGACAGTGTCAACCCGTACTATCTGTCGGCGTCTGAATGAAAAGGGACTATATGGTAGGATACCCAGGAAGACCCCACTTCTTACCCCGAGACATAAAAAAGCCAGGCTGGAATTTGCCAAAACTTACCTGAGAAAGCCTACAACGTTTAGGAAGAATGTTCTCTGGTCAGATAAGACAAAAGTAGAGCTTTTTGGGCAAAGTCATCAACATAGAGTTTACAGGAGAAAAAAAGAGGCATTCAAAGAAAAGAACACGGTCCCTACAGTCAAACATGGCGGAGGTTCCCTGATGTTTTGGGGTTGCTTTGCTGCCTCTGGCACTGGACTGCTTGACCGTGTGCATTGCATTATGAAGTCTGAAGACTACCAACAAATTTTGCAGCATAATGTAGGGCCCAGTGTGAGAAAGTTGGGTCTCTCTCAGAGGTCATGGGTCTTCCGGCAGGACAATGACCCAAAACACACTTCAAAAAGCACTAGAAAATGGTTTGAGAGAAAGCACTGGAGACTTGTAAGGTGGCCAGCAATGAATCCAGACCTGAATCCCATAGAACACCTGTGGAGAGATCTAAAAATGGCAGTTTGGAGAAGGCACCCTTCAAATATCAGGGACCTGGAGCAGTTTGCCAAAGAAGAATGGTCTAAAATTCCAGCAGAGCATTGTAAGAAACTCATTTTGGCTAAAGGTTGTGCAACCAAGTATTAGGCTGAGGGTGCCAATACTTTTGTCTGGCCCATTTTTGGAGTTTTGTGTGAAATGATCAATGTTTTGCTTTTTGCTTCATTCTCTTTTGTGTTTTTTCATTGAAGACAAATTAAATGAAGATAATAATACCAAAGAATTTGTGATTGCAATCATTTTCAGGAAGAAACTGAGTATTATCTGACAGAATTGCAGGGGTGTCAATACTTTTGGCCACAACTGTATGCCTGTGACTTATAGGAAGCAGGGCCAATGTGTACCTTAACAGTCCATACAACTAGTTGGTGCTAGACTAGTCCCTGTTTTTAAGGTTACCCCTGAAGGTAGGGATGCCTGGGTTGCTAGATTTCTAAATGACATTCACTTAGATTTCCTTCTACCAAGGGAGTCAAGGGACTAGAGTAATGGTACCTTCACACGCTGCAATAACGGCTGGCGATATGAGGCGATCTAACGTGCGCATGCACATTTTTCATGCTCACCTCAGATCGCCGACGGCGGCATTACACGCTTCAACCTCACCCTGAAAGAAAGGCGATGTGTCGCACCGGAAATCGCCTCACCTACAAGGAACCAATCTTGCCTCATTCCATCGCCGCTTCACACGCCGCAATTCGAAAGGCAATGTGGGCGTACATGTTCAGCGCGGCGAGGAGATAGGCATGCCACAGTGGTTTACACCGCGCCCCATACACACTCACTGGACAACGCAACAGCGTTACGATTGGTCAGCCTGCTCAGGAAGGCTGGCTAATACATAACGCCATTGTCTATCGGAGTTTGGCACCAATACACTCTCAAATATGGCACGGTGTCCACTGACAGCCAATGGGAACACACTGGCCAACACCAATCAGTTCAGATGGGGCGCGGAGTCCAGCACGCTGAGGCACGCCTACGGGAAATTCTAGGCAACGCTGCTTTTATCACTATCGCCATATCACACGCCACAACACGGACATATTGCCTACAGGATTGCGGCTGATTTCAGAGCAGTGCTCAGGAATCAGGCGACGGGCGAGAGGCGATTAATTGCCGCCAAATTCCCCAATCACATTCTGCAACCATGAGGCATTTTAACGGCGATTGCTCCAGTACGACATATCGCCTTTAGGATTGCCAGCCATTATTGCGGCGTGTGAAGGTACCATAATGGTGGGTTTACACGCCACGATATCGTTTCGATATCGCAACTCAATGGCGCGGGAGCGCGCAATTAGTGCACGTTCCTCCCGCATCGCATTGGATGTTTAGACGCTGCGATATCGGAATACAACGTCCGTGCGATGTCTCCGCCTCCCAACCCAGGATCGCATAGTTAACATGGGAGTGAATGGGTGACGTATCAAATCGCATCGTAATTGGGCGTTTACACAGCACGATCGGCTCCAATCTCCCTTCAATATCGGGGCATTGAATAGCACGCTCATTCGATCCCCGATATCGCATTGACATCGTTCCTGCATCGTATTGGACGTTCACACCATACAACGCAGGAACGATATCGGGTCCAACGATCGAACCACGTGACTTTTCATTGAAATTGTACTGCGATATCGCGACGTGTAAACCCGCCATAAGGAAGCACACAGAGAACCCAGTAACCCTGGTGAGGCAGCAGGAATTCAAGATTCCAGAAGATCTCCAAATAGAAGCTTTGCTGCTGCAAGAGCACCAACACCACAGCTAAATAACAGCAAGCTTCTCCTCATGCAAGTATACACGTTCCATCAACGGCATAGACTGAGGTCAGAGGGAGGTAGATATAGCGAAAGGGTGGGTAATTACAGGCTACAGCTGAAGGCTGCAATCAGCCAGCAATGGAAAGGTCCTTAACCCCTTCAGCATAGTAAAGCAAGCACATAGGTAAAACTGTCAAGTAATCTCTGCAGATGGTCTGTGATTAAACATTGGCTTAGACCTTCTGACCACAGGTCCCACAGGTGACAACAGGATGCAGCACACTCATGACAGTATCATACTGTGTCATGGGGATTGTGAGGGGTCTTCATTCTACGTGAGTAAGCACTGTAGAGGCATGTTGCTGTGTAGGCCGTCATACTGTGTGGGGGGATATTTGAGAGTGTCACACCATGTGATGGCCACTGTGGACACCATGTTGTGTTTGGGGGCCCCTGTGGGAGCCATGAAAGGTTGCTTGCACTATTGAAACATTAAGAGGCTTCATTAGGAGAAATATTTCTGTATGAACACATATAACGGACTGGGTGAGGTTAGGGAAGTACCTTAGTGTAAAATAATAGCTTGGAGTGTGCAGTATGTGTCACCCTTTCCTATCTTTCTAAGCTGGGAGGAAGGGTTTGGAGGTGCAGTAATAATGCTGATCTGGTTCATCTTATCGTACCGCTGTTGTATGACAACATGATACACAAAATGTATTTACCTAAATTCAGCAAATGAACCTTGAATTCCTATTATCTGAATTGTTGCATACAAATGTTGTACATCCTTAGCTGAAGCGACATACATTACTGAGCATTTGAGTATTGGGACGATTCACATTACATCTATGAAGTGCAAATTCATAGCTTGTTAAACAGAAATGAAAATTAATTTATCCTGTCTCCTATTGCTTGAAAGCAAATAGTGCGTGTACCACATTATAGTAAATGTGCAGTATAAATATACTGAATATTTCAGAGGTAATGAAGTCCTAGTTCCAATACATGAATGCATTATTGTAGTACAAGTCTATTCTATTCTGTACCACTGACAGGTTTTTAATTGCAGTTCACTACTGTAGAGGTCATTGTACATTGAATCCCACATGTCAGAACATTTTAGATCTGTTTGTTTTACAAGAAATCTTGATTAGAGATTAGCGAACCTGCCTGGGCCTATTCAGGGCTGGAGTTTGGGGGAATTCTGTGTTCTAAGAGCTGGAGCCGTTATCGCTATGTTCCGGTATGCTGGGCGGTCGGGCCACTGGCAGTATGTGATCAGTTTGCACTGGGGTTAAATCCAGCATTATTGTCTCTAGTGTGGTTGGAAAATAAAAAAAGTTAAAAACCCCGCCCTCCCGCCCCGGAAGTGTTTTGTTTATGGCTGTCTATGTGGGCGGAGAGCCAGACAGGCTCCCGAACAGGCAGCACTCGACCAAACATCCAGACGTTTGCTCATCTCTAGTCTTGATAAAGGATTACCCATATGAGTGATTCCTATCTACTTATATAATCGGGAGTTCTGGAATTCGGGCACTGTAGCCGAATCCCAGACTCCTTTGCGCGACTGCGAGCAATGACGCGCAGCGTCATTGCGAGCCGCTGCCGCATTACGCATCATCGCTCGCAGTCCCGCCGCACTACCTCACACCGCCGCCATCCTGGCAACCGTCGGCCCCGCAAGCCCGACGCTGCCCGGATGCCGGCGGTGCCTTCCGCCCCTCACCCCTCGCCCCTCTCACCGCTGGCGCCTCGGTGCTGTCCGACTTGCGGTGTAGGGGCTGTGGGCTGTGGGCTGTGGGCGGGTGACAGCAGCCACTCACATCCTCCTGTTGCCGCCGCCCGCCAATGGGAGTGAGAGGGGCGTGTCAGCCTGCAAATACTGACACGCCCCGGCAGCCAGTCACGTCCTCCTCTCGCCGCTCCCCGGAGCGGCCATACAGCACCCGGTACACGATCCTCCCAGGTACACCCTGCCCCCAGACTGTGCTCACCAGCCTCAGTCACCGCTCCTCATCCCCTCTAACACACACCGGCTCCCCGCCGCTCCCGGCCCACAGAGGCAAGAGGACGGCACATCCAAAAACCTGTGTATATATATATATATATATATATATACTGCAGAGTGCCATAACCCCTGTCCTGTGTATATATATATATATACACTGCAGAGTGCCATAACCCCTGTCCTGTGTATATATATATATATATATACACTGCAGAGTGCCACAACCCCTGTCCTGTATATATATATATATATATATATACACTGCAGAGTGCCATAACCCCTGTCCTGTGTATATATAATATATATATATACACTGCAGAGTGCCACAACCCCTGTCCTGTATATATATATATATATATATATATATACACTGCAGAGTGCCATAACCCCTGTCCTGTGTATATATATATATATATATACACTGCAGAGTGCCACAACCCCTGTCCTGTATATATATATATATATATATATACACTGCAGAGTGCCATAACCCCTGTCCTGTGTATATATATATATATATATATACACTGCAGAGTGCCACAACCCCTGTCCTGTATATATATATATATATATATATATATCTCTACTTATATAATCGCCAGTTTTGGGATTCGGGCACTGTAGCCCAATCCCAAGATGCTTTGCGGCACTGCGAGCGATGACGCGCAGCGTCATCGCGAGCCGCAGCCGCACCACTGTAAATAAAAAAAAAAAAATTCTCACCTCTCCCCGAGCCCCCGCCGTCTTCCTCCAGCCTCCCGGTGCCTGCAGAGCTCTTCTACACCAGTACAGGACCTGCGGTGATGTCAGAGTCACGTGACACCAGCTTACTCCATGGTAACCGCGGGTCACGTCACTCTGACATCACCGCAGGTCCTGAACTGCTGTACAAGAGCTCTGCAGGCATCGGGAGCCTGCGGGAGCCACCGGGAGCCTGGAGGAAGACGGCGGGGGCTCGGGGTCATGTGAGCATAATATTTTTTTATTTTTTTTAACCCCTGCCTTGCTGGAGCGCCGCCACACACGCCTGTATACTCTGCCACCACCACAGACACCTGTATACTCTGCCACCACCACCACACACGCATATATACTCTGCCACCACCACAGATGCCTGTTACTCTGCCGCGACCACCACAGATGCCTGTATACTCTGCCGCCACCACCACACATGCCTGTATACTCTGACGCCACCACAGACGCCTGTATACTCTGCCACCACCACAGACACCTGTATACTCTGCCGCAACCACCACAGACACCTGTATGCTCTGCCCCCACCACCACACACGCCTGTATGCTCTGCCCCCACCACCACACACGCCTGTATACTCTGCCGCCACCACCACACACGCCTGTATACTCTGCCGCCACCACCACACATGCCTGTATACTCTGATGCCACCACCACAGATGCCTGTATACTCTGCCACCACCACAGACGCCTCTATACTCTGCCGCCACCACACACGCCTGTACACTCTGCCACCACCACAGACATCTGTATACTCTGCCACCACCACAGCCGCCTGTATACTCTGCCACCACCACAGACGCCTGTATACTCTGCTACCCACAGACCCCTTTCTATACTCTGCTACCCACAGAGCCGCCTCTATACTCTGCTACCCACAGAGCCGCCTCTATACTCTGCTACCCACAGAGCTGCCTGTATACTCTGCTACGCACAGAGCCGCCTCTATACTCTGCTACCCACACAGCCGCCTCTATACTCTGCTACCCATACAGCCGCCTGTAAACTCTGCTACCCATACAGCCGCCTCTATACTCTGCTACCCACAGAGCCGCCTCAATACTCTGCTACCCACAGAGCCGCCTGTATACTCTGCTACTCACAGAGCCGCCTCTATACTCTGCTATCCACAGAGCCGCCTGTATACTCTGCTACCCACAGAGCCACCTGTACAATCTGCTACCCACAGAGCCACCTGTACAATCTGCTACCCACAGAGCCACCTGTACAATCTGCTACCCACAGAGCCACCTGTACAATCTGCTACCCACAGAGCCTTCTCTATACTCTGCTACCCACACAGCGGCCTGTATAATCTGCTACCCACAAACCCGCCTGTATACTCCGCTACCCACAGACCCGCCTGTATACTCTGCTACCCACAGAGCCTTCTCTATACTCTGCTACCCACACAGCGGCCTGTATAATCTGCTACCCACAAACCCGCCTGTATACTCTGCTACCCACAGACCCGCCTGTATACTCTGCTACCCACTGACCCGCCTGTATACACACAATTTATTTCACCCTGCTCCCGATGCAATTGCATCGGGCCTTTTTACTAGTTACCAATAATGTAGAGTCTAAAGTATCATGACATGTAGCTATGTCCTTGGATGTCCATGCATTCATGGTCATTATAAGTGTCAAACAATAGCATTTTGAGGTATCAAGAAGGAAAATAAACTTTATCTTAAAAAGTTATTTCGAAACTACCATGTTGACTTGTAACAAAGTACATGTCTATATTTATTCATTTGTGTCAATGTAAATCACTTTTAAGTAAAGTAAAAAAAACTTTTGAATTTTACTTTTTCAGCAGCACTTGCTTTCTATTGTGTTTTTTTTTTTACAACAGAGTATTTTTACACGTTTGTTTGACTGTTTTTTGTGATTCACTCTTTTGGTGGTGTGAACACTGTCCTACAGACGTGTTCACTGTGTGCATGGTTCATTCGTTTTTGTCTAAATTATTCCTTGTTTCTGCAAGATTGGGGAGTCTCCCACCCCTCCCCTTTGAGCCCTGCACATAAAAAGCCATCTTCTGCAGTCAGTCCAAGTCAGACATTGGACCTGTCTGGATCCTGCTCATTTTAGGTACCAATACACATGGTCAGGTTTTAAACACATCAGATAGTGACTGCTCTCATATGGGTTACCTTGAAGTTGGTAGAGCAGCTTAGTATACGTTTGTTTGCAAAAAACTTATCAACTAAATACCCTGTATTTTACTATTTCAGCAGCACTTGCTTTTTACTGTGTTTTTTTTTTACAACAGACTATTTGTACACGTTTGTTTGACTGTTTTTTGTGATTGCACCTGTCTATGTATGTCTAGATTCTTCTGGTGCAAATGTCTCTTTATGCACACTGTCAAATTACCAAAGTGTGAGATTACTGTTGACTTTCACAAGAGCACAACCATGATCCTAATGAGTGGCACCTCACAACCACTAAAGTCGTGGTATCCTGCTGGGGTACTATGGCATCTGTGCTTTTGCAAATCAGGCAAGATTCCGGCTTTTTTGTAAAATACCCGATCTGGCAACATTGCGTTACTGATCAATGCATTGTGAATGGAGTTCTGGAAATGTACGGTGACTTGCGTTTTTTGCCAGATGCAGCAAATCTGGCGCTTCAGGCTTTTTTTTTAAGCCGCAGTTAGCAGCGAACTATGTCCAGCATCCTGCACTCAAGGTGAGCAGTGAAAAAATGGATTTAAAAGTACCACAGATGTGGAAGTACCCAAAGGTAAAAATGCTGTTTTTCAGTTAAAATCCAGATTTGACAAAAACACTGATTTGAAAGTAGTCTTAAGCGAAATTATCTATTGCCTCTAAGGTGATGCGAGCAAAGGTAAACAAAGATGGGTAGAATTAGGATCCCTTCAAACTTATATGTATTTAACCTAAATTCTATGGATATTAAACAACTAAAATATATTAGATTAAATAGCAGAAAAATAGACAGTGGCACTCACCATGATGATCTTTGTTACTTTATTGCGGTATCCAAGAACACATTCCGGAAAAAACAAGCGGTGGGGGAGGGAGGTGGGGGAGCGAGGACGACGGCAACCATTTCGCAGCTCAGTGGCCGCTTCTACGGGTCCTGATGTCAGGACCCGTAGAAGCGGCCACTGAGCTGCGAAACGGTTGCCGTCGTCCTCGCTCCCCCACCTCCCTCCCCCACCGCTTGTTTTTTCCGGAATGTGTTCTTGGATACTGCAATAAAGTAACAAAGATCATCATGGTGAGTGCCACTGTCTATTTTTCTGCTATTTAAACTTGGTCACTTACATATAGTGTGCACCTCCATTCGACCTATACCTTCGGTCAGAGAGGATCGCTCTGGATTTCACCGGTTGCTTACCACGGATAGTGCCCAGTTTCTTTTTCTTTTCTGAGATTAAAATATATTAGATCTGTGAAAGAAGTCATCTGTGGATTCTCATATAAGGAGAAAAGTATTATATATGCGGAGAGATTAACTTTTTTTCTTACTTTTAATGAATTAACTCCCCATAGAGGAACATGCTGCCTTCTTACCTTTCCCAGACTGTTATAACATTATTACTTGCTTACATCCACAAAAAGGTGATTTAGAAACAATGAAATCTCCTAGGAACACAAACTTAGCCGTGAGAAGACACATTAGCTGGCGTTCTAAAAAAAAAATACCCACGATTAGCTGAGATACTGTAGTTCTGCTACCATACTACACAGACAGTAATACATGGCAGTAATACAGTTAGGTGTAGAAATATTTTGACAGTGTGAAGGTTTGGCAGTGTAGCTGTTTACCAAAACATATTCAATACACAGCTATATATTTAATTTTGGTTTAAAGGTCAGACTCTCAGCTTTACTTTGAGGGTATTCATATTGTTAGGAGTAACGGTTTGGGAATTGCAGCCCGATTACTATGTAGTTGCCTCTATTTCAAGGGTCCAAATGAAATTGGACAGTAATTTCAAAAGCTTTTAAATAGACTGCATACATGATTCCCTTGTTAACTCATCATCAATTTAAAAAGTAAAAGGTCTGGAGCTGATTGCATGTGTGGCATTTGCAATTCGGCTATGGCTGTGAATCCACAACATGAGGTTTAAGGAATCCTTAGTGGAGGAGAAACAAACCATCCTTAGGCTAAAAACAAAGAATCCATCATATAAGATAATTGAAATGTTAGGAGTGGCCAAATCCACAGTTTGGTACATTCTGCAAAAATTTTTTAAAAAAAGCACAACGGTGAGCTTGGGAATTCATAAGGGCCTGGATGTCTCTGGAAGACAACAGTGATGGATGATTGCAGAATCTTTTCTATGGTGAATAAAAATCCCTTCATAACATCAACCCATGAGAAAAACATTCTATAGGAAGTAGGTGTTTCAGTATCATAAGGAGAAGACTTTGTGAGACCAAATACAGTGGGCTCACCACAATGTGCAAACCATCAATCAGCCTTAACAATAGAAAGGCCAGATTAGACTGTACCAAAAAAAAACATTTAAAGAAGTCAGCCCAGTTCTGGAAAATGATTATTTGTACAGAGAAAATTAAGATCAAGCTGTACCAGGATGGCAGGAAGAGAAAAGTTTGGAGAAGGCTTGTAACGGCTCATGATCCAAAGCCCACCACATCCTCTGTAACACATGGTAGAGGCAGTGTAACGGCCGGGCATGCATGGCTACCAAAGCCACTGGCTCACTAGTGTTTATTGATGATGTGTTTGAAGGCAGAAGCAGACAGATAAATTCTGAAGTGTACAGGGCGAGACTTCCTTCTCAGATTCAACCAAATGGAGCATGATTGATTGAACAGCTCTTCACAGTACAGATGGAAAGTGACTCAA
The DNA here is from genome assembly GCA_033576535.1 of Allobates femoralis. Classification (NCBI taxonomy): domain Eukaryota; kingdom Metazoa; phylum Chordata; class Amphibia; order Anura; family Aromobatidae; genus Allobates; species Allobates femoralis. The sequence goes on along the minus strand of JARQOC010000008.1, from coordinate 112,315,991 downwards.
AACATACTGCAAAAGCAACCCAGGATATTTTTAAGGCAAAGTGGAATATTCTGCAATGGCCAAGTCAATTACCAGATCTTAACTCCATGAAACAGCATTTCACATGTTTAAAATGTAAAACTTAAACAGGATTTCCACTACCAATTTCCCCACTTTCACTTGTCCTAACTCTTCCTAGCTAACACTTTCACAATATACTTCTGGTGCCTACACTGTTTCTGTAAGCTTATCTCTCTGAGGCTTATAAATACCATTATTGCTGTACTAGCAGTGACCTTCTGGTCTCTAGACTGGAATCAGACAAACTGAGCAGGGCACGTCATTGGTGGGGGTGGGGCTGGCTCTCTGTGAGTGACAGTGGTCTGTGCACACAGATGTCTAGATCACACTTCACTCCCCTCTCAGCAACCACCAGTGATGTGCCCTGCTCGGTTGGACTCATTTTTGGTCTCCAGTCTAGAAGATCAACAATAAAGGTTTTTATGAGCATTTCAGAGAATAAACAATAAAAGTATTTATGAGCATCTTAATGATAAGCTTACAGGAGTGAGTAGGTAGCAGAGATATATTGGTAAGTGATAGACATAGTTAGGGCAAAAGAAATGTAGTCACATTAGTAGTGGAAAATCTCTTTAGGCCAGAAAGACCCACAAAGAAGTGACAACAGACGTCAGCTGCTGGAAAGACCAGGAAAAGAATCACAGAGGAGAAAACCCTGGTGATGTCCATGGCTTCCAGACTTCAGACACTCTTTGCCTGCCCAAGATTATCTACAAAGTATTAAAAATGAACATTTTATTTATGGTAAAGTTCATTTGAGCCCCTGAAATAAGGAGGCTTTCTAACAATATTGTTGCAATTCTTAAATTTCTCAGAGGATATTTTTGTCAAACTCCTTTAAAGGGAATCTCTGTCAGGTCAAAAATCCATATGTAACTGGTATCATTTTCTAATTCCTTTCTCTAAGCTCTCTATTGATGTATTTCTATTATTTATACTTCCCTCCTATTCTCTGTAAACTTCAAAATAAAATATAAATTCCATCTGTCAATCACAGTGAGCTCTCTGCTGTCCACTCCCCAAGGAATGAATAGTCATGCATCATTACACTACCCTGCCCTCCTGTGATGTTTATGTTGTGTGACTCACTGCAGAGCAGAAAGGAGATGGAGATGGTATGTGTGCTCTTAGAGATCTTCATTGTGTGTATCTGAGGCATGTGTGTAGTATGTGCAGTCTGAGATATTTCTATATAATTATAAGAACATTTGGTCATTTGCTCAGCAGATACACATATTACATGTCTGCAGGAAAACCAACATTCATATAATAGAAATCTTATAGATTGAACAGTGCAGCACAAAACACCTCCACTCCCCCTTCCAGCACAGAGGGGAGGAACAGGACACCATCTTAGATAGGCATTGATATTTAAATAACACTTATACAGCCAGACTATTTGGCTGTGAATATAATGGATAGGACTAATGCGGGAGCAGCCTGCAGGGTGTGAAAATGCTTATAGCATGGAAACTAGAAAGTGTACAATAATGATATTACATGTTTTTAAAAGGTCTGCCAGGGCACTATTCAAGGGTAATATTAGTATCATACTGAAAAATGACCTGACAGAGTCCCTTTAATTAAACCTGAAAGTCTACACTTGAATAGCATCTGATATAATTCATTGTAAATCATAAATAGTAGCATGCAGAGCACACGTAGCCCAGAGAGAGGCATTAGCTTAGGTGGGGACCAGGTAAAGAGATATGTTATGACGTGGCTACTAAGATCACATCAAACTGGCTTTTTTATGCTAAAAATCTAAATTTTTTCATGTATTTCCTTAGCAGTAATGCATGTTGATATTCCTATCCTCAATGTTTGCATGCCTTAGGATTTCAGAGAGCAACTGTCTCTTTATTATAGTATATGTTATGTTCCGTATGCACCTGTTCACACTTGCATGTTAGGACGTGCCGTCAGCTTTCTTATTTATATTATCCATTTAATGTCAGACCTTCAGTTCCTGCATTTCCACAAGATTTCTCTTTGATGCATTTATCCATCGAAGTCAATGGCTCCTATTCTGCATGAGTAATCCTTGCTATAACTGTGTCTATAATCTCTAAGTATTGTTTGTGTTTGGTAATTATATGACAGTAAGGTCTTTAAGTAAAACGCCCTGGACATTACATTACATGCAGTGCTCTGGATTTCGGTGAATGTGTTGCTTTAATGATACATTTATCATTATAATAGCATTTTAAGGGAACGTTACATTTCTGCCTCTGCATAAATAATTTACCGCTATTTTTCATTACCTGGTGCAACAATTTATATTCTCCTGCTAGCAAAGAATACGATTTCCTTCCACAACACAGCTTGTTCATAACAAACTAGCGTCTGACCTAATTAAACTAAAATACAGTCTACATAGCGGTGCCTATAACAAGATGTTGCCTTTTTTCCAAATTAACTTTTATTTTGTTGCTCTTTTGAGAAACTGAATGTGTATGAATTTGTGATGATGTGTAAATTATCCGCAGCACTTTATCTCCCCGCACCTCCACCATCCGGTGATTTGTAATAGACTGGAAAGTAACAAGGTTCTAGAATGTCTTTTTTTTTCTTCTTCCTCAAAGGATCCATGGTTTAGAATGCAGATACTTTCTCGCCCACGGTGCATGGCATGAAGAATTTATACCGCAGAAATCCTTGTTGTCTTAATAGCTAATTCATTTACATGGTTAGTAAGATGCCTCTCGTTTCCACTTTGCTCCTTAAGGCATTTATCTTGTTGTATGCAGTGACTGCATAATGAGCACCTGCAGTGACTACTTGTGTAATACCTACTTGACAGGATCAAATCCACAACGGTACACTTTAATCATACACTCCCCTTTCAGTGTTAAAAGAGTCTGTTGTGTGGAAACTATAGGGCACATTGGGTCAAAAGAAACCCGTATTTTGATGGTTTTTATTCTGCGAAAATGACTTATTGGACATTTGTCATGTTCATAGAAAAACATTCGTCATGTAGCTACTGCTTCGGTAAGCGGCCACACAGGAGTTAAACACTATTTACCTGTACACTATACCTATAAATGCTGGTAAGTTGCATTTGTGGATGTGACAGGCTCCCATAGGGTATGTGCTCATGATCCGGTGGTGCTGCGTCTTGGACCTGCGGGAACCAACAGGTGCACGTAGGGAGAACCCAGACACCTTGTACTCCCGATCTGCCGTGGGTGCAGGGCAGCTTCTCTGTACATACACCTTATGGTGACCGCTTCCAACTCCACAGCATGAAATTAGCATGGTGCGGATATGCAGAAGTCTGGAAACTCGCACCTCAGCTGAAATAACGTTGCAGTTGGGAGAAGCACAGTGGGCATGGGATTTCTAGAAATCCCATCCACTACGCTTGTACAGCACAACACAGCGCTTTGGACACAGCGGCAATATGCTGCGTCCAAAATGCTGCTATTACTGATTGTGAGCACACAGCCCAATAGGCCCTGGGCACACAGTCCTTTGTATTCCATTTTATATTTGTTTTTGAGTGCAGTTTTGTCAAAGAACTGCAAACAAATCCTTAAGTTCTCAAAATAAATAAGAATACTGAAGCTTTGTGTAATAAATGAAAAGTGAAATAAGTCTGCAGCAATTTTCCAGCCGAAAAGCCAAAAACGCTCCAAAAATGCTCCAAGACGTGTAAAAAATGTAACTAAAAAATGAGCGTTTTACCTGCCAAGAGATGCAAATTTCGTGCAACACTCAACGTGCACACATACCGAATGTTGGATGCATGTTTAGGCCCCATCACACATGTGAACGTCCGAACGATCCGACTTGACCTAGATCGCTTGAACGACGTTCAATGATTGCTAGTGAAATGTCACGTACAGATATCGTTAACGATGCATCAAAGATTCCGCGACAAGCGAATGATACTTGCAGTCGTTTCAGCACTTACGTCCTTGAGTTCTGAATAGGCGAGGTCGTTAACGACATCGTTATCAAGGTGTTACACACACTGATGCTGCAGGTGGGACTGACGATCATCGTTTTGTTTAAGGTCCGGTTCAAAAACCTCCCATCAACGATCAGCCGACTTATCGTTGATCGTTTGTACTTGTCACACGCAATGACGTTGTTATGATGTCGTTGCTCCACCTAAAAAGCTGTGACGTACTAATGATATCGTTAACGATATCGTAGTATGTGACGGGGCCTTTTGATGAAATTTTTGCATGTGTGCTTTTCATGCATTCTGGGGTGGAAAAACAGTGCAAGAATTGACATGCAGCAGATTTATTTCTGCACCAAATCTGCAAGGGAAAAATTAGCAATGTGTGAACAAAACTTGAGAATTCTCATTGACTTTGCTGGCATAAGGATTTGCTTGCAGTTTTGTGCAAAACTGCACTCATATGCACATAAAAAAGCAATAAAAATGCACTGTGCACAGGGACTAAATAATTGTGCACAGTTGTCAATTGTTCCCGATTTCCATGGTCTCCTTGGGCGAGGTTTATGAACGTGATCATTCTGGGGCTTAACTGGAAGTAGAGGATGATTCTTTTGAATGCCCCGGTGGTGTCAGTGCTTCAGCATCGCCAGACGTTTTGACAACTTTAATTTTACTATTTTTTATTTTAAATTTTAACTTTAATTTCAAAATGGTTAAGAGCCCCTCTACTGTTCTCACATATTACTTTTTTAGAGAATTATCCACAGATTTTATTATGTCAAAAAGAAAAATGTCCTGGGAGACTGAAACATCTCAAGGCGTGCCTGATGGCCAAATAAAGGCAAAGTATACATCTTATGAAAGAGTGCGCAATCCTTTTACTTTTTTTGTCTAGGGCAAAGGTGGTGAACTTCAGGCCTCAAGAGCTGCCAACAGTTTAGGTTTTCAGGATTTCCTTAGTATTGCACAGGTGGTATATAATCACCTACATTTCCTAAGGAAATCCTGAAAACCTGAATTGTTTGCGGCTCTCAAGGCCTGGAGTTCCCTACCCCTGGTCTAGATAGATAGATAGATAGATAAGAATAGAATAGGATAGATAGATGCTAGGATAGTTAGATCAAGCTTACCAGTCTGTATTTTTCAGTCTTAGCACAGATAAAGTGGATAGTTGCGAGCTGCGACCCACAGCTGCCTAATTTTACTTTGGCTAGCAAAAAAAATATGCATAGAACTTCGCCCTGTTTTTAATTGTCAGCCAGGGTAAAAGTAGGCATCTGGGGGTGGGTATTCTCACGTTGTGAAAGCCCATCATTTTGGGCCCCTCCATGCTAAGGAACAGCAGCCAAAAGCGACCTCTGAAAATGGTGCATTCTTCCAGCAGCATTTGTAGCGTTGGTACGCCGGGTAATAAGGAGTTAATGCCAGTTTTTTATTGCCAGCTGTTATTAATCATGAAATTCTTAATGTCGGAGCAATGTTAGGCCTGGTCATTAAGAAGCTCAAGAAATTAGTATAGAATCCACGACACACATTAAAAAAACATTTTATTAGAAACAAAAACACAAAGACATATCTGGACTCCATTGTTATTATTCTCTCATAACCATCCTCAATCCTGTGCGATGTCTTCTCTCTGTCAGCCATGGTGCAATCTGAGCTCTGCTTCATTGGAGACTGATGAACAAAGCGTGCTATCCCCACGGCCTCCGAACACAGAATGAATGAGCCGTGAGCTGCGGCTGGGTAAGCGTTGACTCACTGAGGTCACCTGAGGACATCGGTGCCATAGTATCTGCTAGCTAAAATGTTAAAAAGGAACCTCACACAGTTTGCACACATTTGGTATCTACAGTATATCAGAAAGTGAGTACACCCCTTACATTTTTGTAAATATGTTATTATATTTTTTTCATGGGACCACACTAAAGATAAAAGTCTATCTTTCTTGGCACTCATGTGATGTGAAGATAAATAGAAGTTTTATTGGCAATCCAAGGTTATAGATGTTTCGGTCACACTCAGACCTTCATCAGTACAGATTGCCAGAAGCAAAAGTACATCTTCCAAAGCTTACTGAGGAGCACCTTTGCAGTAAGCAGTGGATACCGCTCTTTTGTGCTTCCACTCCTAAGTGAAAATGTCCAAATTGTGCCCAAAGTGTCAATGCTGTGATCACCATTATTATTTAAGCACTGCCTTCACTCTCTTGGTCATGGCATTCACTAGAGCTTCACAGGAGCAAATGGATCCTCTACCTTCCATTTGAGGAAGCCCTGCAGATGCTCCATAGGGTTTAGATTTGGAGACAAACTTCACCAGTCCAGCAATTTTACCCTCAGTTTCTTTTAGAAGTGCAGTGGTCGTCTTGCAGGTTTGTTTAGTGCTTTATTATGTTGGAATACTGCCCTGCGACTTAGTTTCTGACAGGAGGGGATCATGCTCTGCTTCAGTACATGTTGACATTCATAGTTCCCTCAATGAGCTGTATCTTCCCATAGCTAGCAGCACTCATACAGCACCAAAGCAGGACACTACACAGCTGGCATCAACCCCAAATACCATTATCTTATTTGCCAACGTACCAGGGCAGCAGAAAGAGCTGGAGTAAAGTGCCAGGATTGGCGCCTTTAAGGAGGCACCAATTCTGAGGTGGTTGTGACCTGCTATTTTTAGGCTGCGGAGTGCCCTTTAACCATGTCCCTTCCTGCCCTGAGAATACCAGACCCAAGCTGTCAACTTCCCTATTGCTGGTGATTCAATTTGGGCGACCCCACATTTATTTTTTACATTATTTATTTACAAATAAATACTTTTAAAAAACAGCATGGTGTGTTTTGGATTCCCAGCCAAGGTAAAGCTGCTAGCTGCAGACTGCAGCTATCTACTTTACCTTAGCTGGCTATCAAAAATAGGGGAGAACCCACATTGTTTTTGTTTCTTTTTTTGTGGCTAAATACTAGGTTGAACAGTAAACACCCTTTAGTGCCACATGAAAGGCACTAAAAGGTGCAACCTTAGAATATGTAAGGGGGGTAGTACATTCTATAGCTGTTTGACATCTATCTATGTAGCATCTATCTATATCTTTATATGCTTGCTTTCTTCTTGTTAACAAATACATAATGTACATAGAGTAATAATATATATAATATTTATTCAGGGGCACCCACAGAGCCATTTTCACACACAGATGTGAGTGAGATCTTAAGCCCATATTGATTCTATAACTATATCTTAAATATGTTTTGCTAAACAGCAAAAATGCTAAACGTTGTGTCACTGTTCAATTATTTCTGTACCCTAATTAATGCATGTTAGGCCCATAGACTTTAAATTGAGTAGCTTCACTCATATGAGGCCGCTAACCTTTTCAAATTGAGGACATGTATGCTATGAGAGTGGCGTCCCTGTAGTGGACCTCCCAGCAATCAGGCACTTGTCTTCTTCACTGCAGGTAGGTCATAAATGCAAAAGAGTGAACTAATATGCAATCCCATTTCCCCTACATGATTTTGTAGTGGAAATCCGAGACGTAATAGGTGAGAGGTACAAACAAGCATTGATTTCCAGCTGCACCTATGGTCCATTTATGATCATGTCCTCTCTTTTATCAGTGTCCTTCACATAGAAGTGGCAGTGTGTGACTGCAGCCAGTAGACCAATACCTAGGCTCTGTGGGACGGTGCAGCCTTGACATTTATACATTTTATGCCCTCGGAGGCCAGAATTATATTGGTTCTTGCTAATTTTCAGTTGGACCTAAAGGTCTTCAATTCTTATTTAAGGTTGTGTATTAAGTACATCTTATCTCCATAAATGGCTGCTCTACTGTAGATTTCTCACTTATAAATCCATTTATGACCTAAATCCTTTATAATTACCAGCCATTAGGTCTTATCAGTGAAGGGCACACAACAGAAGGAACAATGTATACCTTGAATATAATTAGAACCGAAATAGTAATTATTGTAATTGCTGCAAAGTTTTAATTTATGTTGGTTTCATGTGATTTCCCATTAAAAAGTCCATTTATCTCACACAGTTCCTGTAGCTCTAGTTCAGACAGTCTGATGATCCCGACACTTCTTCTCCTTAAGTGTGGCTGGTGAAGCAATGCATGATCACAGCGTTACAATTTATATAGGAAAAACATCCTGTCTGAGGAAAGGGTGACATATCTTTACCCCATATCCAGCACCCATATTGTCATTGAGAATCTTTATTTCCCGTATATTTAGAACAGATATAAATGACTCATCTTATATATAATTGCCGTAGGCACGTTTGTGTCGGCCCCCGGCACGCCGTGGCTATGTCACACTGTGACGTCACCACGTCGTGCGAGGCATTGCCCGCGTAGCGGGCATTGCGACCCCTCGCCGCTGTCATCCCGCTCCGGAGCAGCTGCTGTCAGCACATGCTGACACAGTGCTCTGGAGCCTGTGCCCCTGTGCCCCTGTGCCCACTCCGGAGCAGCTGCTGTCAGCACATGCTGACACAGTGCTCCGGAGCCTGTGCCCCTGTGCCCGCTCCGGAGCAGCTGCTGTCAGCACATGCTGACACAGTGCTCCGGAGCCTGTGCCCCTGTGCCTCTGTGCCCCAGTGCCGCCCGCTACCCACAATTCGCCCCCCCCCATGTCCGCACAGACCCCCCCCCCATGTCCGCACAGACTTCCCCCCCCATGTCCGCACAGACCCCCCCCATGTCCGCACAGCCCCTCCCCATGTCCGCACAGCCCCTCCCCATGTCCGCACAGCCCCTCCCCATGTCCGCACAGCCCCTCCCATGTCCGCACAGCCCTCCCCATCTTCGCACAGCCCCCCCATGTCCGCACAGCCGCCCCCCCATGTCCGCACAGCCGCCCCCCCATGTCCGCACAGCCGCCCCCCCCATGTCCGCACATACCTCCCCATGTTCGCACACCCACCACCATGTCCGCACACCCACCCCCATGTCCGCACACCCACCCCCATGTCCGCACAGCCCCCCCATCTACACACAGCCCCCCCCATGTCCGCACACACACCCTCATGTCCCCACAGCCCCCCCCATGTCCGCACACACACCCTCATGTCCCCACAGCCCCCACCATCTCCGCACAGCCCCCCCATATCCGCACACCCACCCCCATCTCTCCACAGACCCCCCCATGTCCGCACAGCCACCCCGCAACAAAACCACCCCGCCGCACCAAAGCCCCTACCCCCTAAGTGCGCCGCACCCCTACACCCTAAGCCCCGACACGTCGCACCTATGCCCCTAAGTCCGCCGCTCCTAACCCCCTACCCCCTAAGTCAGCCGCCCCTAACCACCGCCGCATCCTAAGCCCCGCCGCCTACCCCCTAACTCCGCCGCCCCTACCCCCTAAGCTCCGCCGCATTCTAAGCACCCACCGATACACCCTAAAGCCCCGCCGCCCATCCCCTACTCCCTAAGCCCCGCCGCTTCCTAAGCTCCCGCCGCTGTCCCCCGCCGCTCGCGCTAACACCTAACGCCCTACACCCGAAGCCCCCGCCGTCCCCTAACCTAACGTCCCCGTCGATCACTTACATGCCTTCAAGTCATCTGATCGTCCGTCCGATCCACAATCCCTTCGTCCGGCCAGCCGTCCTCTTCCTCTGGCCCCGGGGGTCTTCTCTCTTCTTTCCGCCATCTCCGCCTCTTCGTCCGGCCCCGGGGATCTTCTGTCTTCTTTTCGCTAACTTCCACCTCCGACGTCCTCTTCCTTCTCATTAAGATAGAATGGACGAAAAATCCGCCATTCTACCTCAATGAGATCTGAGGCCCTCTTCTGATTGGTCGCTGTATACTGCCCTCAGCCAATCAGAAGAGCCCCTCATTTTTTTATTATTTTAAAATTATTTTTTAATTATTTTTTTTATTATTAAATTTATTTATTTTTTAAGTCAGACTGAGACACAGTTCTCATTCAGGTCCGCATTTTTTTTTTTCATTATTATTTTTATTTAATTATTTATTATTTTTTATTTATTTTTTTATTATTTTTTAATTATTTTTAAATTATTTTTTTTATTATTTAATTTATTTATTTTTTTAAGTCAGACTGAGACACAGTTCTCATTCAGGTCCGCCTTTTTTTTTTTTATTATTATTTTTATTTAATTATTTATTATTTTTTATTAATTTTTTTATTATTTTTTAATTATTTTTAAATTATTTTTTTTATTATTTAATTTATTTATTTTTTTAAGTGAGAGTGAGACACAGTTCTCATTCAGGTCCGCCTTTTTTTTCCCTATTGACATACATTACCGGTGTGTCGGCGATTTTATGGCCGCCGACCTGGTTCTATTTGTCGGCCCTAAAATCGCGGACACACCGCTAATACATCTCTATGGGCAGTGAGCTCGAATTCTGATTGGTCGGCGACCAATCCGAAATCGGGCTGACTGCCCATAGAGATGCATTAGCGGTGTGTCCGCGATTTTAGGGCCGACAAATAGAACCAGGTTGGCGGCCATAAAATCGCCGACACACCGGTAATGTATGTCAATGGGGAAAAAAAAGGCGGACCTGAATGAGAACTGTGTCTCACTCTCACTTAAAAAAATAAATAAATTAAATAATAAAAAAAATAATTTAAAAATAATTAAAAAATAATTAAAAAATAAATAAAAAATAATAAATAATTAAATAAAAATAATGTATTTCAATGGGAACAAATAAATTTAATAATAAAAAAAATAATTAAAAAATAATAAAAAAAATAATAAAAAATAATAAATAATTAAATAAAAATAATAATAAAAAAAATAAATATATGCTAATTATATCAGCCCTTTCAGCGGACCTGAAAGAGAACTGGGTCTCAGCCTAAATAATAAATTTAATAATAAAAAAAATTATTAAAAAATAATTTAAAAATAATAAAAAAATTAATTAAAAATAATAAATAATTCAATAAAAATAATAATAAAAAAATTAAATATATGCTAATTATATCAGCCCTTTCAGCGGACCTGAAAGAAAACTGGGTCTCAGCCTAAATAATAAATTTAATAATAAAAAAAATAATTAAAAAATAATTAAAAAAATAAATAAAAAATAATAAATAATTAAATAAACAATAATAATTAAAAAAACAAATGCTAATAATAATGATATTACTGCTAATAATAATGCTATTAATGCTAATAATTATGCTATAATGCTAATAATAATGATATTAATGCTAATAATTATGCTATTCATGCTAATATTAATGCTAATAATGCTAATAATAATCATATTAATGCGATTAATAATGCTATTAAGCCTAATAATCATGCTATTTATGCTATTCAAAATGCTATTCATGCTAATAATATTGCTATTAATGCTAATAATAATGCTATTAATGCTATTAATAATGTTATTAATGCTTTATTAATACTAATATGCTATTATTAATGCTATTAATGCTAATAATAATGCGATTAATGCTATTAATAATGCTATTAATGCTATTAATTATGCTATTAATGCTATTAATGCTAATATTTATCCTATTAATGCTATTAATGCTAATAATAATGCTATTAATAATGCTATTAATGCTATTAATTATGCTATTAATGCTAATATTTATCCTATTAATGGCATTATTAATGCTATTAATGCTAATAATAATGCTATTAATGCTAATAATAATGCTATTAATGCTATTAATAATGTTATTAATGCTATTATTAATGCTAATAATGCTATTATTAATGCTATTAATGCTAATAATAATGCTATTAATGCTATTAATAATGCTATTAATGCTATTAATTATGCTATTAATGCTAATATTTATCCTATTAATGCTATTATTGCTATTAATAATGCTATTAATGCTATTAATTATGCTATTATTGCTATTAATGCTAATATTTATCCTATTCATGGTATTATTTATGCTATTAATGCTAATAATGCTAATAATAATTCTATTAATGCTATAATAATGTTATTAATGCTATGATTAATGCTAATAATGCTATTATTAATGCTATTAATGCTAATAATAATGTTATTAATGCTACTAATAATGCTATTAATGCTATTAATTATGCTATTAATGCTAATATTTATCCTATTAATGCTATTAATGCTAATAATAATGCTATTAATGCTATTAATAATGCTATTAATGCTATTAATTATGCTATTAATGCTATTAATGCTAATATTTATCCTATTAATACTATTAATGCTAATAATAATGCTATTAATGCTATTAATAATGCTATCAATGCTATTAATTATGCTATTAATGCTATTAATGCTAATATTTATCCTATTAATGGCATTATTAATGCTATTAATGCTAATAATAATGCTATTAATGCTAATAATAATGCTATTAATGCTATTTATAATGTTATTATATGCTATTATTAATGCTATTAATGCTAATAATAATGCTATTAATGCTATTAATAATGCTATTAATGCTATTAATTATGCTATTAATGCTATTAATGCTAATATTTATCCTATTAATGCTATTAATAATGCTATTAATGCTAATAATAATGCTATTAATGCTATTAATAATGTTATTAATGCTATTATTAATGCTAATAATGCTATTATTAATGCTATTAATGCTAATAATAATGCTATTAATGCTATTAATAATGTTATTAATGCTATTATTAATGCTAATAATGCTATTATTAATGCTATTAATGCTAATAATAATGCTATTAATGCTATTAATAATGTTATTAATGCTATTATTAATGCTAATAATGCTATTAATAATGCTATTAATGCTAATAATAATGCTATTAATGCTATTAATACTGTTATTAATGCTCATAATACTGCTAATAATGGTATTAATACTGCTATTACTGCTAATAATAATGCTATGGCTTATATTATTGCTATTGATGATGCGATTATTATTTAAAAATCTTTAAAGAAACAATAAACATATTTTAGATACCCGATGCATTTGCATCAGGCTAACAGCTATAACTACTATAATCAAATTAATGCACGTTCTAGAATCCCGATGCATTTGCATCGGGCTCACAGCTAGTTAACTATAAAATGTGTTTCTTTGGGATCAATTGCTTTAAAGTGAAAAATATAAGAAATTTTGTGATCTATAATTTTTACTGGTCATAAAAATCCTCTAATTAATACAAATGCAGGGAAGATAATTGCAGACACGGTTTGCATGTTCATATAAATATTATTTAAAGTATTTTATTTATCGCTCATCATATAACTCCAATCATATCTATTTCTGCCCATTGAAGCCTAAAGTGTAACCACTAGTTACATTTTTATTTAATGATAATGTAGAGCAAGTGATTATAACTTTAAACTTTCAAATATACTTCATAAGAGAAATCTGGAAGAAAATCTTCAAAAACCTTCCAGAAGATGTCTCCACTAGGCTGTTTCTAAACCTAACATATGCTCCTTTTCAGGGAAATCTGTCTTCAGCTCCACACACTGAATACGGGAATAAGGCCTTATAAGGGTGGGGGGTGGGGCCTACACAGAATGCTTATCAAAATCTCAGGTTACCTCAGGCAGGGACAGTGCTGAGCTCAGGATGTCAGCACACAGCTCCTGTGAAACCTTATCTGACTCCTCTGAGCTCAGTACTGTGCCTGAGGTGACCTGAGAGTCTGATCAGCTGTACTGTGGAATGCTGTTTAGGCCTTGTTCCTCCTTGTGTAAACTGAAGATGGATTTCCCTGACAACCAGCATATGTCAGGTTTAGAAACAGCCTAGTGGGGACATCTTCTGGAAGGTTTTCGAAAGCTTTTCTTCCATATTTCACTTATGAAGTATATTTCAACATTTATTATAATCACTATAATAGTGGTAATTTTTATGGTCTTTACCAAGGGGGAATGGCTCTCTAGGTTCTCTATGGGGTTGTTTTAGCCATTCTCTGCATAATTACCCTGTGAGAGACACTCCAATTTAAAAGTAAATACAAAAACCTTCAGTCCTGCTCATCATTATTGACACCCATAAAGTTTAAGTACATAATGTGGAATATTTCCTTAAAAAAATTGAATCGAGTGAAACAGCTTTTTTGCATAGAGACTCATGTTAAATACAAAAGAGCAAATGATAAACAACAATTTAATACAAAAAGCAACGGAAGGGAAAATAGAAAAACCTAAAGTTTGCTGTTACACTGCTTTTGGCACCCTTTACATTACATTAGTATGAAAACACATTTTGACTTGCCTGTGGTAAATCACAAATGAGATTCATAATATTTATTGAAAACACATGATGTACTGTGTGACTCAAAGGATTAAAAAGGTAATTCATTAATACGTAAAAAATTCTAAAAATAAAAATAAAAAAGGGTTATTAGAAAACTCTTAAAATACAGTAACTCAGTGGCCTTCTATGGTGTGAGAGGACACTGCCAGTATAATCCTTGTGGATTGGTTCCCAAGGAAGATTTAGTCCAAGTGGTACCTATGGGGGCCACTTCGGGTCACTGGCTCGGGCCTAACCGCAGCATCGACCACCAGGACGTCTTCACAGCTCTCCTAGCATCTGCACACTCTAACTAACTCCACCCCCAGCAGCAGTATTTAAGGGGATCTCACCTAAAGTCAGTGAGTAGAGCTCCCCCTACTGTGCCGGGGTGGAAGATGTTGCATGTAGTAGGTACCTGCTGTGGAAACCCAGCTATGCTTTAGGGAAGTCTGTGGCTACCTGTGTGAGCAGGGCGCCACATATTCCCCTAGGTAATTTCAGTACTCCTGGACTGAGCATTTTTGTTTTTGAACAAAAGGGATAACAATAATAACAGGTAACATATTTACAGAGTCTCAAAATATAAAAATGTACAAAAACCACTGAAAAAATATTGGAAAAATAGAAAACAGTCCATACGGTGCTAGTCCTTTCACTGCAGGCTTTGAAAAAGAAAAAGAACTTAGTTGTTACACCAGTCCTGTAACCATGGTCCTTTAAAATTGTAATCCGGGGAAAAGTTCAAAGGGAAAAAGTCTTTTAGAAAGTTAAACAAGTCCTTACAGGTAAAGTCTCTGTAGGCTCTACAGTTCAAAATACACAACAACATCTACTACGGGTGTTTCGGCGCAGGAGTTCTAGGTACTATAGGGCCTCTACCGGTCATAAGTGCTGTAGGCCTCCTTGCCCAGGGGTCACCTCTTGGCCAAGTTTTTGCTCTCCCTAGACAGCTCCTTACGCCTACTCCACTCACCCCACTTTTGGTGTTGTGTACCTGGTGTTCTTTGTTTTTGGCCTACGCTTTACCCTTTTATACTCTACTATTTACATTCTTATTTAACAACTGCTATTTACATGTTACTTTTCAATTTTACTCTAACTTACATTTATTGTGCCCACTCTCCATACCTAGACGGGGGCTGACCTTGTGTGCTTCTCTGATCTATGCACTACAGGTGTCACTGTCTCAGGTGATGTTTCTAGTGAAGGGCATGGTCCAGGTATGTCAGGTAAGCATCTGCGTGGCCTTAGTTTCACTACAGGGCTAGCAGGTGTACCAATTGCAGCATCCTTAGATTCTCTAGCAACGGCTATTTCTTCCTTATTCCTTTGTACCATTTGCTTGGGCTGGTAGAAATTCAGTACAGGCACTAAGATGGCTCCATCTTGTTGAGGCCAATCTTCTGGGAAATCTCCTAAGATGGTTGAGATTACCTTCTCTTTTGGTTCTTCACCTGGACTTAGCTCTTGTACTGGTTCTGACTCTTGGATTGGTTGAGTTGGAGGATCTTCTTTTTCCCAGTCAGTTGGACCCTTTTTGATGTGGCTTCTTGACACAGTTTGAATGTTTTTTCCACTGTTCTAGCTAATGAGACATACTTTACTGTTGTCATATCTGGAATCTAATAGAACGTAGGGTTCTTGTTCCCACTGATTGTCTAATTTGTGTTGGGTTCCCTTCCTCTTTAAGACAATACTTCCAGGTGTTATAGGTTCTGCTGAAGCATGTTTGTTATAGTCCCTTTCTTGCTTTTCACAGGCTTTCTCCAGATTGTCTTGTATTGTTCGATGCGATTTGCATTCCAGTTGGGCGTTGCGTCATCTGCTTTGGGATCGAATACTCCGAGTTCCAAGTCTATGGGTAACTTTCTAGTACGGGCTCTCATCAGGTAAGTTTGTGTACAGTTGGTAGAACTTACTGGAATGTGGTTGTACATATCAACCAAGTCTGGTAGTTTCTCCCGCCATTGGTTTCTTTCCTCCAAGGGTAAGATCTTCAACATGTCAATGATGATACCATTAATTTTCTCACATAATCCGTTGGCTTAGGGATGATATGGGGTCATTCTGATCTTTTTGCACCCATACATGTGGCAGAACTCTTGGAAGATCTCCGCTTCGAAAGCTAATCCTTGGTCTGTGAGGACCTGTTCTGGATAACCTAATGGTCTGCAGAATACATTCTGGAATGTTCTGGCAGCAGTGGCAGCTGTCAAGTTCTTCACGGGGGCAACTATTAATAACCTCGAGTAATGGTCTACCATGGTCAATGCATATGTGAAGCCAGATCTACTTGGAGTCAGTTTTATGTGGTCCAAGCCTACAATTTCCAAAGGCTGTTTTGTCACTATGGGTTGGAGCGGTGATTTCTGGCTCTGTAAGTCCTTTCTTTTAAGGCTACAGGGTCCACAGTTTTTGCACCACCTTTCAATGGATGCACGTATGCCGACCGAAAAGAACCTATCTTTCGGTAGCATTTCTAGCTTCTTCCACCCAAAATGACCAGTGTGGTTGTGGTAATCATTCAAGACCATCTGGACTTCTGACTTTGGCACGATGATTTCCCAGACCATCTCGTGTGTCCTTGGGTTGGGTTCATTTACTAGAGCTTCTCTTGGTAAAGGAACAGCTTGCTCCACTCGCTCCACAGATGTTTGACTTCTGGCTGGGGGTTTTCTGGCAGCTTTGCTGACTCTTGGGTTATCAGCTGTTTTACCAAACTGACAGCCGGGTCATTATCTTGCATGTCCTTCCAACCGAAGTGGGGCAACGGGTTTACCATTCTAGCAGGAGGGTTTTTACTGGTTTGTTGGCACTGAGTTACTCTCAATTGATGGAATGCAGGTAACTCCACTTCTTCTAGCTCGTCTTCATCTACGCCCTCATCTGACAGGTGAGGCATTCTGGACAAGGCATCCGCATTTCCATTCTGGTGCCCAGCCCGGTACTTGATGGTAAACTAGTAGTTGGACAATCGGGCCATCCATCTCTGCTCCATGGCTCCCAACTTCGCAGTCTCCAGGTGCGTCAGCGGATTGTTATCCGTGTAGGCTGTAAACCTGCTAGAGGCCAGGTAGTGATTGAAACTTTCTGTGACGGCCCAGACCAAGGCCAGAAATTCCAGCTTAAAGGTACTGTAGTTCTCTGGGTTCCTCTCTGTGGGGGCAGCTTCCTACTGGCATAGGCGATCACCCTTTCTTTGCCTTCTTGCCTTTGAGAAAGGACGGCTCCGAGTCCCATATTGCTGGCATCCATATACAGCAGGAATGGCAGGTTGTAGTCCGGGTAAGCAAGGATTTCTTCTCCTGTCAGGGCTTCCTTCATCGTCTGGAACGATTCCTCTTGTTCCTTGCTCCACTTCCATGGAGAATCCTTAGACTTGCCCTTCGTGGGTTGGCCTACTAGGAGGTCTTGTAGGGGAGCAGCCTTCTTGGTGTACTCCTTTATGAACCTCCTATAGTAGCCCACCAATCCCAGGAATTGACGTACTTCCTTCCGGGTTTTGGGTTCTTGCCACTCCTTGATAGCTGTCACCTTGTCTGGATCAGGGGCCACGCCTTCGGCACTGACTATGTGTCCCAGGTACTGTACTCGTGGCTTTAACAGGTGGCATTTGGATGGTTTCAGCTTCATCCCGTATTTGGCCAGAGCTTTGAACACCTCTGCTAGATGAGCTACGTGTTCCTCATAGTTCTTAGAGTACACAATCACATCATCCAAGTAAAGCAGTACCGTCTCAAAGTTCTTATGTCCCAGGCAACTCGCCATTAACCTCTGGAAGGTTCCGGGTGCATTTCATAGTCCGAAGGGCATGCTGTTAAATTCACATAGGCCCATAGGTGTCATGAATGCCGTCTTCTCGCGGTCTTCCTCGGCTACGGACACCTGCCAATACCCTCTAGTGAGATCTAAGGAAGAAAAGTAATTGGCAGACTTCAACGCAGCTAAAGATTCCTCTATACGAGGTAATGGGTAAGCATCCTTGTGTGTTATGTGCCTATAGTCTACACACATTCTCATACTGCCGTCCTTTTTCCTGACTAGGACTAACGGGGCTGCCCAGGGGCTACAGCTATCTCGTATAACCCCTGCGTCCTTCATGTGTTGTAACATTTCCTTGGCTTTCTGATAATGTGTCGGTGGAATAGGCCTGTACCACTCCTTGATTGGTGGATGTGTACCTGTGGGGATATGATGTTGCACCCCTTTTATCCTACCAAAATCAAGTGGATGCTTACTAAAGACTTGTTCAAAATCTTGAACTACCCAGTAAACACCTTGCTTTTCGTACATGGTAGTGGTGTCAGTTTCATGGAGCTGCTGACACCAGTCTTCCAGTGGCCCTGTTGTTTGATCAGGTTTTGCCCCTTTGCCGCATGGGGTAAGGTTCCACTGTTTGGATCTCGTTGTTGCTGACTGTGTACAATTTAGCAACGATTGTATACCTGGGTAATTTACCCTCTTCACTGCCACAATTTAAGATGCGAATAGGTACTCTCCCATTGTGTACATCCACCACCACCCCTGGCTGTCAACAGTGTAGGTCTGTGCTCTGGTCGGATGGGCTCCACTAATGCCTGATAGTCCTGCCCTCTCAGACCTATAGCTGCTCGACACCAAACCATCATTTCACTCATTGGGGAATCACAATAGGAAACGGGTCTGTCACTCGTGCAGTACAAATCTCGCCACCTGTAATTGTTACCTGTTGATGGTGCAGGATGGCTCTTATCTCACGCTGGAGGACCTTCCTCTGACCAGGTCTGGCAGTGTCTGCAATCTGTTGAAGCAAAGAAAAAACTTCCTCCATGCAATTGCTAACAACATTTGTTCCTAGTATTATATATAGGTCATTTGCATTACTTGCTTCTGCTACGACTATGACGCCTTGGTTTTGCAATTCCACCCTCCCCACCTTTATTGGTACTTCCCTAACCCCCATTTCGGTAATTGGTTCACCGTTAGATGCTTTGAGGGTAAAGTCTAGGTCAGGCTGCTTCAGTTCTGCATCAGCCCAGTACTTCTTATAAAGGATATAGGGGATAGTGTTCACCTGTGATCCGGTGTCCAGCAGAGCCATCCAGTACAATGGACAGAAAATGCCTCTATCCAATGAAGGTCTTGTACCAGGTGGCTGGGCCCTGTTGATCTATACCTGAGGTTTGGCCCTGGCCCCCAGGGACTGCTCTTTTAAAGGACAGCTCCTGGCAAAGTGGCCGGTTCGGTTACAGCGGCGGCAGATGGGCTCCCCAGTGGAGCTGTATCGGTTGGTGGTCCTCCCTCGGTACGCTGTGGCTTCGCTCTCATTCAGGGTACATCCTCCAGACTGTCGGCAAGTTCAATCAGCAGTTGAGGTTGGGACTGGGGTCTTGGTGCTGGCTGTTGATTTTGCTGTAGCTGCAGATCCTCCATCAGCTTGGTGATGTTTTTGTTCATTTGGCGCATCTTAGCACGCAGGGAATCATACTTGTCAGGCTGAGCAGATTGTACATTGTGCGTGGCTGCAGACACGGGTACAGGTTTGGGGTAGCCTGCGCCTCACCACTGCACCACCTTTTAATGGCAGCTTCATGGGTCTCTACCGGCTGCAACCCTTTAATGGCCATGTCCTTCAGGGTCTTAAAATCAGATTCTGGGTTGCTCAGTGACCACCAATGTACAGTCTTATTGTCCTCGGGGGATAGCAGTCCCCGGGTGAATTGTTCAATCAAGTGCTTGTTTTCATTGGGTACACTCGCAGGGCTGACATGTTTAAGGGCTCGCAATGCTCCCTCTAGGCGCCAAGCGTAAGCTCGGATATAATTTCCCGGCCTCTGGTAGCAGTTAAGAGAGCGCATGCGTATATCTGCCTCATTACACTCCTCAAAGGTAGCTCTCAATTTGTCAAATATTGTGGCCGCTGATCTCCGTTCAGCAGCAGACCAGGACGCACTCTCTTTCTCTGCTGCGCCAGTTAACTGTCCGAGTACCACGGCGGCGGGCTGCTGACCGGTCATCGCATACATCTCCAGGACACTGGTGATCTTTCTCTTAAAAGCATCCAACGTATCAGGGCGACCATCATACTGGGGCAACCACTTAGCCCCCAGGATGTATGGGAGTGAGATTGGCATTATCGGGGCGATTGTGCTCGGGGCACTGGTGGCGCTGGCAGTGCTACTGGAGGCAGCTATGGTTGCTTGTGGGTAATTCCTAGGGTCAGCGAACGTACTGTCGTTGTCGCTGGAGGAGGCCGACATGCTGGAGGACCCCCTAGTAAATTACAGCCAGTTCTCAAACAGTTAAACAGTTTCGGGAGTTTCCGGACTAGGCCATGGTGCTCAAAAATGCTTGGCTGAGTGAGGGGCGGGTTTCAGTTTTGCGCCCTACAGTCCGGCACGCCCCTTTTCTTCCCGCTCTTCAGTGCAGTAATGGCTGCGTAGTTTTAACAGTTCACTAATACAGTTGAAATCACGGCACACAGTACCCGTTAATACCGGGCACGGGATCCTGTTTGTGACGCCAGAAAGATATGTCGAGCCCCAGGCCCTGGGGTACTCGGGTATCAGGCTTGGTGGGTGTTTTCACGGGGAATGTCACGGGTGGCAGCGCCTGAGACCGTGGCCTGGGTGACACTTCAAAAAGGGTTTATTTACAGGGGATAAGAGTTTGTCATGTGACGCCACCTGTAGTACCTGGTGATGGGCCACCAGTGCCGCCATAGTCCGCCGGAGCTAAATGGTAGTGCGGCTGAGATGATAAAGCTCCTTACAGGTAGAGCTGGTCCTCTGGGGCAGCGTAGTGTAGAGGGGCAGTTTGGAGTGGAACTGTAAATCAGTGTAGGGGATGATGGAGCAGTATAGCCACCAGTCAGTGGAGTGAGCATGGTTATACATGGCTATACTTTTTGAACTCTGGTAGAGTTGCAACAGAGAAACTGCTGAACTCAGTAAACTGAGTGATACATTGTTGGAATCAAGGTCTCTGTCCCTACATCATGTTGCTCTCGGATTACATAGTAAAAAGCTGCTGACCTGATTTCCTTAAACCAAGAGAAAGCTTGTAAGTGCTTCTTAATGGGTCAATATACTAGAAGGGAAGAAATAATATTTAACAGCATTTTCCCCTTTGGACATACTTATTCCTGTGTCCTTATGGTCTATAGTTCTCGCGGTTCTCCTTACTTTCTCTGTGATTTTAGCAGAGGAGCTTCTGTGGCACCTTTTCTTTATTGGCATCTACATTTTTTGTGGGTTTCTTATTCATAAAAATTCTGAAACTTATAATAATAAAAACTTTGCATAATTCACATGGCTTTGTCTGGCCTGTGTCTTCCCTGGCCAAGCGTCCTCGTAAATGTACAGAAATCCTAACCCCATGTTATGTTTTGAGGACTTTTCTACACTTATTGATGGATGACTAATCTGTATCTGTGCTGGCAAACAATTATGGAAGCCAAGTTATGATATTTGTGTTATTTAGAAATATATATTTTCACGTCATTAATATTTTTTTTACCTGTAAAAGCTGAGTAAATGCTATAAATGTGTTTTTACATTTTCCTCCTGGTAGAAGCTCAGTTTAGTCACTAGAGGGCGCAATTGTTCTTTGATTATAAAAGTGTAAGCCTTTACATGTTAGGGGATTTTCATCTTATGAATAATGATATATTACTAGGATATGGCATCACATTGTAATTACAGACAATGCAACCTCTGGGACGTTGCCATCCTGAGAATGGAGAGGCCACGTTGTTGATGTAGTTTCTTGTGCGCAGCGCCACTCCCAGGCACCTGGCTGTACAGGGAACTACAGCCACAGTTCTTTGCATAGTGATTGTTCAGTGTGCTGCTGTACAGAAGAAAACAGGGTGGGGTGCCATGCTAATCAGCATTGTGACACCCATTTTTCAAGATTGATGGGGTAGGAATCAGACGCCCACCAACTAATATCCTGTTGACATGAAATCACATGAGTAAAAACAGAAAACTTGTTATCAAACCCTGTGAAGCGCATGTTCACTATCAGACAATTTTCTTAGGCTGGGTTCACACTACACGTTTTTGATCCGTTTTTGGTACTGCATTTTTTTTTTTTAAAACTACACCAAAATGAATCAGTCCCGGCATCTGCAGCAAAATTAATGGGATTTGCTATTTGCTGTTCAGACGCTGCGTTATTGACTGCTGCGTTAGTGATGCAGGAAGCGCATCCAGAAAATAAAGAGCGCCAATTAGTGCTCCGTTTTTCTGGTGCGCTTTCTTTCTGCACCACTAACATCCAATTACTTACCCTCCCTGCGATCCCACGGTGAGCCCCGATGATGTCTTCCTCCTGGGTATCAGCAGGATCTGTGGGTAATCAGTATCGACACTTCCAGGACCTACCCATATGTCACATGGTTCCAGGTCCTGTAAGTACCGTACTGACTACCCACAGGTCCTGCTGATACCCAGGAGAAAGACATCATCGCGGCTCACCGTGAGAGGGTAAGAAAGAGTGTGTGTGTCTGTGTGCCTGTCTGAGTCCTCTGAAAACAGAGTAAAAAAAGCATTGAATGATGCAGTTGTGATGATTTTTTGCAAAAAGAAGATCTGTTCTTGGTGCAGAAATTGCACCAAAAATGGATAATAAAAAAAAAAGAACAAACTCTCTATCTGAATTCAGCCTTATACTCCACATATAAGAGTACATTTGTAAGTACAGGGTGGGCCATTTATATGTTTGTGGCACATTACTATATGGGAGGGGGAAAACTTTTCCAGATGGGTGGTGACCATGGCGGCCATTTTGAAGTTGGCCATTATGGATCCAAGTTTATTATTTTCCAATGGGAAGAGGGTCATGTGACACATCAAACTTACTGAGAATTTCATAAGAAAAACAATGTTGTGCTTGGTTTTAACATATATTTATTCTTTCATGAATTATTTACAAGTTTATGACCACTTATAAAATGTGTTCAAAGTGCTGCCCATTGTGTTGGATTGTCAATGCAACCCTCTTCTCCCACTCTTGACACACTGATAACAGCACCGCAGAAGAAATGCTAGCACAGGCTTCCAGTATCCGTTGTTTCAGATGCTGCACATCTCGTATCTTCACAACATAGACAATTGCCTTCAGATGAGTGATGAGGCAAACTTTTTTGTGAATGGTGAAGTTAAGAAACAAAACCAGCGCTATTGGTCTGACCTTGACCCACAGTGGATAGATCCCTCTAAGACTGTTGGAACATAAAAACTGATGGTATGGTGGGGTATAGGGGGTACAAAGATAGTGGGGCTATTCTTCATCAATGAAAATCTCAATGCCACTGCATATCTGAAATTACTACATGATCTGTGATCTATGAAGATACAAATTATTCAAAAATAAAATACCAGAATTGCTTTTTTTTGGCACTGACCTAAAGAATCGTGTTGCCAGATTACTTTTACCACATGAACGCTGTTAAAAACAAAGCTGGATTTGCTATTGTTTCACCATTTTACCACACTTGGAGTTTTCTTTCCTGTCTTTCAGTACAATACATGGTTTTTATGTTCTTCCCGAATTTTCTTGAGTTTCCTGTAAGTTTTCCTGTTTCCTCCCACACTCCAATGACATATTATAGTGAACTTACATTGTGAGCCCCAATGGGGACAGTGATGATGATGTATATGGAATGTGAAGAACTATAGAAGTAAAATAAGTAAAAAAATGAATGATGTCATTGAAGACTACAGAGGGTCCCACACCTACAAAAAACAAGCCATGGTTATGTAGACATTAACATTTTGACTCTTGGAAGAAGGGGGGGGGGGGAATACTAAAATGCAAAAACCAAAGTTGACCATGGTGGGATAGGGTTAGAGGGGTTGTCCTATCTAGGACCTTTGTGACATTCCCACAGAATATGTGTCCAATAAATGCAGGAACCGCCCTGGGACAAACATCAAGCTCAAACATTGATATTCGATTGTGGGTATATTGTTTGCAACCATATTATTACTGGCTGCTTGAGTTTGGTGTTTATATGATTTGGTACTGTTACTGTATATGGCACAATATCACTCAAGATGACGCAATGACGCCAAAAGTCTATAGGAGAATAGCTATGGGAAAGTCAGCAATTAAGTCACTGGACAAGGTCTTCAAATCAAAGAATATTTCATTAGTGAAGAAGACACGGCTTATACATAGTCTGGTCTTTTCTGTAGTATCATATGGAAGCGAAACATGGACGATAAAGAAACAGGACCGAAGAAGAATCAATGTCTTCAAAATGTGGTGCTGGAGAAGGATGTTATCAATACTATGGATGGCAAGAAGAACAAACAAATCCATTTTGGAACAAATCAATCCAGACATGTCACATGAAGCAAAGATCACCAAGCTATGACTTGTCTACTTTGGATACATCATACGAAGAGAGAAATCTCTAGAGAAGGACATCATGGAAGGCAAAGATGAAGACCAGCAACCCAATGGCTTGATATTGTCAAGATAATGGTGGAGAAGACCCTGGTGGACCTATCTAGGCTTGTGCAAGATCTATCTTCCTTCAGAGCGTTTATCCATCAAGTCGCCATGGCTCAAGATCGATCTGAAGGCTCATAAATAATAACAACAATAATATGAACAGCAATTGGTTGAACAAAGGCGCTATAGGGTTCAATCTGATATAACTATTGTATATCTGTCAGATATGGTGCCGCTCACCTGGTATGGTTGTGTCAGACACAACCACTGTTACAAGCCTGATTTATCAGAAAGCTGCTATGGTCCCCGTATCAAGGATACATAGATCTCAGGAAAGGAAGGGTTAAACACGTTTTCCTGATATGACACTTCTTCACGTTTCAGAGATTCACTCTAGCAGCATCATGAATTAATCACAATGTGGTTAATTCCTGATGAAGAAGTGAATCTGCGAAACGCGTAGACTAAATCACTACTGAAGACTACCGAAGTGTCATCACAATAGAAAGCAGCATGGTTAACCCCCCTTTCCCGAAATAATAAGAATATTTCACAGGACAGAATTATGAGACAAATAACCAGAGGGCCATTACAGACATTTTCTGCTTTTTTGCATATTGACAAATGATTCTGTATTTAAATATAAGAGAATGTGTCCTCCCACTCGCCTGTGACTTCACGGCTCAGCCAGGACAACTATTTCACCATTCTAAGCCCTTGTCCCACTCTTGTGTCTTACATGCAAAGGTTAAATGCAAATATGGAAACAAAGTGTGTGTCACATTCCTGTACATCAGCTCTGCAGCTGATTGTGTGGGTAAAAGCGCACAAAAACATGGAGAGGAAATGCCTTTAATATTTCTTAAACTCAGTAATCATGTTTCATTTGGCATCACCCTCCGCAGTCCTAAGGAAAATGACCCTCTTTGTTTTCCATATGGAATGACTTTTTTTTGATCACTCAATGGAGGAGGATTGACCCATTCTATTTCCTACAATCTGATGGCTATTAGACTTTTTAGGGATGATTTTTTTGGCAGCGGTCAGGAGGATTACATTCTCCGTTGCCTGTGTTTACACTTGCTGGCTCCTTGGAAAGTATTGTGGGAAGATGAAATGCGCCCCCTACGCAGTCCCATGACATTTGTCCGAATGCTTCAACTTTCGCTGCTGACTGTTGTGACCATCGCTGATTAGAAAGTTCACTCATTACAAGATTATTACACATTTTCATTCCTGTTTGACTTTCATTAACAGGATCTGCCAGTTTTGTTCCTGATTTGTTTTTAAGAAAAATACTTGGTAAAGGTCAATTGCTCATGAAGCGATTTAGAATGATTCCGTGACTGTGAATTTATATTTTATGTTTCTATAGTATGAAAAAAGAGAAAATTATCCAGGAAAAAAGAAAAGTTGATTTTTACATAGTGTTTACATATTTCTGCGCTAGCGCTTGAGCACCCTCCATTCAGTATTTGGTTTCCACATCACAGCAGTTCTTGGATCCTGTCTCCATTACACATTTTTTCCCACATTTCATTTTATGAAATGTGTAAGGTATATTGGTTATTACAGGTGGTCATTGGCAGGTGCACAGTTATATATCAATCCTTCTCTACGTTTTGTTTTTCCTTGGCTTCAGATATCCTGAAATAAGAAACCAGGTTTGAAAAACAAAAATAGTTTTACTCTATCGGGTGTGGTTTATACTATGGGTGTCTACATGAAAATGTATCAAGTTTATTAAAGCCCCATTCCAGTGTTTTCATGCAGCCATGGTGTGGCACTTTAAATACCCCATTCTTACTCATAGGGTGCACTCACATCTGGAAATGGTATGCGAGTGCAGTCCGATAAAACATTAGATTGCACTGGCAACCATGTTAAACTATACTGACATGCATATCTGTGAGTTTTTCCTCATGCGAGAAACGTACCGAGTAAACATTTGCAGCATGCTATGTATGTCTGTGGATCTCGCTGAGATTCCGCCAATGCAAGTGTATGGTGCGATGAAAACATCGCACAACATACGCAGAGCACAGTGATAGCGATTTTAGCATGGATATTGCCTTGCATTAAAATGGTAGAAAAGATGGAATGACAGACAGATAGATTGATAGCATAGTCGGATGATACATAGATAAATAGATAGAAAAAACAAAAATAGAGCAGCACTTGAAAAACATCAAATAAAGGGTGCAAATATCCTCAAAAAACAGTTCCTTCAGTCTGTTTGTAATTCATACCAATCCACAAAGTGAGGCAGCACTCCAAGCAGTTTTCAGATTTTATTCGTCCATAAACCACCACAACATTTCAGACCGTTTCAAGTGTCACTTGAGAAAGGACTACGGTCTGAAACGTTGTGGTGGTTTATGGACGAATAAAATCTGAAAACTGAACTTGCTTGGAGTGCTGCCTCACTTTGTGGATTAGATAGATAGATAGATAGATATTCAATAAATCGACTGCAGCACTCCTTTCTTTTGTTTAGTCTGCCTTTATTGGGCCTTCATGTGTACAGCGCAACATTTCGGGACAAATCTCCCTTCTTCCAGGAGACTTGTCCCGAAATATTGCGCTGTACACATGAAGGCCCAATAAAGGCAGACTAAACAAGAGAAAGGAGTGTTGCAGTCGATTTATTGAATATTGGAGACAGTGCATGGAAAAAACTGTACTGAATTGCACCCTGAAAAATCTGTGCTGCTTTCTTTATAAGTATTAGGCTGGGGTCACACACACAGATATCTGGGCAGATATTGTTCACAGATCTCTGGTTGTAGTGAAATCATGGACAGATTGCTCCATTTGTACACAGCCACAAAATGGAACCATGTGTCCATGATTTCACTGCAACCAGAGATCTGTGAACAATATCTGCCCAGATATCTGTGTGTGTGACCCCAGCCTTAGATAGATAGATAGATAGATAGATAGATAGATAGATAGATAGATAGATAGATAGATGATAGAAGCGTCTACTTCCGGGGCCACCCGTTAAGCTTCATGCATATTTACTGCATTGACCTGCAACAGCCAATCACAGACGGTTACATTCAGTGAGAGCCTCTGTGATTGGCTGTTGTAGTCAGACTGCATTTCCTCAATCTGGACGGTGATTGTGCTTGGTTGCCATACACATTAGTGTATACACTACTCTACAGTGTATACACTGAGTTAAATAAATAAATAAATAAATAATAAAAAAAAAAATACATATGGCTTCTCAAAAATATTGAAATCTGAGAGTCCTCAGTGGTTGATAACTTTTAATGGCTAACTGAAAAGATGGTAAACATAGCAAGCGTTCGGGACACTAAGGCCCCTTCATCAGGCTGATAATGACACAAGTTCTGAAGACACATACATATATACATAAGCAAAAGAATAAAAAAGGAAAAAAAAAAAAACAGTTTTATAAGCTGTGGTAAATATGACAGGTGATGTTAAGCAGAGTCAGGTTAGGGAGGGGTAAAGGAGCTGGGAAAAGAGAAACCAAATTTCTAAGATGAGCGGAACAAATTGTATTATTATATGGTTAGTGGCCTGTGGAAACCTATAAATACTTAAGTGAGTTGTAGAGAGCAATAAATGAAGAGAGAGAGCTCACATAAGAAAAGTCAAAAGTTCATAGTCCTGAAAATGGAATCTCTAGGAGATGTGATCTCTCCAAGTGTCCTTTCAATTTATATAAAAATGCATGAATCTGTGATGTCCCCAAATGTCCACTCATTTTATAAAAAATCCCATGAATGTATGTGAAATATTTAATCCTGTTTTGAATGTGTTAAAGGTCCTCATCAGTTTGTATTCCCAAATTCTTCTCTATCTCAGTGATTTGAAGTTGCTTTTTAAGATGCGCAGCCTCATATCGGTTTTACTGTGGTCAGGGCTGGAAAAATGCTTTGCTACAGGTAGGTCCATACACTTTTCTTTTATTGAGTGGTGATGAGAATTCATTCTTGTCCTGAATTTTTGCCCGGTCTCACCTATGTACATGCCACCTGTTGGACATTTGGTACATATGATTAAATACACACATTGCTTGTGATGTAACTGAAGTTACTTGGGATCTTATAGTTGTGATCTGTGCAAGGAATCTTTATCTTGTCCATTGTCATTATAGATGGACAGGTTTTGCACCTGTTCTGGTTACAGGTAAAGGTTCCTGCAGCTGCTGGAGAGGACAGGGCACTTCTGACAATGATGTTTTTTAGATTCGCAGGTTGTCTAAAGCACAAGAGTGGGGATCCAGAAAAATTGATTTTAGTCGGGCATCTTTTTGTAGGAGTGGTTGCAGTTTCTGTGCAGCTCTTCTCTTAGCACCTCCAGACTTGGATTTTAGATGACTACGAGAGGAACTCAAATGTTTTCTTCTCTAGTTTTCTAGTGTAGGAGATGATTCCTTGATATTCTGGTGGCTCTTGCAATCTGGTTTTCAATTGCTCTTGGATGGTAGACCTGGTTCAAAAAGGTCTTTCTGAGGTCCTCAAGGTGATTGTCTCTATCTGTAGGGTTCTGTAAAAATATAAAAGGGTGGGGGACAAGAGGCGCAATAGTGCCCTATCACTAGTGACACTGATGGTAATGGGGTGATGCCGAGAAGCCACTCACCTGGTGCAGTTGTGATCCCCACAACTGGTTTGAAGGCGTTTTGGAAATATTATTCCAAGCTGCTGCAGGACCTCCACCGACCACTGAACAGTGGTTTAATCCAGAAAGATGATGGGAGTGTAGGTGTGCTACGGTCCGCGCTGCTCCAGGGCTTAAAAAACTTACCAAAGAGACAGTCAGATTTCCATCCTTTATTCTCCTCCTCCTACGCGTTTCGGCGCCTAGCTTGGCACCTTCATCAGGGATATCCCTGATGAAGGTGCCAGGCTAGGCGCCGAAATGCGTAGGAGGAGGAGAATAAAGGATGGAAATCTGACTGTCTCTTTGGTGAGTGTTTTAAGCCCTGGAGCTGCGCGGACCGTGGCACACCTACACTCCCATCATCTATCTGTAGGGTTGGAACATATCCGATTGTATCTTATGGCCTGGCTGTACACAATCGAGTTTTTTATGTGTTTTGGATGAAAACTGTCCCACCTTAGATATGTTGGTCGGTCAATTGGTTTCCGGTACAGGGATGTCTCTATTTCATTGTTCCATAGCTTAATGATGGTGTCCAGAAAGCTGATTTCAGTGCAAGAGTGGTTGAGTGTCAAGTTGATGGTGGGATGAAACTGATTAAAGTGTTCATGGAAAGTCTTGAGCTGTTGCTCAGACTCTGTCCAGATGATTAAAATATCATCAATATAACGGTAGTAGGCCTAAGGCCTGATAGGACAAGAGGATAAAAAGTCACCTTCAAGCTTGGCCATGAAAAGATTTGCATATTGTAGTGCCATATTGCTTCCATTGCTGTGCTAGTCTCCTGTAAATATATGTTGTTTTTCCCT
The DNA here is from genome assembly GCA_033576535.1 of Allobates femoralis. NCBI lineage: Eukaryota > Metazoa > Chordata > Amphibia > Anura > Aromobatidae > Allobates > Allobates femoralis. Next base: position 112,285,884 of record JARQOC010000008.1, on the reverse strand, counting down.
TTTTTTTTTCTTTTGCTTATGTAAATATGTATGTGTCTTCAGAATTTGTGTCATAACCAGCTTGACGAAGGGGTCTTAGTGTCCAGAAAGTTTGCTCTGTTTACCATCTTTTCAGTTAGCCATTAAAAGGTATCAACCACTGAGGACTCTCAGATTTCAATATTTTTCTATCTAATGGCTAACACGGTACACACATTTTTTACGTAGGGCTTCACAGTAATTTTCAGTCTAGCTTTCAGTGAAAGCAGACAGCTGCAAGCTGCTGCCCTCAGCTGCGTAATTTTACCTTGGCTAGCAATAAAAATGCATATAACTCTGCCCAATTTTTAATTACGAGCCAAGGTAAAACTAGGCAGCTGATATCTGGTATTCTCAGTGGGGTGAGGGTCCATTGTCTTAGGTCCCCCTACACTAAAAATAGCAGCCCGTAGCCATACCTGAAAACTGTGCATTCATGGTAGTGCCATTTTGAGGTGCTTTACCAGGCTCTTCCAGCGGCCCTGGTGGCAGTGGCACGCCGGGTAAAAAGAGGTTAAAACCAGCTATGTATTGCCAGCTGGTATTAAGCCCTGGGATTCTTAATGTCAGGCCAAGTTAGACCGGCTATTAAGAATCTCTAAGAAATATTAGAAAAGACGCAACACAGAGACAAATCATTGTATTCAAAATAAAAACACAGAGACATTTAGTGACTCCATCTTTATTAACCCCTTATGCATCTTACTCCTCAACAATCTTCATCTTCTCTCTGCTTGAAACAAGCAGCTCTGCTACATCAGAGACCATGGGGATAAAGATTGCATTCTCTCCCTGTGGTCTCTGATCACTGAATGAGGAAGTTGAGACCTGTGGAATGGTTAGTGGTGAAGTAACCCAAGGACACCTCAGTTACTCCTGACTTACCCGTCTGCTATCTCCAGGAATCACTCGGGAGCTGCTGGGATAATGGTGGGTTAAGCCGGGAGCAACTGAGTTCACCCAAGGACTTGCGCATGACATATGGATGCTACGTGTGGCAAACTGCACACTTGCATCTCATACACATGTCATATGCATGACATCCGCATGATATCTGCTTGTCATACGTGTGTCAAAACGCACGACATCCCCATGACTCTCTGATACTATTGGCACCAAGATCCAGAGCCAGAAAATAAAAGACGATATGAACGCATATCTGCATATATACTCACCCTCCGGCGGCTTCACTTTTTTTGTGTCAATCCACTCACGTGGCACCATCTTGTCTCCATAGCTTCTGATTGGCCAGAAGTCAGAATTTACGTCACAAGCTCGCTATGAAAGTCTATGAGAGCCAGAGCAAGACCAGAACGAGGATCTTTTAGACTTGAGATGTATTGAGCTGTGTCCTCCAGCACGATCGATGAAACAATTGGGCAGCTGGCAGGTCACAAATCGCTGGAGGCCGACTGGAGCCATGCTGGAAAAAAATGAAGATGCCAGAATGTTAGTATAAGACAGGGGGCAGGTCACTTACACTTAAAGCACCACTCCAATGGTGCAATGAAAAAATAACACTGGAGTGGTGCTTTATGTAAGAAATTGGTCCTGTTGTCCTGCATAAATAAATGGAGAGTGCGGTGGCCACCTCCCAATTCTTCATGATATGCTAGTATGCAAACCGTTGGGACACACATCTATCAAACATTTATGTTTAATTCCATTAATATGTTATAAACATATAGAAAGGGGCAGTATCCATTAACAGATCATCAATGTATGATCAGTGGAGTTTCACAACCTGGAAGTCCCACTGGTAAGTGTATTCTCTTCTAAAGTAGGCAATGTATCTAATATTGAAGCTCAACATTATTCACTTGACTACATCTCTGCATATATTTCTCCTGATCAATTTTAATAGTATCTTTTCAAGGTGGATGGGTTAATCATGAGTGGTACATCCCCATTGTACCATCAAAACTACTTTTGCAAGCTTTGATGGCCAAAGCAAAAAATTCAACATTAACCCTCTACAATCCCAGAGGGCACACAGGTTCCACTGGCATATGTTCCATCATGTGATACCATTTGTTAGAGCAGCTCTTTAATAGAGCTTGAATTGGGGCAAGATACAGTCACGTCTTCAGATATGCCATTTTTGTGCCATAGAAAATATATGGGATGGATTTTTGATTTTATAGTGTACAGCTCATTGACCTGGTCACCAGCTATCCTGTGCAGTCTAAGAGTGGCAGCTTACCTAGGTAATGAGTGCACTCTGACTGCCAGCTCAATGCTTAACAGCCATCTCGCATTGCTCTGAAGCTGGATGGATCACTAGCCCCAACTAGGATCAGTTAGTTTCTGCTTCTCCCATGTTACAGAGGTAAATATGCCTCCGCTAGCAGCCTAGGAGTTTGGAGTAGCAGCACGAACATGCTGCTCACAAGAATTGTCAGTCTTCAGGAGTGCAGTGCCTCCTGGCAAAGCTAGAATTTGATAGTGACAGAAGTATGCTCATGAATCTACATTTTGAGACAACCCCTTTAAGTGTCCATGGTTTTTACAATTATAAGTAACAGTGTACTTTTGCACAATGTCATTAATCAAATCCAATTTACTAATATGTGACTGTAAGGTCTTTCTGCTAAAAAAAATACTTAATATCTATGTCAGTTTTCTACTATTGGTTATGGTACAGTCTAGTACAGAGGTCTCAAACTCGGCTGGGTTGGTGGGCCGCACATAGTACATCATTTATAGTGGGGGGCCACATCCCTTGTAGGACTAAGTGATATTTTTAGTAATACCAGAATTTTGTGCTCAATGTAGTAAAGTACAAATCCTGATCCCCTTCTTGTAGTAATGTCCCCATCCTGTAGAAATGTCCTTTTCTACTAATGTCCCCCATCCTGATCCCCTTTTCCAGTGATGTTCCCCATCCTGATCCCTTTTTCTAGTGATGTCCCAAACCTGATGTCTTTTTCTAGTGATGTCCCCATCCTGATCCCCTATTGTAGTGATGTCCCCTATCCTGATCCCCTGTTGTAGTGATGTTCCCCATCCTGATCCCATTTTTTTGTGATGTTCCCCACCCTGATTCCCTTTTGTAGTGATGTCCCCCATTCTGATCCCCTTTTCTTTTGATGTCCCCATCCTGATCCCCTTTTCTAGTGATGTCCCCCATCCACTTTAGTATTGATGTCCCCATCCTGATCCCCTTTTCTAGTGATGTCCCCCATCCACTTTAGTAGTGATGTCCCCATCCTGATCCCCTTTTCTAGTGATGTCCCCCATCCACTTTAGTAGTGATGTCCCCATCCTAATCCCCTTTTGTAGTGATGTCCCCCATCCTGCTTTACCTTCTTTTTACACACAGCAGGGATTGCAGTGGCCCCCTGCACTGGGGCGATGCATCATTAAATTGTCCAAGGTGCCGTGGGCCGCAAATTGAAGCTCCAGGGGCCGCATGCGGCCCTTGGGCCGCGTGTTTGAGACCCCTGGTCTAGTAGACTAAATTCTAACAAATTCTTGAATACCAAGCCAAATCTTGCCCAGCCAGAACCCCTGGTTAAACCACCACTCTATAGAAGAATGTAATGTGCTATGTCAGACTCATCTGCACTTCTAGATCTCTATCTTATAGGTAATACCTTTACAATATAATGCTACCTGTTTTATAAATAGTCTTGGTCTGCTGACCATTGAAGCCACGTCCACCATTTTGTCATCTTCGTTCTTCATCCTTGCTCGTTTCCTTTATAAGTGTGTAGAGAGTAAACACTGCCTTATTCTTTCATCTTGGTTAAATGAGTTAACCCAGATCTCCTCTTTGCAGTGAAATCTGGTCCATTCCCAGCAGGTGATGCTGTTTCGCAAGCTGAAAATTGCAAGCGAATATTAGCAATCTGCAGGAAACAGAATAAAGGAGACTTTTTAATTGCTTAATATATTCTTCCTGTGCTTGGGCTGTTCCAGACAGAGCTTAGTCATTCGAGGACTGCGAACACTGGAACATGAAAATTCAGTAAAGTCAAGCGTGAGGCTGCACCATGCAGATATACTTCTCCCTGGAAAATCACTTTCTGCTCTAATCTATCAGTATATATGACGGCTGTGTTACAGTCTTCATCTGTCAAAACATGGCGTAAAGGCTGAAATTGTCAATGAATTCAGCGACAATAGGGCAATATCAATTATGTGTTCAAACGTGTCTGCCAAGATTTCTACAACACTGATTTCTAATTAGAGGTATAGAAAAATGCTTCAGACCCATGTAGGATGTGTATGTACAACAACGCTGTATATTCTGCTGTTTATGTGGCCAAATGAATCATTTATGTCTTTTCATGTGCTTCATGATGACTTGCTAAGTAACAGGAGCACAGCAGACTAAAGCCACATCCATGTTCCCCAGTCCAACTTCGGACTTGATCCATGAGCCGTTAGCGCACTTGCTGACCTAAACGCGATAGCCTCATGTAAGCCAATAATGTTGTTGAGGATGGGTGAGGAGTAGAGATGAGTGAACTAGGCTTTAAATTTCGGAGTTTATATACCAAACACAGACTTTAAAAAAAAGTTCAGCATTCGGGTTCAGACTTCAGGTGGTTTTTGTATGCAAATCACTTGAGCGAGCATCGCTGTGCTCAGGTACACTCAGTGCACGGCCCAGTGTGAGCCGCTTGACATGTTTGATCAGCTCACACTGGGGGTAAAATCAGTGTAATCCCATGAGGTGTGTACAAGATAAAAATGATAAAGCCACGCCCTCCCTTCCTCAAAAGTGCTTTGTGTATGGCTGGCTGTATGTGGGCGGAGAGCAGAATTGCCCAATCAGTGACTTCCAATCAGGTTCAGGTCAAATTTGAGTCCAGAACAGAACTTTAGAAAAAGTCCGGCTGAACCCCCAGAACCCGAACTTCACGAGTCTTCTCATCTCTAGTTAGGAGAGCAGTGTTTGGTCCAGGTATCATGGTTCATACTTGGAATGTGAAACACAGATGTGTGACTCTGTTCTGTCACATTTTTCTCTTTTATAGTATTTTATATCATATACCATGACAACCAGATCACAATCTAAACTTGTACTTTTATATACATTGTGTTCCGAATTATAAAGCACGTGGGTATTTTGGCCAGATCATTTTTATACAGGTTTTCCAACCGCAAACTGTATAACCTTGAATATTTATGAATGAAGCAGTGATGAGTATTTGTGTAATGAGGAAGGTTGTGATCTAAGGATATCCCCACCCTTTATCAAGGTGTGAGGAAATATTAGGCAGCTTGTTTTCATCATACAAAATGGGCAAAAAAGAGATTTAAAAGGTCAAAAACTGCAAAGATATTGGAGTTCCATCACATAATGATCAAATGCTTTGGTGGAGCTAGTTAACAGGGTTGCAAAATCTGTATTGAGAGAAAAAGCAGCATGTTGAATTTGAGAAGAATCAAATGTGAAGCAACCAAAAAACCATTATCCTCCAGTGCTGTCATATTTCAGAGTGGAGACCTCCCTTGGGGGCCCAGAAGTATAAGGTGCTTAGAGACATGGATGAGGAAAGGAAGGCGGAAACACACCACCACTGAGCAAGACACAGAAGTGCAAACGTGAAGACTGAGCTAAGAAATTTCTGAAGGCAAATACTTCAAAGGTTTTATGGACTCATGTGATGTGAGTGACTCATGACACACCAGATGGATGGACCCATGGCTGGATCAGTAATGGGCACAGAAAAAAAATCACAGATCTGGACTGCCCCATAGTATAACATTGGAGCGAGCGCTATCTGCTAAAACATTGCATAGCACTCGACTGTTAAATGCTCCAACGAACCCTAATTCTGTAAGGAATGCTTAAGGGCTGCTTTACACACACCAACTTCTGTGACCAACTTATGAACAGATCTCTGGTTGCAGTGAAATCATGGACACATTGTTCCATTTTGTGGCTGTGTACAAATAGAGCAATGTGTCCATGATTTCACTGCAACCAGAGATCTGTTCAGAAGTTAGTCACAGAAGTTGGTGCGTGTAAAGCGGCCCTAAGAGTTTTAAAGTAAACCTGTTGGGTCTATTTTACTAGCCAATCTAGAAGTCAATGAACAATAACAATGGCACCTGTCTTGTAGAAATCCAATTGTCATTGCTTGGAAATACATACTGTACAAATTACCCTATAATGGCATTGGGTGTGTAACAATACATATCTATACACCCCGATGCACTCCCAGACTAATTTATAGCTTAATTTTTATTTTTTTATGTTATTACAGCCATACTATTTGCTTTATCATAAACTTGTCGTGAATATCCATTTTTGAGCTAAAATATTGTGAATCTCATCTGGAATCCATGCCATGGTGGAATTCACTGTCTTTACATGATTTCTACACTTCTACTCACATTGTACAGTTGAGGCTCATAAAAGCAGCTAAGACCTGTTAACGCTAATGACTAGCTCACTCCTCACACTGTGCTTTTATCATGTCGATGTAATGATGTATCTGTATATCAGTGTGTATTACGGGATAATTGTGCTATAACTCACAAAGCCTATGATCACGGTTGGCTCAGAAGATATTCGGATCACACAAGACATGTTTTATCCATGGACTGAGCCGCCACAAGATGGAGTTTTCCGTCAAAGCATGAATTCATCTTGAAATTGTGTATTTGAGTCAGTGCTCTCAATAATTAGATTTTCAGCTTAAATTAAAGCTTGGCATATCCTACTTACATTAGCATTGATTTTTTTTCTTTCACAGTTGCATTGCATCTTTCTAGCACAATCATTTTTGCATTTGCTTAACAGGGTCTTCCTAGCCATATATATACTGTATGTGGCAAAGGCAGTTTACATGCCACAACTATATGCCAGGTGAAGTTCCTACCTGTAGAATCTACAGATAGGAAAAAATCAGATGTACCTAGTTTTGGTAATCATGGTGGCCATATCCCGCCCCAAACTCAAAGTGGTATTTCCTACCCAGATACTTATAACATATTCACATGGTGCCATAAATGTTTAGTAGATGTAGATCCCACTTTAGGAAACTAATATAGATTTTAACCATCCACCCCTCCATTCACAGTGACAAGAGTAGAGGACTCATTCTTTAGATAGCTACAAATCCTTAAGATGGAAGCAATATATGGCATATATATATATATATATATATATATATATATTATATTATATATATATATATTGAAGCATGCCGACGCTATAGCACGTGGCCGGTATGATTCATATGATGGGTGATTGCTGGACCTAGCAGTACACACAGGGTTAAGTGTGAATTACCCCTGTAACTGTAAACGAGGGTTAACTGCAGCTAGGTCTGAGGTCTGTGCATGAGTGAGTGGTGCTGATTGCCACTATGTTGCAGGTGTGGGTGCAGGCAGGATAAAAGCTGCCTTGTGCTGTGATTGAGAGAGGCCAGACATACCCTCTAAGATGTCAGGATGTGAGGCAGAGTGGTCTCGACCCTATGGGGGAACGAGGAGGAGAGCCTGCCTCTCCATGCAGGAGACGCCTGTCCCTCTGAGCCTCATGGAGCCTGTGGCCAGACTGAGAGGTTGGTAGAGCACCAGAGTGTATAGGGGTCTGGGCTGAACTTGAAGGGAGCTCACTCTGAACATTGAGGCTCTCGTCAGGGATCTCTGCCTGTGATGGTGGGGCTCGGAGGGAGCTGGGCATCATGGGCAGGGTGAGGAGGCCTTGGGGGATGCTTTGACTCCCCAGGAGCTCAGGTGGCTTGGAACCTTGGCTGGGCCTGAGAAGGCTGTAGTCGATGCTGGGCTGTATGTGTGTGGTCTGGGCCTGACAAGGCTTACGTCCATGGAAGTCCATGAGGGACTGTGGATGTGTGTGCGTGAGCCCTGTGATGGGTTGTCCATGTTGGACTGTATGTCTGAGAGACTGAGGAGGTCTCAAAGACCAGGCGGCGGTAACCGCCATTGGGACCGACTGTCAAGTCATGATATGGTCCCGTTGACTGACTGCATGCTGTGAGCTGAGAGATGCAGTCAGATTGAGTGAGATGAGTGGAGCTATGGGGCCAGAAGGCAGAGGGTTTTGGAGCACCTGTACTTGGAAGACTGGCTGAACCTGGAGGGGCTCGCAATGGCGTGTTTGGTGCAGCCACTGTCCTGGAGGTCTGGGCCTGTGATGGGAGACTTGGAAGTGGCTGGAGACCTGGTAAGACATGTGCTGAGGAGTCCTTGTGGATGCCTGGCTTGCCCTGGAGCTCTGGTAGCTAAACCCGGGTCTGGGCCTGGTTCTTACCGGTGTCCTGTACAAAGGCCATTGTGTGTGTGTCGTGTGAGAGATCGGAGATGACTCGACGGCACAGAGGACTGTATGCTGTCAAGCATGTGTAATGTAAATAATGCGGGCATAGCCTCCATTTCGAACAGTCTGTGATGTCTATATGATTATGTATAGTATAAGTGTAAAGGGTAGCTAAGGGTAGGTGGCTGTAACCACCATCGGAGCTGTCATTAGTGCTCCTGATATTCTATGGAGATGTGGTTACTGCTCCAGGTTCATGTGTGATGTGATGTTACGATGCGAATAGCGTTCTATGGGAAGTGTTTTATGTATATCATGTATGTGATCATGTAAATATGTGTTGTAAGCAGTTTATTAGTTGCAATAAACTGCTGTTTTATGTTACATTAAACATGGTTGTTGGTGTTACTTACGTTGCCAAGTGAGCCCCTAGGTGAGCGTTACCTCACTATATATATATAATATACTAGATGGCGCCCGATTCTAAAGAATCGGATAGTCTAGAATCCATATATAGTTTATTTACTAATAGTTAGGGGAGTGCGGTGAAATGAATTGTGTGTATACAGGTGGCTCAGTGGGTAGCAGAGTATACGGTGGCTCAGTGGTTAGCACTGCGCGGTGGCTCAGTGGTTAGCACTGCGCGGTGGCTCAATGGTTAGCACTGCGCGGTGGCTCAGTGGTTAGCATTGCGCGGTGGCTCAGTGGTTAGCACTGCGCGATGCTCAGTGGTTAGCACTGCGCAGTGGCTCAGTGGATAGCACTGCGCGGTGGCTCAGTGGTTAGCACTGCAAGGTGGCTCAGTGGTTAGCACTGCGCGGTGGCTCAGTGGTTGGCACTGCGCGGTGGCTCAATGGTTAGCAGTGAGTGCGGAGGCTCAGTGGTTAGCAGTGAGTGCGGTGGCTCAGTGGTTAGCAGTGAGTGCGGTGGCTCAGTGGTTAGCAGTGAGTGCGGTGGCTCAGTGGTTAGCAGTGATTGTGGTGGCTCAGTGGTTAGCAGAGAGTGCGGTAACTCAGTGGTTAGCAGTGAGTGCGGTGACTCAGTGGTTAGCAGTGAGTGCAGTGGCTCAGTGGTTAGCAGTGAGTGCGGTGGCTCAGTGGTTAGCAGTGTGTGCGGTGGCTCAGTTGTTAGCAGTGAGTGCGGTGGCTCAGTGGTTAGCAGTGAGTGCGGTGGCTCAGTGGTTAGAAGTGAGTGCGGTGGCTCAGTGGTTAGCAGTGAGTGCGGTGGCTCAGTGGTTAGCAGTGAGTGTGGTGGCTCAGTGATTAGCAGTGAGTGCGGTGGCTCAGAGTGGTCATCGCAGCGAGTGCAGTGGCTCAGAGTGGTCATCGCAGCGCCGTGGGCAGAATGGTCATTGCAGCGCCGTGGGCAGAGTGGTGAGTGCAGCGGCGCGGTGGGCAGGGTGGTCGGCGCAGCGGCGCTGTGTGGGCAGGGTGGTCAGCGCAGCAGCGCTGTGTGGGCAGGGTGGTCAGCGCAGCGGCGCTGTGTGGGCAGGGTGGTCAGCGCAGCAGCGCTGTGTGGGCAGGGTGGTCAGCGCAGCGGCGCTGTGTGGGCAGGGTGGTCAGCGCAGCAGCGCTGTGTGGGCAGGGTGGTCAGCGCAGCGGCGCTGTGTGGGCAGGGTGGTCAGCGCAGCAGCGCTGTGTGGGCAGCGCAGCGGCGCTGTGTGGGCAGGGTGGTCAGCGCAGCGGTGCTGTGTGGGCAGGGTGGTCAGCACAGCGGCACTGTGTGGGCAGGGTGGTCAGCGCAGCAGCGCTGTGTGGGCAGGGTGGTCAGTGCAGCGGCGCTGTGTAGGCAGGGTGGTCAGCGCAGTTGCGCTGTGTGGGCAGGGTGGTCAGCGCAGCGGCACAGTGTGTGTGGAGTGGTCAGCAGTGGGCAGAGTGGTCAACGGTGGGCAGAGTGGTCAGTGGTGGGCAGAGTGGTCAGCAGTGGGGCGGACAGACACAAACACACACACACACTCCGATATACTTACCACCGTCCGTGCTTCTTCCCTGCCGCCTGCGTCTTCCTGAGTCCTGCGTTCTGCTGACATGTCGCCGCACCCAGGACTGGATCCAATATGGCGTCCGGGAACTCTCGCGAGAGTTCCCGGACGCCATATTGGATCCAGTCCTCTGGGGGACGGCGACATACTTTTTCCAAGATGGCGTCCAGGAAGTCTCGTGAGACTTCCCGGACGCCATATTGGATCCAGTCCTCCAGGGAGCGGCGATATGTCGGCGGCGGAGGCAAGAGGATCCAAGCAGGCAATGGGGAAGACGAAGGTGCTAAGTATAGCGGACAGTGCGGTGTGTGGGTGTGTGTGGGTGTGTATGTGTGGCGGCGTGTGTGTGTGGCGGCTCGCGGTGGGCGCTAAAGCGCCACCGCTCACCGCTATCTTGCTTCACCCTGAGCGGGTGTAGTGCCTAAGCCACTTCCGTCGTGTGACGTCATTTTTGTCCCTTGAAGACGGAAGTGGCTTCGGCTATTATATAGTAGACTAGATGGCGGCCCGATTCTAAAGAATCGGGTAGTCTAGAATCCATATATAGTTTATTTACTAATAGTTAGGGGAGTGCGGTGAAATGAATTGTGTGTATACAGGTGGCTCAGTGGGTAGCAGAGTATACGTTGGCTCAGTGGTTAGCACTGCATGGTGGGTCAATGGGTAGCACTGCGCGGTGGCTCAGTGGTTAGCATTGCGCGGTGGCTCAGTGGTTAAGACTGTGCGGTGGCTCAGTGGTTAGCACTGCGCGGTGGCTCAGTGGTTAGCATTGCGCGGTGGCTCAGTGGTTAGCAGTGAGTGCGGTGGCTCAATGGTTAGCAGTGAGTGCGGTGGCTCAGTGGTTAGCAGTGAGTGCGGTGGCTCAGTGGTTAGCAGTGAGTGCGATGACTCAGTGGTTAGCAGTGAGTGCGGTGACTCAGTGGTTAGCAGTGAGTGCGGTGACTCAGTGGTTAGCAGTGAGTGCGGTGGCTCAGTGGTTAGCAGTGAGTGCGGTGGCTCAGTGGTTAGCAGTGAGTGCGGTGACTCAGTGGTTAGCAGTGAGTGCGGTGACTCAGTGGTTACCAGTGAGTGCGGTAACTCAGTGGTTAGCAGTGAGTGCGGTGGCTCAGTGGTTAGCAGTGTGTGCGGTGGCTCAGTGGTTAGCAGTGAGTGCAGTGGCTCAGTGGTTAGCAGTGAGTGCGGTGGCTCAGTGGTTAGAAGTGAGTGCGGTGGCTCAGTGGTTAGCAGTGAGTGCGGTGGCTCAGAGTGGACATCGCAGCGGCTGCGGTGGCTCAGAGTGGTCATCACAGTGAGTGCGGTGGCTCAGAGTGGTCATCGCAGCGAGTGCGGTGGCTCAGAGTGGTCATCACAGCGAGTGCGGTGGCTCAGAGTGGTCATCGCAGCACCGTGGGCAGAGTGGTCATCGAAGTGCCGTGGGCAGAGTGATGAGCGCAGCGGCGCTGTGTGGGCAGGGTGGTCAGCGCAGCGGCGCTGTGTGGGCAGGGTGGGCAGCGCAGCGGCGCTGTGTAGGCAGGGTGGTCAGCGCAGCGGCGCTGTGTGGGCAGGGTGGTCAGCGCAGCGGTGCTGTGTGGGCAGGGTGGGCAGCGCAGCGGCGCTGTGTGGGCAGGGTGGTCAGCGCAGTGGCGCTGTGTGGGCAGGGTGGGCAGCGCACGGCAGAGGGGTCAGCGGTGGGCAGAGTGGTCAGCGGTGGGAAGAGTGGTCAGTGGTGGGCAGAGTGGTCAGCGGTGGGGCGGACGGACACAAACGCACACACACTCCGATATACTTACCACCGTCCATGCTTCTTCCTGCCGCCTGCGTCTTCCTGAGTCCTGCGTTCTGCCGACATGTCGCCGCACCCAGGACTGGATCCAATATGGCGTCCGGGAACTCTCGCAAGAATTCCCGGACGCCATATTGGATCCAGTCCTCTGGGAGACGGCGACATACTTTTTCCAAGATGGCGTCCGGGAAGGCTCGTGAGATTTCCCGGACGCCATATTGGATCCAGTCCTCCAGGGGGCGGCGATATTTCGGCGTCGGAGGCAAGAGGATCCAAGCAGGCGGCAGGGAAGACGAAGGTGGTAAGTATAGCGGACAGTGCGGTGTGTGTGGGTGTGTATGTGTGGCGGCGTGTGTGTGTGGCATCTCGCGGTGGGCGCTAAAGCGCCACCGCTCGCCGCCATCTTGCTTCACCCTGAGTGGGTGTAGTGCCCAAGCCACTTCCGTCGTGTGACGTCATTTTTGTCCCTTGAAGACGGAAGTGGCTTAGGCTTTTATATAGTAGACTAGCTGTGAGCCTGATGCGATTGCATCGGGATTCTAGAATCTGTGTATAGGGCATTGCTCGGGCTGCTGCAACGACTCCCAACGCCCCCTTGGCGGGCATTGCGAGTGAGTCGCGTGGGCGATGCGCGCCCACGAACAAAGCCACGGAGGTAGCGGCGTGTGCGAGGGAAGTCGCTACGGCAATTATATAATAGATTATCAGTATTGCATCGGGATTCTAGAATCTGTGTATAGGGCATTGCTCGGGCTGCTGCAACGACTCGCAACGCCCCCTTCGCGGGCATTGCGAGTGAGTCGCGTGGGCGATGCGCGTCCACGAACAAAGCCACGGAGGTAGCGGCGTGTGCGAGGGAAGTCGCTACAGCAATTATATAATAGATTATCAGTATGTAATATATAATTTCCCTAACGCACTTCCGTAAGTTTCGGCGCTGTTTCCGTCGTTGTGGGCGTGGGCGCAGCGCCCACGCGACTTGTGAAGCATTGCCGGCGCCACTGATTCGCAAAGCCTCACTCGCAATGGCCGCCAAGCGGCCGTTGCGAGTCCTTGCAGAATAGGCGCGACTCACTAATTTATACATAATCACATACATAATACTGATAATTCCTATATAATCACATATATATATATAGATGGCGGGCCGATTCGAAAGAATCGGGTAGTCTACAATCCATATATAGTATATTTACTAATAGTTAGGGGAGTGGGGTGAAATGAATTGTGTGTATACAGGTGGCTCAGTGGTTAGCAGTGAGTGGGGTGGCTCAGTGGTTAGCAGTGAGTGCGGTGGCTTAGTGGTTAGCAGCGAGTGCGGTGGCTCAGTGGTTAGCAGTGAGTGCGGTGGCTCAGTGGTTAGCAGTGAGTGCGGTGAGATTGGTGAGCACACTGGCGTGGGCAGAGTGCTGAGTGCAGCGCTGTGGGCAGAGTGGTCAGCACACACATACATACATACACACACACACAGACACTTCGCTATAGTTAGCACCGACCCTACGTCTTCCCTGCCGGCTGGATCCTGAGTTGACATGTCGGCGCCCGTGGACGACTGGATCCAATATGGGGTCCGGGAAGTTTGGCGAGACTTATTGGACGCGATATTTGATCGAGTAGTTCGGGGGCGGCGACATGTCGGTGATGCAGGGCCGGTGGTAAGTATAGCGGAGTATGTGTGTGTGTGTGTGTATGTGTGCGGAGAAAGTGAGTGAAGTGCGTAGAAAGTGAGGTGTGGTGATGTGGCCCCTGGCCGGGTGCATCACACGGGTTATCAATGCAGGTCTGTGTTCACATGGGCCGGTTTTCCTGATTGTGTGTGGTGTGTGAAACCTGTCCGATGTACAGGGGGTTAACAGCTGAAGGGTTTTCATGAGCTGAGTAAAACAGCTGAGTGTGAGTGCTGAAGATCCGATACATTCATGAGCCTAATGAGCGGCTGAACCTGTGGGGATGAGTGCTTTGCTGGGCTAAACCTGAATGGTGCACAGGGGGTTAATCACATCTCAGGTCTGTGTGTGAGTGAAGATGTGCTGATTGACTCACTGAGTTGCAGCTGTGAGTGAGCAGGCTGGATAGGAACCTGCCAGGTGTCTGAGTGAGGAGAGGACGATGGGATTCAGAAGTCCAGAGCACTGCCATGTGAGGAGGTGCTGGAAGTGATCCGTCCCCAGTGGGTAAGTGATGGGAGCCTGCCAGCTCCATGCTAGTGCACCTGATGTGTGCATGGCAGCCAGTGTCCAAGGGCCAGGCGGTCAGATGTGCGGTGTGTGAGAGCGAGTATGGCTCCAGGGCCAGGTGGTCACAGCTGACTTTGGGACTGACTGTATTCTTGTTACTATGTGATGTCTTATGTAAACATGCCATGTGTGAGGACTCATGTGGTGGTGGTGGTGGTGGTGGTGGTGGTTGTTTACTGCTCGCAATGCCCGCTTTGCGGGCATTGCTTCGCGAGTCGCCTGGCCGCTACACGGCCACGGACAGAGTCCTGGAGAAAGTTCCGAGCTACGCGAACAAAGCCACAGGAAGTAGCGCCGGTCAGACGGAAGTCAGCTACGGCAATTATATAATAGATATATGCTTATAGTATATTCTTTGGATTAGGCAAACATGTTTGAGGAGGAATACTTTTTTTAAGCAGAGTTGGCTCCATAAGCATACATATGTCAGTTTAGGACTGTGGGAGTTACCAATACAGTCATGGAAGCATCAGTGGGACCACTTCTCCATTAAGATGATAGCTAAATGCTGTCTTTTGACCTGTTATCAGGCATGTTCTCTAGATTGGAGTCTCAAAAATTAGAACACCACCTAGGAGACCTATAGAAATCCTTAAATAAAACTATAATGGGAAAAAAAGCCTTTTAACAAGACTAAATATAGATATAATTACTCAAAGCCAAGGTTTACAACTTATTATATCAGTACCTACCGGCCACCATGAACAGCAATCTATTGAATTTGACCTTCTAATAGCTACCACGTTTCACCATCAGATTGTTTCCATTTAGGCTCAGATCCCATGATGAGTCTTTGGTGCATTTTCAATGTTCAAAAAAACACAGGATAATACAATTCCAGTAGAGAGAATGGGATTAATGAAGAATATCTAAAAATAAAAAAAAACGCATATACGTTTTTAATGCGGAAACACACTAAAAATGCATGTAATCCACATAATATTCTATCAGTAAAGTTTTAGCAAGGTCAAGTGCCAGAAATTTTCAAAAATAAAGCCGGTTTATTTAAAACAAGGGCGGGGAACCCCCTGGCCTCAAGGGCCACCAACAGGTCATGTTTTCAGGATTTCCTTAGCATTGCACAGGGGTTGCAATCATCACCAGTGCAGGTGATTATAGTATCACTTGTGCAATACTAAGGAAAGCCTAAAAATCTGAACTGTTGGCGGCCATTGAGGCCAGGGGGTTCCCACCACTGATTTAAAACACGAGACTCCAAGAAGAGCAAACACCTCAGCATAAAATTAAAGTAGAAATGTACTCACAATCGCAATGAAAAATCACAAATAACAATTTAGCTAATTGATACAGAAATGCTGTAGAAAATCAAAAACACACCAAATATTTAGTTTGTTTACCGTATATACTCGTGTATAAGCCGACCCGTGTATAAGCCGACCCCCTACTTTTGCCCCCAAAACCTGGGAAAATCTATTGACTCGTGTATAAGCCGAGGGTGGACCCTAGCACAAGTATACAGCCCCCAGCAGTGTGGTATACACCAGTCCCAGAGGTAGATACAGCAGCCCCAGTGGTAGTATACACGCAGCCCCAGTAGTATATACAGCCCCAGTGGTAGTATATACAGCCCCAGTGGTAGTATACAGGGCCCCAGAGGTATATAGCAGCCCCAGTGGTAGTATACAGTGCCCCAGAGGTATATAGCAGCCCCAGTGGTAGTATACAGTGCCCCAGAGGTATATAGCAGCCCCAGTGGTAGTATACAGGGCCCAGAGGTATATAGCAGCCCCAGTGGTAGTATACAGTGCCCCAGAGGTATATAGCAGCCCCAGTGGTAGTATACAGGGCCCAGAGGTATATAGCAGCCCCAGTGGTAGTATACAGTGCCCCAGAGGTATATAGCAGCCCCAGTGGTAGTATACAGGGCCCCAGAGGTATATAGCAGCCCCAGTGGTAGTATACAGTGCCCCAGAGGTATATAGCAGCCCCAGTGGTAGTATACAGGGCCCCAGAGGTATATAGCAGCCCCAGTGGTAGTATACAGTGCCCCAGAGGTATATAGCAGCCCCAGCGGTAGTATACAGGCAGCCCCAGTAATGCAGGCCCCCCCAGCGTCTCTCCGGTCACCTGTAAAGCAAGCTATACTTATCAGTGTCCCGCTCGCACCCGCCGCTGCCGACATCCACGATCCTCCATCTTCATGCGACTCCTCTTCCTGTTTCCTGTGCGCGTCGCCGGGAATGACGTCATTGCCGGCGACGCGCACAGAAACAGGAAGAGGAGTCGCATGAAGATGGAGGATCGTGGATGTCGGCAGCGGCGGGTGCGAGCGGGACACTGATAAGTATAGCTTGCTTTACAGGTGACCGGAGAGACCCTGGGGGGGCCCTGCATTACTGGGGATGCGGGGGCTGCTGTATACCGATGTATACATCGGTATGTACCGATGTATACATCGGTATACAGCACTGACTCGCGTATAAGCCGAGGGGGGTACTTTTCAGCCCAATTTTTGGGCTGAAAAACTCGGCTTATACGCGAGTATATACGGTAGGTTAGTAAATCTGTTTTGAACCTGATTCAAAATAAATGGACATTTTATGAGGACCTCGAAGTGCAGGCTCATGTCCTTGCTGGATATTTGGATATAGTTTGAATACATCCCGGATGGGATACACCCCAGAGTGCTGCAGGAATTAAGTACTGTCATAGATAGACCATTATTTTTAATATTTAAAGTTCCATAATAACAGGGTCTGTACCACAGGACTGGCGTATAGCAAATGTGGTGCCAATATTCAAAAAGGGGACAAAACCTGAACTTGGAAATTATAGGCCAGTAAGCTTAACCTCTACTGTGGGTAAAATCCTAGAGGGTTTTCTAAGAGATGCTATACTGGAGTATCTGAAGAAAAATAACCTCATGACCCATTATCAACATGGTTTTACGAGGGACCGTTCCTGTCAAACTAATCTAATAAGCTTCTATGAAGAAGTAAGTTCTGGACTGGACCAAGGAAATGCAGTGGATGTGGTGTATATGGACTTTTCAAAAGCTTTGATACGGTGCCACACAAAAGGTTGATACATAAAATGAGGGCAATGAGGATAGGGGAAAATATGTGTAAGTGGGTTAAGAACTGGCTTAGTGATAGGAAACAAAGGGTGGTTATTAATGGAACACACTCAGAATGGGTCACAGTTAACAGTGGGGTACCACAGGGGTCAGTGTTGGGCCCGCTTCTATTTAATATATTTATTAATGACCTTGTAGGGGGCATACAGAGTAGAATCTCAATATTTGCGGATGACACTAAACTCTGCAGGGTAATCAATACAGAGGAGGACAATTTTATATTACAGGAGGATTTATGTAAACTAGAAGCTTGGGCTGCTAAATGGCAAATGAGCTTTAATGGGGATAAATGTAAAGTCATGCACTTGGGCAGAGGAAACAAAAGGTATACTTATGTCCTTAATTGTAAAACACTGGGCAAAACTGTCACTGAAAAAGACCTGGGTGTATGGGTTGATGACAAACTCACATTTAGTGGCCAGTGTGAGGCAGCTGCTGCAAGGGCAAAAAAAATAATGGGATGCATTAAAAGAGGCATAGATGCTCATGAGGAGAACATAATTTTACCTCTATACAAGTCACTAGTGCGACCACACTTAGAATACTGTGTACAATTCTGGTCTCCGGTGTATAAGAAAGACATAGCTGAACTAGAGCGGGTCCAGAGAAGAGCGACAAAAGTCATTAGAGGACTAAGGGGTCTGCAATACCAAGACAGGTTATTAAACTTGGGGTTATTTAGCTTGGAAAAACGAAGGCTTAGGGGTGATCTTATAATAATGTATAAATATATGAGGGGACAGTACAGAGACCTTTCTAATGATCTCTTTACTCTTAGGCCTGAGACTGGGACAAGGGGGCATCCTCTACGTCTGGAGAAAAGAAGGTTTAATCATAATCACAGACGTGGATTCTTTACTGTAAGAGCAGTGAGACTATGGAACTCTCTGCCACATGATGCTGTAATGAGTGAGTCACTACTAACATTTAAGAAGGGCCTGGATGCCTTTCTTGAAAACTATAATATTACCAGTTATACATACTAGATCCTTTGATAGGGCGTTGATCCAGGGAATTAGTCTGATTGCCGTACCTGGAGTCAGGAAGGAATTTTTTCCCCCAATGTGGAGCTTAGTGTTGCCACATGGGTTTTTTTTGCCTTCCTCTGGATCAACATGTTAGGCTATGGGTTGAACTAGATGGACTTAAAGTCTTCCTTCAACCTTAAAAACTATGTTACTATGTTACTATGTTACTATGTTACAGCAGCAAGCCATGCAGAATCCGTGCTGAGGATCAAGGAACATTGGAGAGGGGGAACAGGTGAACGGACTTCTACTTTTCTATTACCAAATATTTAGTGTGGCACAGGAAAGTGAGGTTTTTTGAGGTGGTCAAAAAAGTTGAATTTTTCAAGTGAAGATGCTCCTGTTTTGGGGGAATTTTGGGGTATATGAATCTGACATCCTTTCTAGACAAAACTTTTTTTACAAGAATTCTTCCAAAAATATCAACTTTTTTTTCCTGAAGCGTTTTTTTTAGTGTTTTATTAGTTGTTTCTTGAGCATTTAAGCAACATTTTTGTCTGTCGGAGGATTTTTAAAACTTTTTTTCAGCATTTTTGGGATGTATTTTTATTAGCTTTTAGTGATAGGTGAACCCGTCAATGTGTGTGTTCAGCTGACCTGACCAGACTTTTTTTTAAAGTTCGAGTTTGGGGCTGGACGTGACTCAAACTTGAGTCCGAACCCCAAACTCAGACTTTAATAACATTGGATGGGGGCTGGGGGACTGTAAAACACAGGAAAATAGTGGTTAAACATGAGCGTTAAACTTATTGGTGTCTGCCACTTGTACTTCCAGACTGCTCATTTGGTATTCACTGCAGAAGGACACAACAGCCAATCACAGACGCTGTCACAGAGAATGTGCACCTGTGATTGGCTGTTGGAGTATTCTGGAATCAGCCCATTCATTCTAGCAGAGAGCAAATTCCCTCAAGAAGGACATGATGCTTGGTATGGTCAGTGGCAGTAGAGGTCGCGGAAGACCTAAGACCCATTCGCTGGACACCATCATGGTAGACATGGGAATGATCAGAGAACTGAAAGATGCTGTGACAAACAGAGAAGCTTGGAGGAAAATGGTTCACATGGTATCCAGTAGTCACACATGACTGAATGGATGAAATTGGAATTGGAACTAATCACTATGTTTTTTCTTTTTACTGCTCCTCAGCCCCTAAACTGAACCCAAACTATAACATAGACTTCCCAGGGAAGTCCTGTTTTGGGGTCTATGCTCGAATACTAGGTGTTCGCTATGGACTCCCAACTTTACAATTCGAGTTCGCCCATCACTACTAACTTTTTCTATTAGGTTTCTTTTTTTTAGCTCCATTCCATATCAAACAAAATAGACGTGGATGTATTTTGGGTATCTTTGTAGCCTTTATATTGGCTTGTATTGTAAGGTATAGAGCGCTTTCAGAACAGTAGACACCTAAAGAATGGTTGGCTAACCTTTCTTGACCGCTTGCCAACTTTGAAAGTCTGGAGTGGTTAGAAAACATTAAAGGTTTGAACATGAGTGTAGTTAGCTTTTTTTCTGGCGGGTTTCGGAGCAGACCCACTTGACACGTGATGTTGTGTACAAAACTGCTAAAGATATTTTTACGTGGACCATAAGATTCTAGAATAAATTTAGCCACGTTTAAAAGTTTTCTAGAAAAGAGTATGTTAGAATATTGTAAAAAGAAAATAAGGGAGGGGGACAAGAGGCGCAATAGTGCCTTATCACTGATGACACTTGTGTAAGGTGGTGGTGCTGTGAAGCTGCTCACCTGGTCCAGTTGTGATCCCCACAACTGGTTTGAAGGCGTTTTGGAATCAGTGTTCCAGCTGCTGCAGGACCTCCACCGACCACTGGATAGTGGTTTAAATCCAAGACAATGATGGGAGTGCTGGTGTGTCACGGTCCGCGCTGCTGTGGCATGAATAAACTCACCAAAGAGACAGCAGTTATTCCATCCTTTTGGTTGGGACGTTCTGCTGAAGTTACTTGTGTCTATCAAAGTCTAAACCCCCTGTAGATACAATGGAGGGTTTAGATCAGAGGAGATTCCTGTGTGTGAACGGCCCAGTCACCGTCCAGACCCAAATCCACCCAGAATCTTCCACCAGCTCTCAGGATGTGACCGGAGAGCAAACATAGGCTGGAGCCTCCTGCAGTCTCCAGCTATAGACAATGTGCCAAATGGGAGGAGTGCAGAGAAAATGGGGAGAGCACTGGGCAAATGGGAGGAGCGTGGAGCAAAGTCAGAATATGTTAGAATATTGGTTTCTTTATTTTACATTCATAAAACATTAAACTTTTTTTTAACATACTACAAAAACATTGTTTGCCCTAATCTTTTGTCTGAGAGATTCTGTCAATCTAATATATAAAGCTGAATGTGTGTATGTGTGTGTAAGGCAGATGTCAGTCACATGAGCTGTCTATTATGTGTATGTGTGAGGTAACATATACTGCCCGGCCGGGGGGAGGGTTTACTGTTGGCTGGAGATTTATCAGGCTGCCTATAGCAACCAATCACAGCTCAGCTTCTATTTTCCTACAGGTCATTAATATGACATATTCAAATTCTATTTTGTTATAGCTAACATCAGTTATTTATTAACCCGGGCGTAGCTGGGTAGTACAGCTAGTCTAATATATAAAGCTGAATGTGTGTATGTGTGTATGTCCGGGATTGGCATCTACACTGTCGAAACTACAGCCACAAAATTTTGCACAGTTACACGTCTGGACCCCGAGAGCGTCATAGGCTATGTTGTGAGGTGAAATTTTAACCCTGCGCATTCCAGTTCACCAAACAATTTTGCCCCTATCTACATAATGAGGAAAAAGTGACAGTTACCAGTTGACAGTTGTGAATGAGAGGGGCTTAATGACAGTACCAAAGGCCAACAGCATATACCAGCATATAGTCACTAAGGTGGGGCCCCAACATGGGATATTCACCATGCACAGTGACCTGTATTCACACCACACTCACACAAAGAGTAACAGCAAGTGTATAGTCGCTAAGGTGCAGCCCCAACATTGGATACTCACCACACACCCGAACACACACACACACATCATAAAGAGACACACACAACACAGAGACACACACACCCCACGGGGACACACACGCAACCTATAGCGACACATTCACTCACCCCACAAGGTCACACACACCACAAAGAGGCACACACAACACAGAGACATACACACCACACAGACCCTCCCCACAGGGACACACACACATACACACCCTATAGGGACACATACACTCACCCCACAGGGACACACACACACACCACAAAAAGACACACACAACACAGAGACACACACACCACACAGACCATCCCCCCACAGGGACACACACATACACACCCTATAGGGACACATGCACTCACCCCACAGGGACACACACACCCCAGGGATACACACACCACACAGACAGACACAGATGTGCACAAATCGCCTCACACAACTTGCCTCATACATGTGCTATCTTTAATTTCCAAAAATAAACATCTGATTAAAAACAGCCAATGTGCAACACATGTGCCATACACGGAATTAAGGCAGATGTCAGTCACATGAGCTGTCTATTATGTGTATGTGTAAGGTAACATATACTGCCCGGCCGGGGGGAGGGTTTACTGTTGGCTGGAAATTTATCAGGCTGCCTATAGCAACCAATCACAGGTCAGCTTCTATTTTCCTACAGGTCATTAATATCACATATCCAAATTCTATTTTGTTATAGCTAACATCAGTTATTTATTAACCCGGGCGTAGCTGGGTAGTATAGCTAGTCTAATATATAAAGCTGAATGTGTGTATGTCCGGGATTGGCATCTACACCGTCGCAACTACAGCCACAAAATTTTGCACAGTCACACGTCTGGACCCCGAGAGCGTCATAGGCTATGTTGTGAGGCGAAATTTTAACCCTGTGCGCTCCAGTTCACCAAACAATTATGCCCCTATCTACATAATAGGGAAAAAGTGAAAGGAAAAGTGTTGGAGGAAAATCGACAGCTGCCAGCTACAGCCACAAAATTTTGCACAGTCACACGTCTGGACCCCGACAGCATCATAGGCTATGTTGTGAGGCGAAATTTTAACCCTGCACGTTCCAATTCACCAAACAATTTTGCCCCTATCTGCATAATGGAGAAAAAGTTAAAGGAAAAGTGTTGGAGGCAAATTGACACCTGCCAGATGTGAACAAGGGGGACTTAAAGAATGAGAGTGATGGCGCCAAAGAGTATATACCGTACAGTTGCTAAGGTGGGGCTCCTGCATAGGATACTCACCATACACGGGGATATGAACACACACACAAAATGCGCCACACACTACCACGTGCTTGAACACATATACCACCCTCAGCACACATTTCACCAGACATACACTAACCTCGCCGTATAATCGTCCTAAAACACACACAAGTCTGGTATTATCCTTCAAAAATATAAATCTGATTAATAAGCAGCAAAACTAGAAGAGAAACAAATGTACCATATCTAATATATAAAGCTGAATGTGTGTATGTGTGTGTGTGTGTGTATGTCCGGGATTGGCATCTACACCATTGCAACTACAGCCACAAAATTTTGCACAGTCACACGTCTGGATCTCAAGAGCATTATAGGCTATGTTGTGAGGCGAAATTTTAACCCCGCGAGTTCCAATTCAGCAAACAATTTTGGCCCTATCTACATAATGGAGAGAAAGTGACAGTTATCAGTTGACAGTTGTGAATGAGAGGGGCTTAATGACAACACCAAAGACTAATAGCATATACCAGCATATAGTCACTAAGGTGTGGCCCTGACATGGAATATTCAACATGCACGGGGACATGTATACACACCACATGCACACAAAGAGTAACAGCTAAGGTGGAGCCCCAACATTGAATACTCACAACGCACCCGAATACAAACACACACACCACTAAGAGACACACACAACACAGAGACACACACCACACAGACACCCCCCCACAGTGACACACACATACACACCCTATATGGACACATGCACTCACCCCATAAGGACACACACCACAGGGAAACCCCTCCCCCCCAAAAGGACACACGCCACAGGGATCCCCCCACAGGGACACACGCACACCACTGGGAAACACACACCCCAGGGACACACACACCCCAGGGACTCACACACCACACAGACAGACACAGATGTGCACAAATCGCCTCACACAACTAGCCTCATACATCTGATATCTTTAATTTCCAAAAATAAACATCTGATTAAAAACAGCCGATGTGCAACACATGTGCCATATAGGGAATTAAGGCAGATGTCAGTCACATGAGCTGTCTATTATGTGTAGGTGTGAGGTAATATATACTGCCCGGTCAGGGGGAGGTTTACTGTTGGCTGGAGATTTATTAGGTTGCTTATAGCAGCCAATCACAGCTCAGCTTCTATTTTCCTACAGGTCATTAATATGACATATTCAAATTCTATTTTGTTATAGCTAACAGCAGGTATTTATTAACCCGGGCATAGCCGGGTAGTACAGTTAGTATTAGTATAAAATCATCGAAAATAAAGCTATTATCTAACATTTCAGGCAAAGTGTTGCTAAACAGGCTTCCACTTTAATTTATAACTGATTCTATAGAAGCATTCTGAAAAGTTTATAGTTAGTTTTACAAGGAGGCAGGTGTCAGTTACTGTATGTCAGCCTTGAAAATAATCCAAGGTTCAAGCACAAAAATATGACTTATGGCTTTCAAATAACTGTGCCATCAGCTTTCCTAGAACTATCATATGAGATTCCAGACATCAATCATCTACTCAAAATTGTCAGCAGATGAAGAGTTGTCATGCTGTGTAATTTTTATGCCGTTATTATAGGCTGAAAGACGTACATAACACTTTACTCATACCCTCTAATCCCTCCTCTCTCTGATTGTTACACTCTCTTATTACATATGTATTATAGTCTTTTCCACTATGAAAGAGCCTGCCGCAGTTTCAATCATATTTAGGGTGTTTTAAAATGTATTTTATAGTCTTTTAAAATATCCTTATGTGCTATACTCAGAAGATATAATAGTTTTTATTCAGATAAATCAGTGGTTCCATGATAATGTACAGAATACTCCTAAAATAAACAAAACTTACTATGAGAACGTGACTTGACAATACAGAAGCTGAAAGACTGTAATATTAGAAACAGGAGAGGCGCTGCTTACGGCAAAACATATAACCCTTTTCTAATCTTACACAACCATTTTAACTGCTTGACAACCTTTGACATACTCATACGTCATGGCCTGGAAGGGGTTCCTAACCTATGACGTATGGGTATGTCATGGTGATCATGCTGGGCACAGGAGCTGTGCTGGCGTGGTCAATGCTAGGAGCTTGGCTTATGTGTTAGCTGAGCTCCGGTGATCATAGCCAGAGATGATATCTGTACAGCCCCCAGCTTTTTAACCCCCTAAATTATGTGATTAATAGCGATCACAGCATTTAAGAAGCAGGCAAAGGGAATGTAGTCCCTCTTCCACCTGATCAGGACCATAGCAACATGAGGTCAAATAATGACCTCTGCATTTGCTGTCTATGGTGGCCTTTTAGATCATGCCAGTAGCATGGACTAAGAGATGTTCTGTCAGTGTCCCACTGCCAGGTGTGATGCATTGCCATGCATGTACATGTAAATGCATTATACCGGCAATTAGACTCATAAGAGGTAATGTTCCATAGGGGGACTAAGTAAAAAAAAGGGTTAAAAAATTCTAAAAATATTTCAACAAATACCAAAATAAATAGCAAAAAATGAAAAAGAAAATGGCAATTAACAAATATATTTATGTAAAAACAAATAAAAAAATAGACATATTTGTTTCGTAAATAAATAAATGTGGCAAAAAACGATGGAAGTGGAATAAAGAGTGGAATAAAATGTGATCAAAAAGTTGTACATAAATAAAAAATTATATTGCTGAAACCATTATCTTGTGCTACAAAAAAACTAGCTGCCATACAGCTCCATCAGCGACAAAAGTTATAGTTCTCTGAATATACCGTAGTGATTTTTCTGTAAAATTGTCTTTATTGTGTAAAAGTGGCAAAACATAAAAAATAATATAAATGTAGTATCGCTGTAAACGTACTGACCTGACAAATTAACCTGTGTTATCATTTATACCACACAGTTAAATGTGTAAAAAAAAATCCCCAAAATAATTCCTGAATTGCTATTTCATGTTCATTCTGCCTCCCAAAAATAAGGATAGAAAATGATACAAAAATATTATGGACCTGAAAATGGCACCAATAAAAAAGTCAATTCATCTCGTATAATCTCAAGCCGTCACATGACTCAGTTGGTAGAGATTTAGAAAAATGACAGCTATCAAAATGTGGTGATGCAAAAACCTTTTTTGTTAAAAAAAAAAACAAAGCATTTTTTAGTGTGTGATAGTAGCCAAACATAAAATATAGAATTAGATTTACCGATAATTTGGTTTCTACGAACCCACCACGACAACAACACAGGAGGTTTCCTCCCCATCCTAAAAAGGACAGGAGGCACAAAGTCACAAAGAGGTTAAATAGCCCCTCTCCACCATCTATCCTCAGTGTTTTTCTAAAGAACCACAAAGGTATGAGTGCTTCATATATTTATTTAATACTAAGGAATCAAATAGCCATAAAGAGCAAACAGGTGGGAAACTACCCATGTTGTTGTGTAGAGGGTTCTTAGAAACCAAATAACCGGTAAGTTCAATTCTATTTTCTTTAACCCCTTCCACAACAGCACTACAGGAGGAATACCAAAGAATAATGTCAGAGAGGGATGATTGCCTGAAAGACTTTCTTTCCAAAGGCTAAATCTTTATTAGACATCAAATCTAATCTATAGTGATTTGAGAAGGTATGAACTGAGGACCAGGTGGCAGATCTACAGATCTGCTCAATGGAGGCACTAGCCTTTTTGGCCCAGAATACAGCCATGGCTCTTAAGGGCCCATCACACGGGGCGTGATTGCCGCCGATTACATCGGCGATGTAGGGGCGAGGCCTATTGGCAGCGACATTGCCCCTACGTCGCCTTATGTAAAGGGGCGATGTTGGCACCGCCGGGAGGTCGCCTGGTTTCAGAGCAGTGCTCTGAAACCAGGCGGCCGATCTGGGGCGATGTGCACAAATCGCCCCATTTAACCGGCCGCCGGGTACCTGTCAGGCGATGGGAGCCATAGGCTCCCATTGTCCTGCATCGCCGCTGGGGTTTTGAGAAACCCCGGCGGCGATGCAGCCTGATAGCTCGCCGGTGCGGGGCTGGAGATGTCGCCATGTGTAAATGGGGGGACGGCGACGCTGGCGGGGCGCCAAAAACGTCAGCGTACCCGCGAGTCGTCGCCGACATCCCCAGCCCCGTCGCCCCGTGTGACGGTACCTTTATAGAATGAGCATTCAGTGATTCAGGAGGAGACAGATCTTGGCTTTGATATGATTCGCTAATCGTATTTTAATTCAGTTTGCTAGAATACTTTTAAAGATTTCTTCCCTTTGTTTAGTCCGCAGTATTGTACAAAGAGATGTGATCCTTTCTTCAGGACCCTGCTTGATGCAATTAGTAGAGGATAACTCTCCAGACATTTAAAGAATGAAATTCTTCTTCTCTACTGTCAGTTGGATTTTGACAAAAGGAAGGGAGGACTATTTCTTCAGACTTATTATTATTATTTATTTATGTAGCGCCATTAGATTCCATTGCGCTTTACATGTGTAAGGGCAAACGAGGACAAGAACATAAAATGACGACAATCAGATCGTACAGGTACAGTAGGGCAGAGGACCCTGTCCACATGGGCTCACAGTCTAAAGGACTTATGGAACTCTGTTGCCACTGTGGGCAAGAACAATGGGTCAAGATGGAGCACCACCCTATCTTCTCAGATCCTCAGTTCCCTGAATGGAGGGAATGGAGATCACTGACTCTCCTACCGGTTGTTATGGCTATTAAGAAAGTCGATTTCCAGAATAATCTTTTAATATGAATTCAGGATTTTGGCTTTAAGGGAAGCATAGTCAGAGTACAATATTTAGGTCCCAAGATGGGATTTCGTTGGACTTCCTCAGGTACACCCGAGAGGCTGCCGTCATGAATCTTTTTATCCATCAATGATCTGCCTAATTTTAGTGAAAAAATGAGCTTAAGGCTGTCACCAGGACTTTGAAGGTACTAGGTTTTAACCCCCTTGACAGACCATCTTGTAAAAAGTCCAGTATCTTACTTATGTCCTGAAAAAAACAGATCCAGATGAGTAAATACAAGTGCATCTCAATGAATTAGAATATCATGAAAAGTTCATTTATTTCAGTAATGCAATACAAAAACAGAAACATACTTTATATAGAGTCATTACAAACAGAGTGATCTATTTCAAGTGTTTATTTCTGTTAATGTTAATGATTATGGCTTACAGTCAGTGAAAACCCAAAGGTCATTATCTCAGAAAATTAAAGTTGGGAGGATGAAGGGTTAAAATCCATGCTGCTGTATTCCACGAGACATCAAAAGGTGAATATAATATTGATTTATTAGTCAATGCGTTTCAGGGCTCCCTGGCCCCTTCCTAAGGACCAATCAATATTTTATTCACCCTTTGATGTCTCATGGAATACAGTAGCACAGTTTTAAAAATCTTTATCCTCCCTACTCTATATGCTCCACGCTGAGGACTGCAGCAGCTGTGAAATGCTTTTATAGTGGCTGTGACTCTCACAACCTCACAAGCTGAAGCCTCTGATACCTATTTAGGTAATGATTCATCTCTCAGACCCTTCATCTTCCCTACTTTAATTTTCTGAGATAATGACTTTTGGGTTTTCATTGGCTGTAAGCCATAATCATCAACATTAACATAAATAAGCACTTGAAAAAGATCACTCTGTTTGTAATGACTCTAGATATATGTGTTTCACTTTATGTATTGAATTACTGAAGTAAATTAACTTTTTGGTGATATTCTAATTCATTGAGATGCACCTGTACATACCATAAAATGAAGGTTTCCCCATATTTTCCCGCATTAGTTAGCTTTTGTAATCTGCTTCCTGGTCTTTTGAAGGGTATGTATGACCCTGTCTGAGAGTCTTCTAACTTTCAGGATTAAGGCTTCAGACACCAGGCAGCCAGACACAGATTCTGGGGGGCTAAATAATAGATCAGACCTTGATGCACAAGATTGTGGTTTGGAGGAAGGATAAGAGGATCCTTCAACTTAATGCTGTTCAATGTCCCAAACCATTATCTTTTTGGCCACATAGGTGCTATAAGAATGATGGTTTTGACTTTCTCTGTTTTGTTTTAATTTTTTGCAGTGTCCTTGGTTGTAAGCTAATCGGTGAAGCTCATAGGCCAGCCAGAGCTCCTAAGGATGGGCGAATGCGTCTATCATCAAAGTGTCAGTTGGATCCAGGTAAAAATATACCGTATTTTTCGGATTATAAGACGCACTTTTGTTCCCTCAAATTTTGGGGGAAAGTGGGGGGTGCGCCTTATAATCCGAATGTTTATATAGTGCAAGGGATGGTGGGGGCAGCTCTAGAGGTGTCCGGGGGCTGGAGTGTGCTGGCTGGGGGCTGCAGGAGGCAGCGGGAGGTCACGTGCTCCCGCTCATTTAATATGCACTGCAACCGATGTCCATCACCGTGGTGCTGAAATCGCACCACAGTGATGAGACTGAGGGCGCAGCGCATATTACATTGCCTGCACCCCTTCACTGATAGCACATGCCCCCCCATGTTTGATATGGCCCCCCCATGCTGCTGCCATAATAAAATAACAAAACCGATACTCACCCTTTGCAGCGATGTTCCGGGTGTCTCCCTCCATGCCGCTGCGTCCGCACTTCCTGCTTCTGTGAAGCCGGTCATGTGATTAGCTCAGCAGAGTGACACATTGCTGGAAAGGGTGAGTATCAGTTTTGTTATTTTATTATGACAGCAGCATGGGGGACCATATCAAACATGGGGGGCATGTGCCATCAGTGGGGGCCATATTCAGCCCAGGGGGACTTGTGCCATTAAGGTGCCTTTACACGCGGCAACTTTTCTAAGAATTTCACTGGCAACTTACTGGTTGCAGTGAAATCATGGAGACATTGTTCCATTTGTACACAGCAACAAGATAGAACAATATGTCCTTGATTTCACTGCAACCAGTAAGTTGCCAGTGAAATTCCTAGAAAAGTTGCCACGTGTAAGGTACCCTTACAAGGGGATGTGTGCCAGCAGGGGGGGACATGTGCCAGCAGTGGGGGACGTGTGCCATTACAGGGGGACGTGTGCCAGCAGTGGGGGACGTGTGCCAGCAGTGAAGGACATGTGCCATTACAAGGGGACGTGTGCCAGCAGTGGGGGACGTGTGCCAGAAGTGGGGGACCTATACCATTACAGGGGGATGTGTGCCAGCAGTGGGGGACGTGTGCCAGCAGTGGGGGATGTGTGCCATTATAAGGGGACGTGTGCCAGCAGTGAGGGACGTGTGCCATTACAGAGGGATGTGTGCCAGCAGTGGGGGACGTGTGCCAGCAGTGGAGGATGTGTGCCATCACAGGGGGACTTGTGCCATCACAGGGGGACGTGTGCCAGAAGCAGGAAGTGCGTGGAGGGAGACACCCAGGACATCGCTGGAAAGGGTGAGTATCGGTTTTGTTATTTTATTATGGCAGCAACATGGGGGGCCATATCAAACATGGGGGGGGGAATGTGCCATCAGTGAGGGCTATATTCAGCCCAGGGGGACATGTGCCATTACAGGGGGATGTGTGCCAGCAGGGGGGGACATGTGCCAGCAGTGGTGGACGTGTGCCATTACAGGGGGACGTGTGCCAGCAGTGGGGGACGTGTGCCAGGAGTGGGAGAGGTGTGCCAGCAGTGGGGGACGTGTGCCATTACAGCGGGACGTGTGCCATTTCAGGGGGACGTGTGCCAACAGTGGGGGATATGTGCCATTACAGGGGGACGTGTGCCAACAGTGGGGGATGTGTGCCATTACAGAGGGACATGTGTCATTACAGGGGGACGTGTGCCATTACAGGGGGACGTGTACCATTACAGGGGGACGTGTGCCAGCAGTGGGGGGTGTGTGCCTTTACAGGTGGACGTGTGCCAGCAGTAGGGGACGTGTGCCATTACAAGGGGACATGTGGCAGCAGTGGGGATGTGTGCCATTACAGGGGATGTGTGCCAGCAGTGGAGGACGTGTGCTAGCAGTGGGGGACGTGTGCCATTACAGGGGGACATGTACCAGCAGTGGGGGACGTGTGCCAGCAGTGGGGGACGTGTGCCATTACAGGGGGATGTGTGCCAGCAGTGGGAGACATGTGCCATTACAGGGGGACGTTTGCCAGCAGTGGGGATCACGGCTGGTCGGTTCCCTTTCAGTGCCCTGGACGAGGTGGGGGTGATGATGATGGGGGAATTGTAATGTGACGCCACCTGTGGTACCGGGTAATAGGGTTACCAGCGCTGGGGTTGGCTGCTGAGGTGATGGGAATGCAACTTTGGTAGTACAGCTCCCCACAGGTGGAGCTTTACCTCAGGACAGCGGGGTGGATGAGGGGAGTTGTAGTCCTCACCTCTGTGATGCTGTAGAGATCTCTCCTAGCGATGAATAACTGAGATAGAGTCCAGATTAGCTCAAACAGTTCTTTACTGGTACCGGGCAGATGCTAAGGTACACAGTACAGTCTGGTTTAACGGGGTTGATAGCCATAGATTCAGGAGGTTTTTTACAGAGTCTGTCAGAGGTGTTCTAAGGCCACGTGCACACGTTCAGTATTTGATGGGTTTTATACCTCAAGATTTGTAGCCAAAACCAGGAGTGGATAATTAAATACAGAAGTGATGCAGGTGTTTCTATTAGACTTTTCCTCTGATTGCTCCACTCCTGGTTTTGTCTACAAATACTGAGGTAAAAGACTCATCAAATACACAGTGTGTGCACGTGGCCTAATGGCTTTCTTGGTCTGTGTTTTGCTGCAGCTCTCCTGTCAACGACACTAAAGAGCCCATTCGCTGGTCCCCAGGTCTGTTACTAAAAGGTACTTCTGACCCCTTTACAGTACAAATGGGAGCGATAAGAAGCCAATCCTCCTGCCACCGGTATTTAGTTCTTCCCTTGCTAGTGTCTTGGACCCAATTTGGGACAGAGGTGGGGATTTAGTCCTATGGTGCTGCGGCTCCTACTTATTAGGCCCACAGCCTGCCGGTCTGCGGTCAGGGATAAAGCGTGACTAACCGCCTTGGCTCCGGTGTGCCGGTGATGACCTGGGTCTCCAGCTGGCTCCGACCAGTCCAGGAGTGGCCCCTCTCGTCGTCTGGGTTACCTCTCTCCTCAGAAGTGCCCTCCTGTCACGGCCGCAGGGAGCCCTGTGTCCATCCTCTCTCTCTTCCTAACACCATCTGACTGACTAGTTTTCTAACTGTCACTCCATGTCTCCTGCTCTCTAGGCTCCACCCCCTGGAACCTACTGAATATACGGTCCCCTGTACTAAGGTGGCCTACTGTATGGGTGTTGGGGTACAGACTCTGTAGGGTCCTCCATATCCACGGCTATGGAGGAGGCACTACATTCTCTGTTTGGGGTGCAGTACCTCCCTGTGGCGCCTTGCCACAGGGGCGGCCACATCTACACTCCTATGTTTATGTCCTCTGGTATTTCCTGCTCCACTTTTATACCTGTCAGTCTGCATAACCTGCAGCCTTAGTTATGATTGGTCCACATAGCATCTGGCAAGTCCTATATGTGGTACCAGCACCTTTGGTCCATGTTGTTCAACCTGATCTACTGCTTAGAGAATCCATCTCAGCATCTCACTAATGTCATCATTATTTTGTGTATTCATACCCTGTGATCTCAGTAAGTCCTCACAGTGATCCTGTGAGATGACTGTCATCTCACTTGTGCTCATAAAACCATAGGTAGTAGTGCTGAAAAAGTTATACATTTCCAGTTGTTTCTTACCAAGAAATTAATGATGTGAAGGGATAAAGGACTCAGGGAGAATGTTGGTATTGAATAGTGATAGAAACATTGTAGATATTGGGCTTGTTCTTGTAATGGATCTACCTATTGGGCACAACTACCAAGATGACATGTGTGCCACACTGAGCTCCTTTTAATATTACCCATTTTTATCCTAGGGAACTCCTTACATCTCCTGCCAAAACCTTAGCTTTCCTTGGGTTCAGTTAGTTACACAATGAATATTCATGATAACACTTAATCCAGTGCCAGTCGGATAATAGAGATATGAGACATTGTCTATAAATCTCTGGGTATACTTTGATTAGGAGTAACTGTAAGGGTCTGCAATATTGGATCATGAGCATTAACAACAGAATATTTTCTTTAGCTGGCATATTAGTGGTGACATCTGGCAGTAGGACATATGTCACAAGCTGTAAACTTAAACTGCAAAATAACATTTAGCAGTAACATGTAAATCATGTAAGAATGGCTTCTTTTGAGTCTCTTTGGAGTTTCCAACAACAGGCTGAGTAAACAGCTTTCTTTTGATCAGTTGCCAATCTTATTTAAACAGGCAGAAAAATTGCCAAAATCTAATTCCTTCTTTATTACCTTTTCAGCAAAGATATCTCTTGTTTATATGTCGTTACAAATTCAGATATTTATGGCTAAAATTGAATAGCAAGATTATTAATATTATTGTTATTATTGGCATTTCATCAAGATTAACCAGTCACTGCACTTTCAGAAATGTGACCTTCTTTGATAAGTAGTGCACTAAACAGAAAATCTGCTTTCAAAGTGACAAATCAGTGAAGGTTACTAGATGTCTCCCCCCAACTGCCTGTTGTCAAGTGTAATCCATCACTAGTATCAGACGCTATTGCAGATTACATGATGAGTCTTTGTTTCCCTGCTCATCTTCTCCAGTTTGTCAAGCTGTATACAGGCTTTAATTTGTAAGGGCATCCAAACTATTTGATTACAGCAGGAGAAATGTATGCTGTGAAATGAGGGAAAGGATTCTCT
Organism: Allobates femoralis; assembly: GCA_033576535.1. Taxonomy (NCBI): domain Eukaryota; kingdom Metazoa; phylum Chordata; class Amphibia; order Anura; family Aromobatidae; genus Allobates; species Allobates femoralis. The sequence continues at coordinate 112,252,489 of JARQOC010000008.1, read as the reverse complement.
AGCATCTTTAATGCTGGCAGAAAATTCATATGGAGTAACCATCCCATCCACTCAAAAATATTAATCAAAAATTATAGATGAGATGATAGGAATGATTCACAAAAAACAATGAATGATAAGATATAGCATAAGAGTAGGAACAGTTCCTGGACATATTAGACCGACGTTAGAATTTTTTGTAAGGGATGAGGGCGGCAGGACAATGCTTTTCTACTAGTTTTGTGTGAAAGATGGATTAAGATTAATTAAAACTCTTCAATTTGTGCAATATTATTGATTTCAACATTACAGATTCAGTTTAGAATCTAGCATGCAATTCATCACCTTTGGTCCCCCCCAAAAATAAATGAGCAACATGCTCATACAGTAAATGTTATTTACTATGTTAGGAACAAATTTCCATATAGAATATCATAGTAGATTCAAATGGGTATATAGGTCGCTACTAGTTTACAAGAGAAATAAAGAATACCGATGCACATAGGGAATAAACCGACAACAAAAAAGGAGTTGAAGGTAAACCTAAACAGCTAACTTTTGTGTTGTGTTGGTTCTCGACAAATCCAGAGGGCATATTATTTATATAGCATAGGATAGTGTCTCTGCTGGTAAGTAAACAGAGCGGAGCTGGAGAGCGTACACTCTGGTTGTGCGGAGACAGCACAACCAGATTAGGTGAGAGTCCATATATATACCCCCACCCTAGTGTTCCTGCAAAATATCCATCAGGTTTTTCCCAGGGAGCGCTTGCTCTGTTTTCTCTTTTTCTATTATCTGCTGATAAGTAGGCCTGCTATGATGACGTCCTACTGGTCCTACTAATTAATAATAATAATAATTTATTCATTTATATTGCGCTATTAATTCCATAGCACTTTACATACATGAGTAATGCTGTCTCTCTTGGAGCTCACAGTCTAAACATCCTATCAGTATGTCTTTACAATGTGGGAGGAAACCGGAGTGCCCAGAGGAAACCCACTCAAACACGGGGAGAACATACAAACTCCTTGCAGATGTTGTCCTTAATGTCCTAGGTGGGAATTGAACCTAGGACTTTAAGACCCCAGTGCTGGAAAGGCTACAGTGCTAACCACTTGAGCCACCGTGCTGCCCATGATTAGAAGAGGCATTGGGGAAGCTGACCGGTAGGATGAGGTTTACAGGTCTTTGGGTTGGTGTCCATGACTACCAATGTGAATGCTGCAAATCTTTTCAATGCTTTTTTTGTCTCATGGTATTTGCGGGTGTTTATTGAGCCAAATTCATCAAAATTGTGTTTTAGGAACTTTGAGCAGAGTCAAAAAGGGTTTTTTCCCCTTTATTAGTATTTTTTTTGCAAATTTGTGAGCAAAAAAAGTTGCTTTTTTCCAAAAATTCTTCTTATCATTCTAGTACAGGTTAATCTCTTCCATACACTCTTCAAGTTCTGATGGTGGTGTGGGTTCCTTTTATGAACTCTGAACTTTAGTTACTTCAATAATTTATCTATTAGATTCACGGCAGGTGATTGGCTGAGCCATTTTAGCAGCTTTATTTTCTATCTCTTTCCTTGATTGTGTGTTTGAGATCATTGTCTTACTGAAATGTCCACCCTCATTTCATCTTCATCATTCTGGTAGATGGTAGCAGATTGTGCAGCAGATTGGCACATTTGTCCATCCTTCCTTCAATGATATGAAGGCAGTGCTGTCTGCTGTCTGCTGAAGAACAGTCCCAGAGTAAGAGGTGCCTACCTCCAAACTTCACTGTTGGTATGGAGTTTTTGCGGTGATATGCAGTGCCGTCTAGCCTCCAAACATGGTGTGTATTATGGCATCCAATGAGTTCAAATTTGGTCTCATCTGACAAGACTATATTCTCCAAGTATTTCACAAGATTGTATAATTGTTTTTGAGCAAACTTTAAGTACGCTTTATTCTTGAGCATGCTTTTTATTCAACAATGGAGTTTTGTTTGGTGAGCGTGCATACAGTCCATGGAGGTTCAGTGCATTACTTATTGTTTTCTTTGAAACAATTGTACCTACTGATTCTAGGCGTTTGTGTAGCCCTCCACAAGTTGTTCTTGGTCATCTTTTCTGATAATTATTTTCAATCCTCTGTATGAAATTTTTCGCTGAGCACCTGGTTGTCGCCAGTTTGTGGTGAAATTATGTTCTTTCCTCTTCCAGATTATGGCCCTAACAGTGCTCACTGGAACATTCAGTACAGTAGAAATTCTTCTGTAAGGCCGGTTTGACATTTGCATTTGCAACGCAGCATATGCGAGTGCAGCCAAACGCATGCGTACTGCATCCCTATGTTTAACATGGGGTCGCATGGTACCCGCGTTTTGCTGTGTTTGGATGCTTTGTGCTTGGTTGCGTTTATTCTCGACACCCTCTGAACACAACATGTTGCATTTTTGTGCATCTGAGGATGCTTACTTTGTATGCAAGCATCCTGAAGTGCACAATCAATGCATGCAAGTGAATGGAGATGCAGTGCCATCTGCAGGTCACTGCAGTCAATGCTGCATTTTAATTTTAATTTTTATTTCAGAAGAAATTTACAGCATCTCCCAGCCCATTCTCCAGTCAGGATTGTGCAGAGTCTCTCTCTCTCCTTTCTATTGCTGGGCATATATTCTTGTGCAGAATAATTCTGTAAACGCATGCAGATAATCTCCGCTGCATTGACAAAGTTAACTATGCATTTTGGCATGCGTTTCCACATGCAGATCATCCACTGCGTTCACAAACGCTAATGTGAAAGTAGCCTTCCCAATGCCATAAGTTTGTTTGGCAAAAATAAGGTTGCAAAGCTCTTAAGACAGCTCACTGTGTTTACCCATTATGAGATGTTTCTTGTGTAGCATCTTGGTAATGAGAAATCTTTCTATAGTCCATCAGTTGACTCAGTTGATATTTTTTTGTTGCTAAGCAGCAGGATTGTTATCTAATTACTGATAGATTTCATCTGGTTTCATGACTTTCCATGACTTTTTGAACCTCTTTTTCTTCATGTGTTCAATACTTTTTACCTGTGTTATTTTTAATTATTACACATTACTAAATTTATAGACATCTATGATTTGATTTATTTTTCTTTGTGGACTGGATGGTTTGTTACCGACATCTGTGTAGAAATTCATGTCAATAGTACCTTTGAAAATATATTTACTTAGAAATTTGGTGACATATTACATATTTATTTCACACGCTGTATATGAAAATTATGGAAATGTTAACGTTAATGGCTAAAATGATTTTATTAGTAATTCCTCTCCAATTCTGCTGAAGAACTTAATGATAACTCTCCGTAAATAGCCATTAGCTTCCAGGCATTCTATTTTTGTGTATTGTTGCTAATTAGAACTCCATAACGGTAATAGAATTTATGGAGAGAATATAAAATGAATCAGTCTAAATGTTATTTTATAGAAATGTGTAAGCAATACACCTCCTCTAAGGTAATAATTGCACCGTCGTACTTTTCTTGCCTGCAGCTCTTTTTCAGGAGAACATAAAGTTAAACACAAAGGACATTTTTTAAGTAGGCTCTCAGCTTCTAATTAAAGGAATGTTGGAAAGGGAACAGAATGTTTTTGGAAGTTTGGCAGCTTCCCATGCACTGAAAAAATATTATTTGGAATAGTATCAATGTAATTGTGACTCCTATAGATAGAGAAGTGTGTAAAATGAGCTGGAACACTTTCAAATGAAGAGCTAAAGAAAAGAAGGAAGATTCTGATTGCTCAGAGCATTGTTCCTGCTGGTGGTCTGTTTGTAAAATTGATGCAAATCCCCTATTAGCTTGACCAGCTCATCTATTAAGGGTCTTATTTTGTGCAAAGATAAGCATGTCACAACAATCTGTTAAGGTTGAGAGCATCAACAAACTAAACACTGGGGTGGATGAGGACCTTGAATTTGGAATGGAAGCACTTTACAAACATTTTGCCTAATTTATCACTGTAATGTATTTGGGAGCTCATTTCAATATATGAAGCAATGTAAGTTAGCATATTCTAAGAAGTGGCTCTTTCCTTGCGTTGTTTTCCTTTTTCTGCCTACTTCAAAAATCTCTTTACTCCCGAAAATATTTCTTATTAGAAACAATAACATAAAGCTGAGGAAGTTACCATAATAACTCTACTTCTTAGGGCTTCCCCACATGAGTGTATAACACAGGCAAGTGCTATCCAATTGTTTTGTCAGGATGCCCTCAGTTCAATGTTATACTATGGGGCAGTGCTAAACAGCATGTTTTTCTCATGCAGAATCAGCATTAGAAAAAATGGACAGCACACTGCAAGTAGCTTAAAGGGACTCTGTCAGGTCATTTTTCAATATGATACTAATATTACCCTTTAAAAGTGCTTGAAAATACCTTTCAAAAACATGTAAAATCATTATTGTACCCTTTGTAGTTTTCTTGCTATAAGCATTTTCACTCCCTGCAGGCAGCTGGTGCATTAGTCCAGCTACATTACTTTCACGGAAGTGTTGTTTAAATATCCACGCCTATCCAAGTTGGTGTTCTGTCACTCCCCTCTTTGCTGTGTGCTGGGGAGGTGTTTTGTCCTGCACTATGTGGTGTCTGTAAGAGATTTCTATTAAATGATCATATGTTCTTATAATCACATAGAAAAATATCAGACTGCACAGACTACACACATGCCTCATATACACACAATGAAAAACTCAGATCTACTTGCTAAGAACAAACAACTCCTCCCCCCTCCTTTGTCATCTGTCAGCAATGAGTCACACAACATAAAATGCATGAGGGCAGGGCAGTGTAGTGATACATGAATATTCATTCATTGGGGAGTGGGCAGCAGAGAACTTACTGTGATTGACAGAAGGAATGCATCTTTTATTTTGAAGTTTACACGGGATTGGAGGGAATCATACATAATAGAAATACATGAAAAGAGAGAGCTTAGAGGAATAATTAGAAAATGATAGCATTTATATATGGATTTTTGACCTGACAGAATCATTTTAAATTGGATGGTGCACACCCATCCCAGTATATCTGTGTGTGGAAATCATCACACTGCAGTTGGATGATATCCAAGGCAGTCTGATTTCTGCAAACCCACATAATGGAGAAGATGGAGAAATCTTGTTCTCCATCTTCCTCTCACTTATGCTACAATTCAATGATGCGAAAAAGTCAGATCACACTAACCTGACTATCGGGTGAAACTCTGATCATAGTTTGATCAGTGTTATTTGCATAAATGACCTCATTCTCTCACATGAGAGAATCTGGGGTCATGGAACCCCAGTCTTAGCATGAGCCTCATGATGTGAAAGGGGAGGGAGAAGCGCAGTATATTTTAGTCTATTCTCTACAACCATGATGTGATGCACATCATTTTTATGATTATCTAATTTCTTACATTTTAAGGAGACTGTAGATGTATAATTCAAATTGATACATTCAGAAATGTTATCTAACTATCATATTTTGTATCTTTTGTCTTCTCTACATTATTTTTGCTCATGCAGTTTTATCTGTAACTGTGCTGATGGGATGCACTGTTTTTAATGTTTTAATACATAAAACAGATAAGAAGAAAAAACCTTAAACAAGGCGGAGCAAATGGCATACAATAGAAATCACACCAACTAGTGTTTCGCTAAGCAGACCAAGTTCTGGTCTGCATACATTGGATGGCTACTGATGATGAGCAAGCACTAATGGTGCTTGAGTGTTTGGAAATCAAGTCGAGCAAGTCAGACGTACTGACAGACTTGATTCGAGTACAGAGTATAATGGAAATCAATTAATGATGGGCAGTTCAGATCTCCACCCACATACAACCAGCTGAACATAAAGCATTTCTGGGGGAGTTTTATTTTTATTTTTTAATGACAGTATTTGGGCACGTTGCACTTACCCAAAGTGAGAGCCATTCAGAGACTACAAGTGGCTCTCACAGGGGTGCTGGCTCCCATTGTTCACTGAAGGGAGCCAGGTTGTTTTGTCAGGCCATTCATGAATGACATATCCAAGCACCCATGATGCTCGACTAAGTACTCAAGCACCCTGATGCTCGAGCAGTTTTTGAGCAGTGACAAGCAAGCTTGCTAATCACTAATGGCTACACTTTTCCTCTCATGAGCCTCTACAGTATATCTTGAAATAAGACACGTTCAATATTATTTCAAGCATTTGAAGAAGCATGGACCAGTAGAACTGTTAGTTCTAGGGTTTTTATGACATTATCAAAGACCTTCATCAGGTTTTTAATTAGAGTTATCTCTTTATTTTCTAAAGTCAATTCATTTTGTGTCCATATTTGATACCTTTTTCCACTACATCTGTTCTATCCAGTTGTCTTTAGTGTTACTTAAGGTGCACATTGAGCTGGACTGATATTACGTCTATTTGAAGATTGCCAACTGCCGAGGCAAGGAAAGGTGCATGTAAAGGAAGGGCAGGGGAAGGTTGTGCCACTCAACTTAACACACCCTAGGATTCTCAGGCACCTGGACAAAGAGACCGGCTTCGACTGATTCAATTCAAGATAAAAATACACCCATGCCACATGTCCATGAAGTTTTAGGATTCCTTTATTCATTTATATTACAAGCATAAGCATCCCAACCCCAAAAGGTCTGACCGGACACATTTCAAAAACAAGTTACTTATCAGTATATACAAAAATATAAAAACAGTCTTTTTTTATAAAGAAGCCCACATACATTGAGTTAACGTTCATTATCATGAGGTGAACAGTTAACCCTTTCCTTACAGGAGTAGACATTAGATAGAACCTTGTTGAGACATTCTCACAGATGCACAGAAAATGAAACTAAAGAGGTCATTTTTTTCCTTCTGAATGGTGCTATAAGAAATTCTCATTCTTCATAAACAGATTGTTTATACAGTTCAATTATTGCACATGAAGGGTGTACATATACACAACTAGATGAATGAACAAAAAAAAGCAGATATTTACATTTTTGCTTCTATATATTCCTTGGCTGGTATGATATTTCCTCTCATTAATACCATATATTGCATATTCATATTAAATATATTTCCCATAAAAAAAACATCAGAAGGCAAAACTTGAAGAAATTGTGAAAGGTTTTTCATAGGAAAAGAAAGTGATACATGGAGGTAGTCCAGATATTGAAAACAATGATCAAGAATCAAGTACTTTTATATGATGTTTCATACATACATAGTATATTCCCAAAAAAAAAAAATCAAAAGGAAGACAACCAGACAACCTCAGAGAATTTTTGAAAGATTTTTATGGAAAAAGAAGCTGACATACACAGGAAGTCCAGATATTAGGAGCAATGATTAGGAAAAAGGACTTATATGTGAGGTGTCCTATACACATGTATTCCCAGAGGAAAATAAAAAATAAAAGGGAGGACGAACCTCAGAGAAATGTTGAAAAGTTTTTTATGAAAAATACAGGGTGAGAAAAGGAGGGAGTTCAGATATTGAGAACAATAATTGGAAAACAAGGGCTTGGTGAGGGGCATGGTCAGTCGTATAAAAGATACTAAGCATCTTTTACAAGAACTACACAAAATGAAATGGACATCAGAGTCAATCTGGATCGCATGTAACATCTCTCTACTCATGCAAACCCCATAGGAAAGCATTGGAGGCCTTTTCTTTGATTCTTAAAAACCATCTTAGTTTTTTCAGGATATCAAGACAGTTTTTTTGATGGCAGTTGAACATCTTCTTAGCAGGAATTGTTTTAAGTTCGACAATCAATTTTTCCTGCAATCGTGTGGCTGTCACTTGGGGGCCACGTTCTATTTTATACATGGCGAATCTGTATATGAAAGTATAGGAGGAGGAATTTGTGTACAACAGTAAAAATCCCTTCTTGGATCATCTGAGATGGTACGGGAGATATATCGACGACCTGGTCGTTATTTGGACCCAGTCATCTGATGTGTCTCCCAGTCCTAATTCCTTCTCCATGTTGGATTACTTTAACAACAATGATTTCAATCTGAAGTTCTCCATGGAGATACACACTAATATCACTCCTTTTCTGGACTTGGTTTTCATGGGTAATGCCAGCACAGGAAAAATAAGATTGAAACTGTACAGAAAACTGTTCAGTGGCAACTCAACATTGCGGGCTGACAGTTGCATTCCTCGTGATGTGACGCGTAATTTGCCTATAAGTGAACTAATTCAGGTAAACGTAATTGCATTGGTAACTCTGATTACAAAATTGAGAGGGGCAACGTAAAAAGATATCTAAAATATAAAGGCTAAAAAAACTGGAGTTTAGATAGGGCATGCAGTATAGTAGAAGAAAAGAACAGAGATAAGTTGCTTCTGGGTAATGGGAGAAAGAGAGAACTTGCCCACTTTTTCCACCCCATATAGTCTAGTCTTTGAGAACATTGTAGCATTGCTAAAGAAAAACATACCAGATTTGTACCAGGATCCATCCCTGAAAAACGTTTTGTCTCAGGGTTGGTGTGCTGTGGCAAAAAGGGTGAAAGGTTTGGACAATATATTATCCCCAAGTTTGTTTATAAGTGAAAAGAAGCAACCAAACTGGCTCAGACTAAAGGGTTCTTATAGATGTGGGGGCAAGAAGTGCAATTTATGTGCATATGTGGAAGTGGTGTGGTGGATCATTTCAGCAAATGACATTACAGGAAAAAATGTCCCGATTAAAACATACATTAATTGCAATACCACACATGTGGTCTATATAGCCACATGTGTGGCCTGCAAGAAATCATATATAGGGTGCGCTATATGGATACTAAAAAGAGGTTAGCAGAGCATATTTCATCTGCAACATCATTCTCAATGAGAATTGGCATTTCAGGTTTGTCAAAGCATTTTTGTGACGTACATAATGGGGTGCTAACAACCTTGAAGGTTAAGGGGATAGAGAGGGTTTTGAGACCGGAGAGAGGGAGCAATTGGGAACATGTATTACATGATCAGGAAAGTTACTGGATCTTGGAGTTGCATGTACGTTCCCCATGGGGTCTAAATATGAGGAATGACTTGATGTATTTCTTTTAGAAAAAATCTTTTTTTTCTCTTTTCTTTTTCTATGAGAATACATGTACATGCATATATAACACCTCATATACAAGTCTTTGTTTCCTAGTCATTGTTCTCAATATCTGGACTTTTCCTTGTGTAAGTTTCCTTCCCATGGAAAACCTGTCAAAATTTCTTTAAGGTTTGGCCATCTTCAGATTTTTCCTTTCCTCTTGAAATACATGTACAGTTAGGGCCAGAAATATTTGGACAGTGACACAAGTTTTGTTATTTTAGCTGTTTACAAAAACATGTTCAGAAATACAATTATATCTATAATATGGGCTGAAAGTGCACACTCCCAGCTGCAATATGAGAGTTTCCACATCCAAATAGGAGAAAAGGTTTAGGAATTATAGCTCTGTAATGCATAGCCACCTCTTTTTCAAGAGACCAAAAGTAATTGGACAATGGACTCTAAGGGCTGCAATTAACTCTGAAGGCGTCTCCCTCGTTAACCTGTAATCAATGAAGTAGTTAAAAGGTCAGGGGTGGATTCCAGGTGTGTGGTTTTGCATTTGGAAGCTGTTGCTGTGACCAGACAACATGCGGTCAAAGGAACTCTCAATTGAGGTGAAGCAGAACATCCTGAGGCTGAAAAAAAAGAAAAAATCCATCAGAGCGATAGCAGACATGCTTGGAGTAGCAAAATCAACAGTTGGGTACATTCTGAGAAAAATGGAATTGACTGGTGAGCTTGGGAACTCTAAAAGGCCTGGGCGTCCACGGATGACAACAGTGGTGGATGATCGCCGCATACTTTATTTGGTGAAGAAGAACCCGTTCACAACATCAACTGAAGTCCAGAACACTCTCAGTGAAGTAGGTGTATCTGTCTCTAAGTCAACAGTAAAGAGAAGACTCCATGACAGTAAATACAAAGGGTTCACATCTAGATGCAAACCATTCATCAATTCCAAAAATAGACAGGCCAGAGTTAAATTTGCTGAAAAACACCTCAAGAAGCCAGCTCAGTTCTGGAAAAGTATTCTATGGACAGATGAGACAAAGATGAACCTGTACCAGAATGATGGGAAGAAAAAAGTTTGGAGAAGAAAGGGAACGGCACATGATCCAAGGCACACCACATCCTCTGTAAAACATGGTGGAGGCAACGTGATGGCATGGGCATGCTTAGCTTTCAATGGCACTGGGTCACTTGTGTTTATTGATGACATAACAGCAGACAAGAGTAGCCGGATGAATTCTGAAGTGTACCGGGATATACTTTCAGCCCAGATTCAGCCAAATGCTGCAACGTTGATTGGACGGCGCTTCATAGTACAGATGGACAATGACCCCAAGCATACAAACAAAGCTACCCAGGAGTTCATGAGTGCAAAAAAGTGGAACATTCTGCAATGGCCAAGTCAATCACCAGATCTTAACCCAATTGAGCATGCATTTCACTTGCTGAAATCCAGACTTAAGACGGAAAGACCCACAAACAAGCATGACCTGAAGGCTGCGGCTGTAAAGGCCTGGCAAAGCATTAAGAAGGAGGAAACCCAGCGTTTGGTGATGTCCATGGGTTCCAGACTTAAGGCAGTGATTGCCTCCAAAGGATTCGCAACAAAATATTGAAAATAAAAATATTTTGTTTGGGTTATGTTTATTTGTCCAATTACTTTTGACCTCCTAAAATGTGGAGTGTTTGTAAAGAAATGTGTACAATTCCTACATTTTCTATCAGATATTTTTGTTCAACCCTTCAAATTAAACGTTACAATCTGCACTTGAATTCTGTTGTAGAGATTTCATTTCAAATCCAATGTGGTGGCATGCAGAGCCCAACTCGCGAAAATTGTGTCACTGTCCAAATATTTCTGGCCCTAACTGTATATATGACACCTCATATACAAGCCCTTGTTTCCCAATTATTGTTCTCAATATCTGGACTCCCCCTCTTGTCTCACCCTCTCTAAGGTTTGTCCTCCTTTTGATTTTTTTATTTCCTTTGGGAATACATGTATGTATGGAACGTCATATACAAGTTCTTGTTTCTTGATCATTGTTTTCAATATCTGGACTATCTCCACGTGCCACTTTCTTTTCCTATGAAAAACCTTTCCAAATTTCTCCAAATTTTGCCTTCTGGTTTTTTATAGGAAATATATTTAATACGAATATGCAATATATGATATTAATGAGAGGAAATATCATGACAACCAAGAAATATATAGAAGCAAAAATGTAAATATCTGCTTTTTTAGTTCATTCATCTAGTTGTGTATGTGTACATCCTTTATGTGCAATAACAAAACTGTATATAAACAATGAAAAAGAGTAAATGCTTATAGTACTATCAAAAGTGATTTTATTAAACTGGCTTGGAGGGCAAGGTGAGGGCAGTGGACAGCGCCCCGTCACCAGTGGTACAATTAGTCCCTCAGGAGTATACATTTATACTGTACATATATATGGTTTTTCACAAATTTTTCTGGTGCTACCAGGTATGTCCCACATATAGACAAAGCACTATACAAGTTGTACAAAATGCCAATAGATAACAGTCTTAAGTTCTACTACAGAGAGCTGTCTACCCTCATTACGATTTTTCATGCAGTAGTCAGAGTATATGGTACATAAATCTCTTAAGGCCACGTCACACGTGGCGACATCGCCGCCGATTACATAGGCAACGTAGGGGCGTGGCCTATCGGCGGCGACATCGCTTCTGCATCACCTAATGTAAAGGGGTGATGGCGACGCCTTTTACTGGTCGCCTGGTTTCAGAGCAGCGCTCTGAAACCAAGCGGCTGATCTGGGGCGATGTGTCCACATCGCCCCATGTAAATGGCTGCCGGCGAGCTGACAGGCGATGGGAGCCATAGGCTCTCAATGTACTGCATCGCCGCTGGGGTTTGGAGACACCCCGGCGGCTGTGCCGCCTCTCAGTTCACCGGCCCATAGCCGGAGATGTCTCCCCGTGTAAACGGGGGACGGCGATGCTGGCGGGGCGCCAAAAACGTGCGTGCTCCCGCCTGTAGCTGCCGACATCTCTGGGGCCGTCGCCAGGTGTGACGGTACCGTTAATCTGTCCCACATGAGCATAAATCAGTTAATAGAGAAAGCCATAAAAAGCATTTGTCACAATTATTAAAAAGCACCAGTCGGATAAGCAATCCATATAATTACCACTGAAACCACCAGTAGGAGGCACCTAGGGCAGGGGAAGGTTGGGGTTGCGGACCCCGACGGCATTTTGTGGCCTAGGTGCCCCCTATGGTCACTTCATCAGGGGAGGTATCACTAGGCAGTCTGAGCCCCTCTCTCTTATACCGCTGCCGAGTTGCGTTACTGCGAACCATAAGTGACGCACACACAAGCGGTCACCTGACCGGAAGCGATGTGCCGGCCCGAACCGCGTGACCGCGGGGCGGGCCATGCGCGTCACACCACATACCATGCGCCCCCACCTAGCATGTCAGTCCTGCCGCTCATTATATTCCTGGGACGCGTCACCAGGGTAATGAGGGCGGGCCATTACCAGTGCGTCAGGATCCAGATAGAATATATAATAACAGAAGATAGTAGTGTATCTCTATATAAGTTCTCAGTATATCAGATCCAATGCAGTTCACTCCTTCTAGAGTTTGATACACCTTCCAGTTATCTTGCATATCTTGTTCATCAAAACTAAGCGTAACAGCGGCAAGAGGGGTTCCTCCAGGCAAAGAACAGCCTGTAAACCTCAGGGTAAACACCCATAATATCACATAAAAACAAGTCCAAAGGACCATTAAAATGGTAAACCTTGGGTAAAAATTACCCCAGCTGGACACAGGCATCGACAGCTAAAGAGTGGAGGCAAAGCTAAGGTGCCCATTGTGGCCAAATGGTGACATAGTATTGAGGGACAATACTCGTTGTGCCAATAATTTCCTGGTATCACCCCCCCCCGATGTCACTGTGAATGGCATCTATCCCCCTAAGCATCAGGGATGCAGGGTCACTATCATGATGTTCCAGGAAATGGCGTGGCATTGGCTGGCCCAACCCTCCCGCACAGCAAACCCCTCTCCCAGTACCCCAAGAAGAGGTTTGCATACGAGGGGGCACAGGCCGTGACCATGGCAGTGCCGTGGGTCTGTAAATAGTAATGATAACTAAACTGTATAAACAATATGTTTATGAAGAATGAGAATTTCTTATAGCACTGTTCAGAAGGAAAAATTACCTCTTTAGTTTCATTTTCTGTGGATCTGCAAGAATGTCTCAACAAGGTTCTATCTAATGTCTACTCATGTAAGGAAAGGGTTAACTGTTCACCTGATGATAATGAAAGTTAATTCTATGTATGTGGGTTTCTTTATAAAAAGACTGTTTTTATATTTTTGTATATACTGTTGAGTAAGGAACTTGTTTCCGAAACGCGTCCAGTCAGACCTTTTGGGGTTGGGGTGCTTATGCTTTTAATATAAACTAATAAAGGAATTCTAAAACTTTATGGACATGTGGCACTGGAGTATCTTTATCCTGCATGGAAAGGTTATCTTTTCAAAACAAAGTGATCTATCTATAAGGGCTCGAATACACTGGCGTGAAACTCGGACAACTGCAATTCGAGTAAAAATCGCATTGCATTCGGACCAATGTTAGTCAATGTCCGAGAACACATTTCCGAGTGTCTGACATTTTTTTCTCGTCCGATTCACAGATGACGAGTCAGTTGCAACATGCTGCGACAGTATGCGAGTGTCGGCCGAGACTCACCAATGCAAGTCTATGGGTCCGACAAAAAAGACATACCACAGTCGGACCACACACGGACCATCCGAGTCGGATCTGATTTTTTAATTGATACAATATCATTCTGTAGCCTAGACAACTGTAAAAAATGCTCATGTAAATGATAATACAGTAAATAGCTGCTGAGTAAAAAAATGGATTGCACTCGGACAACATATGGAAGCCACACCGACCAAAAGTCGGATGATGCTCGTCCGACCCTCGAATCCGTCAATTGGACCGTTTTTGCACTCGCCAGTGTGTTTCCACCCTAAGGGTACGGACACACTGGCATGAAACTCGGACAACTGCAATGCGAGTAAAAATCACATTGCAGTCGGACCAATGTTATTTAATGTCCAAGAGCACATTTGCGAGTATCGGTCATTTTTTCTCATCCGATTCACAGATGACAAGTCAGTCGCAACATGCTTCAATAGCATGCGAGTCACGGACGAGACTCGTCAATGCAAGTCTACGTGTCTACCAAAAATCACGGACCACACTCGGACCGCACACAGACAGCATACGGATAGCGATTTTAACATGGTGTTTCTCGCTGGGAAAAGAATAGGATAGATAGGATAGAATAGGGTTCACCTGTCTACCGCTGCTACTTCCGGGGCCGTCAATTAGGCTAATTATATATTCACTGCACTGTCAGACAAACAGCCAATCAGAGAAGTTCACACTGTTTGAGAGCTTCTGTGATTGGCTGTTGTAGTCAGTGTGCTTTTCCTCTGGACAGTGATTCTGCTTGGCTGCCACACACGTTAGTGTAGGGCAACCAACCTTGTGTTCTAGGGTGTGAAATAAATACGGTAAATCTTTAAAAAAAAATGTGCGGAGCTTCGCAGCAATTTTAAGTCTAGCTCAATGAAAGCTGTGAGCTGCCTCCCTCAGCTTCCTAATTTTCCCTTGGCTTGAAAAAAAAATGCATGGCCTTCGCCCTATTTTTCAATGCCAGCCAAGGTAAAACTAGGCAGCTGAGTGCTGGTATTCCCAGCTGGGTGAGGGCCCATTGTTATAGGAAGCTTTTTTTATACAAGCTGGTATTAAGCCTGAGATACTTAATGTCAGGCCAAGTTTTACCCGGCCATTAAGAATCTCCAATAAAGGGTTAAAAAAAAGACACCATACAGAGAAAAAAATATTTATTGGAACTAAAGACACAGACACCCTTAGGGACTCCATCTTTATTACTCTCCTTTACAGCCCTCCAGAATCCTGGTCTTCTTTCTTCTCTCTTCTTTCTTCTCCAAATGTTCAGCTCTGCTACATCACAATTCAGGAGGAGGAAGAACGCTTCCACTCTCTGCACTGTGATGACTGAATGAGCAGAGGCAGTGGAGGGTAAGCGGTGAATTCATTGCCGACACAATTGCCATTGTACTGCATGAAAATGATGTTTTTCTTGAACGATACCGACTTTCCTATACCACTGCTTGAAGAAGTTGTCTTCCTGAAACTGGCAGTAGGTCCAGGAGTTGAGCTTCTCTCCATCCTCAACCCGAAAAGGTCCCATAAGTTCATCTTTGATGATACCAGCCCATATCAGTACCCCACCTCCACCTTGCTGACATCTGAGTCAAAGTGAATTTCTCTGCCCTTTACTGATCCAACCTCTGGCCCATCCATCTGGCCCATCACAAGTCACTCTCATTTCATCAGTCTATAAAACCTTTAAAAAATCAGTCTTAAGATATTTCTTGGCCCAGTCTTGACATTTTATCTTATGTTTCTTGTTCAAAGGTGATTGTTTTTCAGCCTTCCTTACCTTGGCCATGTCCCTGAGTATATTTATATATCATAGAAAGGGAGTATAGACTTGATTATTATGCAAAAGTATCAAATTTATTTAGATTGACAAAAAACACGGATAGGGCAGGGGACGATCAAAAGTGCTCAGTGCTTATAACAAGGGACGGTCTGCATAGTTACAATCAATCAGACCCTTGGAAACATGTCCCGTCATTTACATATGTATATTGGTGTCTACGCAGAGACTCACATACAGAGGTTCACATATAATGGTACCATATATCTCATTCTCCTGCTCATTGCTGGGTAAAAGGTTTACAAAGACATTAATAGAACATGTTCATAATCAAAGATCCCTAGCAGACTGTTGCTGACCAGGATGAAAGGCACACATCTAATAACACCAGTATGTGGGTACAGAGCACAGCACCTACTAGAGTGCACTATAGGCGGGCAAGTACCAGCGTGTGGTCTAGTTAGTGAGCATATTTACCAGGACCGTCACCGGCCATCGGCACTGAGCAGCAGGGGTGAGTCAGGGGTGGTCCGGACCAGGGGACCCCTGATATATAAAAATCTTTGGAGTAGCTTTTGAAGTATGCCCTCTAACTTTAGTGTGGTCTACTTCTTACTATGGAATTTCGCTTGTTAAATGTCCCTGAGTATAGCACACCTTGCACTTTTTGATACTCCAGTAACGTTGCAGCTCTGAAATATGGTAAAACTGGTAGCAAATGGCATCTTGGCAGCTTCACGCTTGATTTTCCTCAATTCATGGGCAGTTATTTTGCGCCTTTTTTGCCCAACACGCTTCTTGCAACCCTGTTGGCTATTTGCCATGAAACTCTTGATTGTTCGGTGATCACGCTTCAAACGTTTGGCAATTTCAAGACTGCTGCATCCCTCTGCAAGACATTTCACAATTTTGGACTTTTCAGAGCCCATCAAATCTCTCTTCTGGCCCGTTTTGCCTAAGGAAAGGCATTTGCCTAATAATTAAGCATAATTAACCTTAACAATTAACCTTATATAGGGTGTTGATGTCATTACACCACACCCCTCCTCATTACAGAGATGCACATCACCTGATTTACTTAATTTGTAGTTGGCTCTCAAGCCCAGGGCCTCACCGTCCATAGGACCGTGTGAGCCCTATCATTCAGGCGGCAAGAGGCAGGGGGAGCTGTTGTGCAGAAGGGGGCGTCTCCTTATGCACACAGCGTCCCCTGTCATGGCACCGGCGGCTCAGGGACCAGCCCCCCCCCCCCCCCCGGTCCTCAGTCGCCGCTGCTGAAGGGGCAGCAGTGCTGGGCTCCGCCAGCACCCCGGTCATCAGCCTGCGGCTCAGGCGGCAGTGGGGCTTGGTGCACCCCTGCTCAAGCCTATACAGCTTGGAGTAGGACATCATGTATAAAAAGTATCATGTGATCAAAATACTCATTTGCCTAATAATTCTGCACACAGTGTAGTGTTCATTTTCAAGGTTTTTTCTTCTTTTCGGTTTTTCTCTGTGCCTCTTTGGGAAGCCCTAGTGCCATTGTTATTTATCTTTACTGTTGGCTTTGGTGACTGTTCCAGTTCTATATAACCATATCAGGAAAATATCAAAGTATTTTTGATGAGCAGAATTAGTCTCACAGATCAGCCTTCATGAGCCTATAATTGGCCTCACGCCGTCACATAGTGAAATGACGCAGGTCTTAACATGAATCACGCCCTCATGTGACCACACAAAGCCAATCACAGACCTCGGTTTGTCCGCAGTTCTGGATTGGTGCAACAAATGAAAAAAAGACCAGAGCGGAGTATATGAGCTGTAGCGTGACAACAACTGAGGAAAGGTTAGTATATATAGTTTTTTTTAACTGTTTCTTGCCTCTGCAAAAGAATTGGCTGCTAACTAGCAGAAAAAAAAATTGGCTTCAAATTGATTTGCTCTTCCCTAATGATCACTGCATGCGCTCCATTAATTTTATACATGTATTCACAGTACACCCAAAATCTCACCTTTATGTCCTTCTTCTCTGACTCCACAGGGTGACACCCATACAAAGCTTTCAGCAATACTAATAACCAGCTCTGGAGATTTTCCCTGGTCCAATAAACTGGAATGACTCTGTAACAGCTCAGCAGAATATTGATTTTATCTCTCACTGTCTGGTGAGCTCCAATGATATTTCCATAGTTCTTAGTTACAATTCATATATTAGCCATAGACAAGTAAGGTTGAAGAGATAGGTAAGAAATCTCACTAGTGCGCCAATGTATAATCCCCCTCAAACCTGACTACAGAGTAAGCTGTTTGGTTCGGCACCAATTACGTTTGTAATCTGCAGTTGGATGAAGGCACCATTAACTCTCGCACGCTGGAGGGAACTCCAACAAAATTGTTCAGCCTTGCAGGAGCCTGGAGCACAGAAAGGATAACACTGCAATAATTGTCTGTCTCAGACTATAAAAAAACAGTCGTATGCTTTACACCTCAATCAGTCCTAGTATCAGCATCTCTGCTGCTTCACAATTGCCAAAAAATGAAAAGTGCTATATTATCAGCAAGCTACTCCCAGCCGGTTCTCAGCCACTCATGTAGCATCTATTTATTTCCAAAGAGTAAATTGTATTTAATGTTTGTTTGATTGTTGATGGTCAGGACAGATATGGGCTTCCAAATATGTTGAGGAGTCAGGGATTGTTTCCAGTTCAAATATAAGCAGAATAGTTATATGCTTTAAATTGTAGGCAATATAATTTAATGAGTATTATACTTTATAGCAGACAATGACAATATTTGGCCCACAGGTCACATGCGGCCCTGTGGCTGTTCTGGGGAGGCCCGCATACTGTGCCAAGCAAAGGGCTTTTTGAGGTGTTATTGTGGTGCCCCACTGGTCGGATGCCACGGAGGGGTACTGCACCCAAAGCAGTGAGTGTGGTATCCCTGTGACCAGGGGGTTGGGATGTTAATCTGGGGCCCTCATCACACGCATTCACACACCTTGAGCCAGGGAATCAATTGGGTAACCTGTTACTAGGGAACCAATCCCAGTGAGTGAAGTTTAGGTGGGTAGTGAAGAGCGGGAAAAGGAGTTTGCCAGATCGTGAGGAGAGCTGAAGAAGAGGGGTCCCTGCAAGTGGTGCAGTGGAGAGCACCTAAAGAGAGGTGACCCAGACAGAAGGGGGATCCCCTGGTATTAGTTAACACCTTAATCTGGACCGGTATGATACCCAGCCCTGAGGGACCAAGTCCAGCAACTGAGGACCGCCTCCAAGAGTGGTGCAGGAATTGATCCCTGAGCTGCCAAACTGGGGGGATGCGAGCTGTCCTAGGGGGTCGCGACCAATCCCTGCATACGTCTCCAAAAGCTCCCGTGTAGGATCAAGGAACCCCACGATTTGGAAGATCCGTGGGGACCAGCGAAGGGCTCTGTGCAGGGAAGCTCTAGGAAGGTACAGGAGCAGAGAGCACAGGATGAGGACAGAGGGAAAAAACATCAGGAACACCACTGAAGGCCCCGATGAGACGTCCCATCCTCTGGTGACTGCCCAGGCCAGCTACCCGTAACTGTGTAATATCTGAAAGCTGCCTAAAGTTACCAGTAAACCCGTACAGAGCCTAAACAGTGTGTGGTATCTCATTTACATCTTGAAGTACACTCCAGTCTCCTCAACATAGACTGCATCAGCATCCCGCCTGCAGAGAAGCCTTCCTGCGTGAGTCCTCTATCTCCATCACTGCCCCAGGGATTCTGTTCCAACCACAGGAAGCGTTATCATCTAGCTGCATCATCATCATCCCTGGAGGTCTGAAGCAGCGCCAGTATCATTACCAGGTACCATAGGTGGCGTATCAAACATTGTGAACATTCTTTTATTTAACTCACGTTTAGTAGAGGGATCTGGGCCAGCACCCACCTTTCCAGTGTTCTCCTTTCTTCTTGGAGATCTCACTGCAGCACAGCTGATCATGAACTCATGACCTGGAGGGGTGGAGGATTAACTTCCTGTTGCTTAGCTCGCCTCGTCCCGGTGCCTGCTACCAGCAGATGTGTCACAATGTATTCAATCAAAGTAGAGAGGAATTGGAGCTGCACTCAAGGCTTCTGGCAGCAGTTGTTTATTAAATCTTCATACAACAGGTTGTGCGCAGCGGGTGGGAGGACGGGGGGGTACTACGTCGTTTCGCGCCCTGGCTTGGCGCTTCAGCGGGTACAATCCTTCATTGGGGCTATGTGGGGGACATCATACTGAGCATGGAGTGTATGTGGGGGACATCATACCGTGCATTGAGTCTGTGTGGGAGACATCATACTGAGCATGGGGGCTGTGTGGGGAAGATTGTTTTGTACATGGGGCTATGTTGGGGACATCATACTGAACGTGGAGGCTGTGTTGGGGACATTATATTGTACATGGGTGCTATGTTGGGGACATCATACTGAACACGGGGGCTATTTTGGGGACATCATACTGAACAAGAGTGCTATGTGTGGGACATCATATTGTGCATGGAGTCTGTGTAGGGGACATCACACTGAGCTTGGGGGTTGTGTGGGCAATATCATACTGAGCATGGGGGCTGTGTGGGTGACATTATATTGTACATGGGGACTGTGTTGGAAACATCATACTGAACATAATGGATGTGTGGGGGGCATACTGAGCACGGGGGCTGTGTGGGGAATATACTGTACATTATATTGTACCTGCAGGCTGTGTTGGGGACATCATACTGAACATGGTAGCTCTGTGGGACATCATACTGTGTATGGGAGCTTTCTGGGGCATCATTATGCATGGGGTCTATGTGGGGACATAAAACTGTGCATCGGCCTGTGTGGGGGATCTCATTCTGCACATGGGGGCTGTTTGTGGGACATCATACTGTGCATGGGGGCTGTGTGGGGACATAATACTATGTAAGGGGGCTATGTGGGGGATATAACATTGTGCTGTGTGGTGGCATCATACTATGTGGGGACATCCTGCTGTGTGTAGGCACATCATATTGTGTTGGGATCTGTTGATCATCGAGCACGTACTGGAGCTATATGATTTATTGCATTATTTAAACTTTATAAAAAGCAGTGAATTATATGGTGCTGATTTGCTGTTACAGATAAAGATACAGGTTACAATAAGCCATGTTGTAACTTGCATTAACCATAGCAGCAAGTCGTCATACTTAATTTAGCTCAATATTAAGTAATGACGATTAACCCTTTCAACCCTAGCCTTTTTTTTACCTCAATGACTGGGCCATATTTTTTTTATTCTGACCAGTGTCACTTTATCTAACATAGTACTTACCTTGTGACGTCTGTCTCCTATGTCCGTCAAGATGAGGCCATATCTCAGAAGGCAAGTCTCCCCGCCAGAAGCATGCCGGAATTCATATTGGGACACCCAAGTGATGGGTGTCCTAATAAGGCACCAGCCATTGATGCTGCAAACACCACTGCCCACACACCCGCCGCATGCCTGGCTGCACAACTGGATGCCCGCACACCCAGAAGCATGCGCACCCGTCCGCCAATGCCATAGCCCACCTCCTAACATTCCCACCCGACATCCATGCCGCACTGCCCGACATTCCTGCTCAACATACCCACCTCACGACTTACCATCGCTAGCAAACTCTGAGGCTCTGTCTGCAGCCTTTGGAGGAGGAGAGGGGTGCAGACACCCTCTGTTGGCTGCAGAGGGTGCCCATCCCATCTGCTTCTGCACACGCTGCAGACAGAACCTCAGAGTTTTCTAGCAGCGGATGCACACACAGATGCATAAATACATACTCACACATGCACATACACACATGTATACACAAACATACATACACATACTCACCTACATACACACATAGATACACACACATACATGCACACACATACACACATGCACATACACACATGCACATACACACACACACATACATACACGCACACACATGCACATATATGTGCATACACACACTTGCATACAAACACATGCAGTCCCTGACATAAGTTATGTCGCTTATCCATGTTATGTAAATAAAAGCTTATAACCTGACGTTAAATTCATCCATTGGTTTTATAAATTATTCTTTTGAACGCTGAAACTCTCCCAAATGTGCTTTAGGTGAAGAAAATAAATTGGCATCAATGCTGAAATATTGATTATTTAATGAACACAGAATGGTCAGGTTTTGGCAAGACAAAGGTTTTGTCGCCTGGTCATATAATGCACCCAATCCTAGTTTACATCCTCACCTGTGCTCAGTAAATGATCGGTTAATTAGTGGGTGTGTATAAAAAAAAACCAGCACCCCAGACCTTCACTTGAACTGCAACTTGAGCTCTGACAATATGCCAAAAATCCACCCTTCGACCAAAGCCTTGATCAAGAGGCTGAAGACCAGATCCACTGCAGAGGTGGCTGGCACCTTTAATGTATCTCAGCGCTAAGTAAAAAGAATTAAAAAAAGATTTGAAGAGACTGGAGATGTGTTTGACAAGCCCAGGTCCGGCAGACCCCACAAGACAACTGCTCAGGAGGAACGTTTGTTGGTTAGAAAATCCAAAACAAGCCCCTCTTCAACTGCAGCAGAGCTCCTACAGGCCTGGTCACCTCAAGTCCCTGTGTCAACTAGAACAGTTTGTAGGATTCTGTCTTGAAATGGCCTCCATGGTCGAATCAGAGCCCAGAAGCCAGCACTAAAAAAAGGCAAATAAAAAACTGTGTGGCATTTGCAAAGTTCCACAGTCTGCTAAACGCTGGAAAAGTGGTAGAAGGTGGATTTCTCTGATGAATCTTCAGTAGAATTACACCACAGCCACCACAAATACTGCAGGAGACCTACTAGAGCCTGAAGAGATGCAATATCACCCAGAAAAGTTAAATTTGGTGGTGGAAAGATCATGGTCTGGGGTTGCATTCAGTATGGGGGTGTGTGAAACATTTGCAAGGTGGAAGGCAATATCAATAGCCTAGAATATCAAGAAGTATTAGTTACCTCTTACATTCCAAATCATAAAATGGGTCAAATTCTGCAGCAGGATGGTGCTCCATCTCATACATCCATCTCTAAGACAAAGTTCCTCCAGGCAAAAAAGATCAAGATGCTCAAGGACTGGCCAGCCCAGTCACCAGACATGAACATCATTGAGCATGTTTGGGGTAGGATGAAAGTGGAAGCTTGGAAGACAAAACCAAAGAATCTAGATGAACTCTGGGAGGCATGTAAGACTGCATTCTTTGCTATTCCTGATGACTTCATTAATAAATTGTATGAATCATTGTTGAACCGCATGGATGCAGTCCTTCAAGCTCATGGAAGTCACACAAAATATTAAATATGACTCTAATAGCACACAACTTCATTCACCAATGTTATGCAACATATATTTGTATTTTAAGTTACGGTAATTATTTGTTTGAATATCACATTACTTTCTGTAGGCCACAAAACTTTTGTCTTGCCAAAATCTGACCATTCTGTGTTCATTAAATGATCAATATTTCAGCATTGATGCCAATTTATTTTCTTAACCTAAACCAAATTTGGGAGGGTTTCAGCTTTCAAAAGAGTAATTTATACAACCAATGGATGAATTTAACGTCAGGTTATAAGCTTTTATTTATATAACATGGATAAGCGACATAACTTATGTCAGGGACTGTACTCATATATACTTACAAGCACACACATACACATACATGCACTTGCAAGCACACACATACACACACATACAGGTACATACATACATACGCACTCACATATACATACACCCATACACATGCACACATACATATAGACACATACATATGTACACCCATATGTACACGCACATATAGAGAAACACACATATACACACTTGCACACACACATATGTATACACGTACACAGATGCACATAAACACACACACATGCACATATACATATACATATACACACACATACGCATACACATGCACACACATAAACGCACACATATATGAACACACATACATACAGACACACATGCACATACCCACACATGCATACACATACACATACACACATGCACATACACACACACACATGCGCATACATACACACACACTTACACACAGATATACAGACAAATACACACATATATGCACAGATATACACATTCACACACATATACATATATACATATGGTATATGGGGTACAAAGATAGTGGGGCCATTCTTCATCAATGGAAACCTCAATGCTACTGGATATCTGAAATTGCTACATGATTCAGATATCTCATATGTGGTGTAAAACCACTGTTTGGGCGCATGGCAGGGCTCTGAAAGGAGGGAGTGACATTTTGGAATGCAGATTTTGATGTAATTTGTACGCTGATATCTCATATGTGATGAAAAAGCACTGTTTAGGCACATGGCAGGGCTCAGAAAGGAAGTAGTGACATTTGACGCTTCAAGATGAAAATTAGCTGCAATAGTTAGAAAACACTGTGTCATGTTTGGAGAGCCCCTGATGTGCCTAAATGGTGGAGCTTCTCCACAGGAGATCCCATTTTGGAAATGAGACCCCCCCTAAGAAACGTATCTAGATGTATGGTGAGCATTTTGAACCTCAGGTACTTCAAACATTGAGCCGTGAAAATGAAAACATACTTTTTTTTCCACAAATATTTTCTTTTAGTCTCTTTTTTTATCAATTTCACAGGAGTAACAGGATATAATGAATCCTAAAATTTCTTGGGCAATTTGTATTGGGTACACTGATATCTCGTATGTGGTGTAAAACCACTGTTTGGGCGCATGGCAGGGCTCTGAAAGGAGGGAGTGATATTTTGTAATGCAGATTTGATGGAATGGTGTGTGGGTGGCATGTCACGTTTGGAGAGCCCCTGATGTGCTTAAACAGTGGAAACCCCCAAAAGTGACCCAATTTTGAACACCAGATCCGCAAGGAATGTATTTGGATATATGGTGAGCGCCTTCAATCCCCAGGTGCTTTACAGATTTTTATAACGTTGAACTGTGAAAATGAAAATATGGAGGCTAAAAGAATATTTTTGTGGAAAAAAAGGAATTATTTTTCATTTTCACACAGGCAACATGATAAAATGGACTCCAGAATACATTGTGCAATTTCTCTTGAGTATGCAGATACTCCATATTTGGTGGGAAATCAATTTTTGGGCACACAGTCAGGCTCAGAAGGGAAGGAGTGACATGTTTGAGCGGGGACCTGGTACTTGAAATTTAGGCTATGTGCCGACACTGCAGATTCCCAGCAATTTTTGCCACGATTATCTCATGTTTTTTCGTTGTATTTTTGACAATTTCGCAGTGCAGCACCTTACCTGCAAAATGCATGGGAAATTATAAGTATTATGTTCATGCTACAAATTTTCCCATGGCAGAAATGACTCACATTTTCTAGTGGAAAAATCTGCAGCGTGTTAATTATATTAGTGTATTGTGATGCAATTCTCACCCATAAAACTCAATGTCATCACCAAAATTCTCAGTAAATACACAGCACTGTTCACACAGTGAGTATATGTTGTGCATATAGTGGGGATTTTGCACTGATGACATGAGATTCCACTGTATTTTTGGTCACCAGCACAGATACAGCAGGCAGGTATGGGCTGCCACCAACCCCCAGCTGCCTATTTCTATAAATAATAAAAAAAACTGGCATGGTTCTTTGCTGAATGTTTGGTTGCCAGCCATGTACAACGAGCCAGCTACGGGCTGCCACCCACCTCCAGCTGCCTAGTTGGACCTGGCTGGCAACCAAAAATACAGCAAAGTCCGACACAATTTTTTTAAAATTATTTCTAGAAATAGTTAAAAAAAAAAATTATGTGGGCCTTCACCATATTTTTGGTTGCCAGCCAAGTACAACTAGCCAGCTGGTAGCTGGAATCATCAGCATAGGGAGGACCAATTATTCTGGGCACACCACGCTGTGAATTGCAGCTCACAGCCGCCCCAGAAAATGGTGCCGTCATTGAAGCGCCGTTTTCTGGTGCTGTAGTCGACTCTTCCAGTTGCCCTGGTGCCGGTGGCAAACTGTGTCATTAAGGGGTTAATGCCAGCTTTGTATTGGCAGCTGACACTAAGTCCTATGTTCCTAATATTGGTCCAATATTAGACCTGGACATTATGAACCTCTAAGTAAATAGTAAATAATATACAACACACAGAGAAAAATCATTTTATTACAACAAAAAACACAAACACATATCTTGACTCCATCTTTATTACTCCCACATACCTTCCAATGGTAATCCACAATGATGGTCTCACGGCTCTCAATCGCCTTTTCTTTTTCCAGAGGCTGCAGCAATGGATCAAGGTTCCTCTTTCTCTAGTGTCTGGAGTCACACTGATTGCAGCTGTACTGTATGGCAATGATATCATTGCCATACAGTGCCGGTGTCAGTGCTACAGACCCAAGTCCCAGAGACCACATGATCTCTGAGGCTTAGGTCAGATGACTGGATGTCACAGTGGCAATATTTACTTGCCACGGCAACATCCGGTCACCATTGCGGAACTGCAGATCAGCACAGGGAGAGGTGAGACAGCGTGTTCCCTCTCCCTGCCTGCATCCTAACTGCTGCAATTGGCACTGATCACAGCAGTTAGAGGGAGATACAGCCAGGGACACAGCAATAACATCCCTGGCTTTGTGACAGTGCTCCTTTTCAGCCTCCAATCCTTTCCATGCAGGAGATCAGGCTGAAGAGGAGTGTGGACATGCGGATCATGCCGCTGTTGAGATTCATGGTGATGGAGTGATTGTGGCAGCAAAATCACTCCCATCAGGGCTGGACAGGGTGACAACACCCTCTTCAGAGCTCCAGCTTATGGAAGACCGTGCATAGCTGGATTGTAATGATTCAAGCAATCTCATTGCCTGATTATTACAGTCGTTGCGATTGGTTGTTCACAATTAAACAGCCAAACATGGCGATCGTGGTTGTAGGTTGGTGAATCCAGACTACAGGAGGTTGTGGTCTGGTGCCCTGCTTGCAGACTAAGCAGGCATCGGATTGTGATTGCCTTTACCATGGCCTTTGTGGCGCATGTTCGCAAAGTCATACCTAGATGCTCTTGGTCAGGAACAAACTCCCTTCCAGGGTTTATAGGTATGCCTTTGGTTGTAAAGGGGTTGATATAAAACAATATTAATAATCAGAATTAAGTTCAGCCAGTTGGTGTAGCCATCCAAAACAGTCACAGTCTCTCATGCTGAGCCTTGAAAGATATATTGAGGTCAATGGGGTCATGAAGAGGGAGACAACTTAGGATAGTCCCATACCTCATGAGAAAGCACTAGATTGATGCTAATCATTTGGAGGTGAACCCTGACTCAGTAACATGCTGATCTGTTCAACAATAAGGAATGGCAAATGTAAGAACCAGCCATCATAGACTAGTAAAGCCCTTAAAAAAAAAAGATTATAATCAATATCTCACTGAATACAGAACAATTTCCAACTTTATTCTCAAGAAACTTAATTATTAGGATCAAGGATTATCAATATGTGGTAATCTGAATTTTTTCTCTTTGTTACTTGGGCAGCCGGGATGGGACTTATTACTGGAGCCAAAAAAAGTTGGCCAATGAGAACATCTTTGCAACCTGGACTCAAGAACATAGCTGTGGAAAGTTTAGTTGATCTCACCAAAAGGTCTCCTGCCACCACTCCACATGAAGCATGGACTCATGAAGCAGTTTGTGAAAGCTCTACTGGAAGTAGGAGAGACTTTATGTTCTTGTGTGCCAAATTGCAGGGACTGTCACAAGCAAAACTGAAAGATGTCATTTTTGTGTGTCCAGATATTTAAAAACTCATGAAGAATGACATGTTTGAAACAAAAATGAAAACTATTGAGAAAACGTCTTGCGATTATTTAAAGAAGTTCCAAAGAAATTTCTAGGTAGCAACAGAGATCCTAAATTTAAGTCCATTGTGGAGAACATGTTGAAACATTTCAAAGCCTTGGGTATGATGAATTTGAAGTTACATTTTTTTACATTTCCATATGGACTAAAGCAATTTATTGTTCAGGTCATCACAGTTACAGCGACACCAGACTTATATCGCTTTTTACTTTTTGCTTCCTTTACACACTAAAAAGTATTTAGCAAAACTGTATTTGTTTTTGTATCACCATATTCTGAGAGCTGTACTTTCTTTTGTTTCCACATGACTCTGGAATCGCTTTTTATTAATTTTTTTGTGTCCGTATAATAATAAAGTGACATTTTTGGTGTTTTTTATTTTGTATAATGCTGTTGCCCTCATGGAGTAAATAACATGACAATTTTATAGTTCAGGTCACTCTGGATACCAATTATGTGCTCTTTTTTATTTTTGTTTTAACACAAAGCGTGTGATTTTAATCATGAAGTGAGTTTTTGTGATTTGTGTGCATATTTTTTTTGTCCATATTTCACTTAACTTTTTTCACTTTTTCACTTAGTTTCACTGTTGCTCGTGAATATTTCTCACTTTGACCACTGATCTTATGCACTGCTGTACTCATGTACTGACTGTGCCTGTTAGACCACGCTTAGAGCAGGATCTTACAGGCCACTGTACTTCGGAGTCATCAAGTGACCTCGAGGTACCATGACAATGATCTGTACCTGCAATTAAGATTGCAGAGGGCCAATCCTGCCAAAAGGTGCCCTTTAACCCCCTTTTAACCTCTTAGATACAGTTGGTATTTAAAGGGGTTAATCGAATTGCCCTACAGTAAAGATCATTCTGGTTGCCTATAGC
The DNA here is from genome assembly GCA_033576535.1 of Allobates femoralis. Taxonomy (NCBI): domain Eukaryota; kingdom Metazoa; phylum Chordata; class Amphibia; order Anura; family Aromobatidae; genus Allobates; species Allobates femoralis. Next base: position 112,224,182 of record JARQOC010000008.1, on the reverse strand, counting down.
CTCTGCAGGAGTAACTGGGGCCTCATTTATGAGAATTGCCTCACAGTAAGATTGCTCTGGTTGTCTATAGCTACCAGAGTGCAGTTTTCTGCATTGAAGCTGCTGAGGTAAAGTGAAAGCTTTGCTCTGATTGGTTGCTATGGACAGCTAGACCCTTATCAAGTAGAGTGTGCCGCATGCCACATCGCAGCCGGTCAGTCATTGATGACCAATCTTAAGGATAGATTTTCAATGTTAGGGTGGAGGCACACTTTCATGCATCAAAAACAGAGCGTTTTTGATACATAACAGTGATGCAAGTGCTGTTTGAAAGTCCAGGCTCTCCATGCTGCTGAAGTTTTATCTTCAGCACCATGGGAAGCATTTACCAGCTGATTTAACCAGTCAGCTTTCACCGATGTTTGAAGACATTGTAAGTACGCACACTCATGTGACTATTGCATAGTGTGCTGTATGGGTGCGAGATTTTCTCGCACCCATATACTTACAGTGGGCACTCGCGTAAGGAAATTGCGTTCAATCGCAGCATGCTATGATTGATCTCGCATTTCACTTGCAATGCAAGTTCAGTGTGTAGAATATGCACTGATATGACCAATATCATTTAATGATACTGGTCCGAGTGCAATGCGAGTTTTTCTTGTATCACACTTGCGCGATTCTTGTGCCCGTGTGCCTCCACTCTTAAAGTCCCGTACAACCCCTTTAACATCATGTCTGTTTAAAACATGCAAGCATGTTTGACCCCAATCTTATGAACTGTGAATCAATTGCAAATAAGCGGATAATTCTCCCTATGAAACATTGAACCTCAGCTCCATTCAGGCTGATGTGCTTTTCCTCTACACAACCTGTGGTTAAAAGTAGTGCTTTTTTCAGTTGATCGATTCTATGTTTTACTAATATTTTTGCAACTCCTGTCAAAAATGGCAATCGCAATTCCCTTGTCCTTTTAAATAGTCTGCAATGTCAGTGTTATAATGCACCGAATTCTCCATTTATACCGCATAATGCAGGTTTCCAAGTGATGTGACATCTACAAGCGTAAGAGAAGGACATTTATAATGAGGTTAAGGTAATTAAGGGAGAAACATTTACAACCAGGAAAAATGATGCATTTAATGTGAGACCAGACCATTACATTCTGTCTGCATACATTCAGTGTTCTGTTTCTTTTCTGAACACATATGACCTTTCATAGAAGGAGTAGTGATATCATTATTACAGCTGCACCCACAAGATATTGTAGGGTGTCAGTGCAGCTCTTAACCGGCCTGTTTATCAGTACAGCCATCCCTGTAGGCCTATAGCTGCCATTCTTTTCTATAATACGAGCTCTACCTCCAGCTGCTACAAAGCCCAGCTGTCTGTGCCTGGGGCGATGTCTGTGTAAAACACGCTTTACAGTTTAGTTGGGGTTAATTTTATTTTTATTGACCTATAACTGTCTTTGCTATGTTTACACAGTGAACCCCATGTAATAAAATCAATTTATTATCATTGTGTCTGGCTGCGCGAAGATCTTGGTAGTCTTGTTAGTGATCAGTACAGTGCGGCGCTATACTGTGTTCTGAGATAATAAATTATAATCCTGAGCTGAATATTTATCTACAGAGCGAGCCCTGCTGATTGCTTTCTGGAATAAGAAATATTTAAGTTATTATGAAGCTAGGGCTATAAAGCACACACATGGCACTGCCAAAAATCATACAATGCGCCATAATACGATGAAGCCGCTCCATACACACACTTCTGGTTTGGGCCGTACATGCATGGCACATGCCATGAAGGGGTTAAAGACTAACTAAACTTTTGTTTTATTTTTTAGCAATTTTGTCCAGCATGGAAAGTTATGAAACTCTGTAAATCAAGTATATTAGGTGATGAAGGCCTTGTGCACACAGTGCATTTTTATTACATTTTTTATGCATTTTTGTCACAAAACCACAATCAAATACTTATGACAGCAAAGTCTATAAGAATCCTGGATCCATGTTGCTTATTCTTCCCTTGCAGATTTGGTGCAGAAGAAAACTTGAAGCATGTCGATTCTTTCAGCATTGTTGCAGCGTTTTTCCACCCCAGAATGCATGAACAATACTTGCAAAAGAAGTCATCAAAAATGCACTGAAAATATATCAAAAACAGAAGTAAAAAATGCATTTTGTTTCTGCCAAGAGGTGCAGGATTGAGGCAGGCGTTTCTGCAACCAAATACTCAACATGGAGCAAAGGCAGATAATCCTCCAGCGAACTCAGAAAAGCAGATGAATATTAAAAATATTAAAAGTGATACCTATGTGCCGGGGTATCCACTGCCTGTAACATAACATTTTAATCAGGAAAAATAAAAGATTATTTTTAATGCTCATCTGCCTTCCTGGCGTCCCTGGAGGATTATTTACCTTTGCTAGATGTTAAGATATAGATGTTGCTAGATGTTAACCGCCGGGACCAGGGTGGCTCCAAGCTGAAACTTTGCAAATACTCAACATGCGCTCATAGCCTTAGGATACGTACACATGACCAGGAATAGCAGCGTTTTGCACGCAATGTATTTTTGCTCCTTTCAAAATGCTGTTGTACAGTACAAGCACAGTGGATGGATATATACAAGTCTCATGTCCACTGTGCTTCTTTTTAATACAGCATAAACTGATCTGCAGTGCAGGTTTCCTATACCCAAATGCTATTTGGGTAAAAAAGTCCAAGACAAATATCCTCATTCCCCATTGAGTTATTATTATTATTATTATTTATTTATATAGCACCATTAGGTTCCATGGCGCTTTACATGAGGATGAGGGAAACAAGAACAAGTACACTAAATCTAGGCGATCAGGACGTACAGGTACAGGAGGGGCAGGGACCCTGTCCACGAGGGCTCACAGTCTAAGAGGGGCGGGTTAGGATACAGTAGGATGGGGGAATGTCAGGTATGAGGCGGTCGTCTGGGTCTCATGGCAGGTTGTAGGCTTGACGGAACAAGTGAGTCTTCAGGTGACACTTGAAGCTACTCAGGGTAGGAGAGTGTCTGACGTGTTCGGGCAGGGAGTTCCAGAGTAAGGCAGATGCCCAGGAGAAGTCCTGGACTCGGTTGTGCGAAGAGGTGATGAGGGGGAGCAGAGGAGGAGTTCTTGGGAGGAGCGGAGGTTGCGTGAGGGTTGCGTGAGAGTTGCATTATGTTCACTATTCATAAATCCAACGGATGATGTTTTTGTGATCCGCTCTAACTTTATAAGAACAATAACTACTTTGTAGCTGTAGATAATGGTGCTTTATTTCCACATGTTTCAGAGCAATCCTCGCTCCTTCATCAGTTGCATTCCTCCTTAGTCATGGTTTGTCTCCTGATGAAGGAGCGAGGATTGCTCTGAAACGTGTAAAGAATATTTATACCGTGTTAGCCAGTAGATAGAAAAATATATTGCAATCTGAGAGTCCTCAGTGGTTGATACCTTTTAATCGCTAACTGAAAAGATGAAAAGATAGCAAGGATTCGGGACACTATGGCCCCTTCGTCAGGCTGATAATGACACAGATTCTGAAGACACATACATATATACTATACTTAAATAGGATGAGATGGTGCTGTAAATACGACAGGTGACGTAAAGTAGAGTCAGGCTGAGGGGGGAGGAGCTGGGAAAGTGAAACCAAAATTCTAAGGTAAGGCGCCAAAGTGTCAAAAGTTCTTAGTCCTCTAACTTGAGTCTGTTGCAAGATGTGATATCCCCAAATGCCCTCTCATCTATTATATAATCACGAATGGATTTCGCGCACCAAAGTCGCATGCGACTCAGCGTGGTCATGTGGATACGAAAAATGCATTGGCCGCGCAGCGGCCAATGCGACCAGTTGTAAGGCGACTCGCTATGCCCGCGCAGCGGGCATGGCGAGTCGCCTTAGCACGCGAAGCATTGGCCGCGAAGCGGCCATTGCGAGCAGTTCTAAGGCGACTCGCTATGCCGCGCAGCGGGCATGGCGAGTCGCCTTAGCAGCGCGAAGCATTGGCCGCGAAGCGGCCATTGCGAGTCAGAGACTCGCTCGGCTAGAATCCGATGCATTGTGCATCGGGCACCCATCTAGTTTTATATAAAAATGCATGAATCTGGTATCCCCAAATGCCCTTTCATTTTACATAAAAACCCATGAATCCATATGAAACATTTTATCCAGTTTTGAATGTGTCAAAGGTCGTTATCAATTTGTATTCCCAAATTTTTTTCTCTCTCTGAGATTTGAAGTTGCTTTTTAAAATGAGCAGATTCATATCGGTTTCACTGCTGTGGACAGGGTTGTAAAAATGCTTTGCTACATGTAGATCCATACGCCTTTCTTTTATTGAGTGGCGATGAGAATTCATTCTTGTTCAGAATTTGTGTCCAGTCTCCCCTACGTACATGCCATCTGTTGGACATTTGGTACATATAATTAAATACACCACATTGCTTGTGGTGCAACTAAAGTTACCTGGGATCTTGTTGTCCTGATCTGTCCCAGGAATCCTTATCTTTTCCGTTGTCATTATAAATGGTCAGGTTTTGCACTTTCTCTGGTTGCAGGGAAAGGTTCCTGTTGCTTCTGGAGAGGACAGGGCACTTCTGACAATGATGTTTTTTAGATTCGGAGGTTGTCTAAAGCACAGAAGTGGGGGATCCGGAAATATTGATTTATGTAGGAGTGGTTGCAGTTTCCGTGCAGCTCCTCTTAGCACTTCCAGACTTGGATTATAGGTGACAACGAGAGGAACTCTGTTGTTTTCTTGTCTAGTTTTGTAATGTAGGAGATGATTCCTTGATATTCTGGTGGCTCTTGTAATGCTTCTCCAATGCTCTTGGATGGTAGCCCTGGTTCAAAAAGGTCTTTCTGAGGCCCTCAAGGTGATTGTCTCTGTCTGTAGAGTTGGAACATAGATTATTGTATATGTTGTACACAATAGAGTTTTTTATGTGATTTGGATGAAAACTGTCCCATCTGACATATGTTGGGCAGTCAATAGGCTTCCCATACAGGGATGTCTCTATTTCATTGTTCTGTAGCTTAATGATGATGTCCAGAAAGCTGATTTTCGTGCAGGAGTAGTTGAAACCGATATGAATCTGCTCATTATAAAAAGCAACTTCAAATCTCAGAGAGAGAAAAGAATTTGGGAATGCAAATTAATAATGACCTTTGACACATTCAAAACAGGATTAAATGTTTCACATGGATTCATGGGTTTTTACGTAAAATGAAAGGGCATTTGGGGATATCAGATTCATGCGTTTTTATATAAAACTAGATGGTGGCCCAATTCTAACGCATTGGGGATTCTAGAATATGTACCGTATATACTCGTGTATAAGCCGAGTTTTTCAGCCCAAAAATTGGGCTGAAAAGTCTACCCCTCGGCTTATACACGGGTCATATACGGTATGTGATGTGGTGGGGGCTGTGGAGGCTGCAGGAGGCGGGGGGAGGCTGCTGTATGAGCGGCCCCGTCACGTGGGGCCGCTCATTACATATGCACTGCATCCCCCTGTCAATCAGCGGCAGGGGGAAGCAGTGCATATGGCCCCCAAACGCTGCCACTCGCCCCCCTCTGTGTCAGGGCCCCCCCCGCTGCTGTAAGGGCCCCCCCGCTGCTTATCTTACCATCCGGTATTCTGATCAGCGCTGCTCCTCGCTGCTCCCGTCCTCGCGGCTTCCGGGATCCCCGCCGTCGCAGGTATGACGTCATCGTGCGACGGCCGGGATCCCGGATGCCGCGAGGACGGGAGCAGCGAGGAGCAGCGCTGATCAGAATACCGGATGGTAAGTTAAGCAGCAGGGGGGGCGAGTGCCAGCATTTGGGGGCAGCAGTGTAACCCTGGGGGCGGCTATATACCCCTGGGGGCGGCTATGTACCCCTGGGGGCGGCTATGTACCCCTGGGGGCGGCTGTGTACCCCTGGGGGCAGCTGTGTACCGCTGGGGGCTGCTATATACCCCTGGGGGCAGCTGTGTACCCATGGGGGCAGCTGTATACCCCTGGGGACGGCTGTGTACCCCTGGGGGCAGCTGTGTACCCCTGGGGGCTGCTATATACCCCTGGGGGCAGCTGTGTACCCCTGGGGGCAGCTGTATACCCCTGGGGATGGCTGTGTACCCCTGGGGGCTGCTATATACCCCTGGGGGCAGCTGTGTACCCCTGGGGGCAGCTGTATACCCCTGGGGACGGCTGTGTACCCCTGGGGGCTGCTATATACCCCTGGGGGCGGCTGTGTACCCCTGGGGATGGCTGTGTACCCCTGGGGGCGGCTATATACCCCTGGGGACGGCTGTGTACCCCTGGGGGCTGCTATATACCCCTGGGGGCGGCTATATACCCCTGGGGACGGCTGTGTACCCCTGGGGGTTGCTATATACCCCTGGGGGTTGCTATATACCCCTGGGGGCGGCTATATACCCCTGGGGACGGCTATATACCCCTGGGGGCGGCTATATACCCCTGGGGGTTGCTATATACCCCTGGGGGCGGCTATATACCCCTGGGGATGGCTATATACCCCTGGGGGCGGCTATATACCCCTGGGGGCTGCTATATACCCCTGGGGGTGCCTGTGTACCCCTGGGGGCTGCTATATACCCCTGGGGCAGTTATATACCCCTGGGGATGGCTGTGTACCCCTGGGGGCTGCTATATACCCCTGGGGGCTGCTATATACCCCTGGGGGCGGCTATATACCCCTGGGGGCTGCTGTGTACCCCTGGGGGCGGCTGTGTACCCCTGGGGGCGGCTGTGTACCCCTGGGGGTGGCTGTGTACCGCTGGGGCTGCTGTGTACTGCTGGGGCTGCTGTATGCCCCTGGAGGCTGCTGTACACCCCCGGGGCTGCTGTATATACTGCTGGGGCCTGTATACCACTGGGGCTGCTGTATATACTGGTAGGGTCTGCATATACCACTGGGAAGGCTGCTGTATACCACTGGGGCTGCTGTATATACTACTGGGCCTGTATATGCCACTGGGGAGGCTGCTGTATACTACCACTGGGGGGGCCTGTATACCTGTGCTGGGGTCCACCCTCGGCTTATACACGAGTCAATAGATTTTCCCAGGTTTTGGGGGCAAAAGTAGGGGGTCGGCTTATACACGGGTCGGCTTATACACGAGTATATACGGTATGTAGTTTATTTATGAAGATTTAAGAATAATGCCGACTGTCGTCCGACTCTGCACCCCCCTTCCCTCCCTGCACATTGAAACCTGTAAAGAATTAAACAACACTTCAAAGAAATTCGCGGTGAGTGGCGCCTGAATTCTTTTATGCATGATTCTAGAATTTGTATGTAGTATATTTATGAAGATTTAAGAATAATGCAATGAATACACAGGATTTTCCAGGGAAAATATATAAATTATCATTTAAATCCTGCGCCAATATCGCTGATTGGTTGCGGCCGCCCCTTTAAAGGGATCCTGTCACCTCCAAAACGCCTCCTAAGCTAGCAAAACATGTCACTGCAGCATCCCATCACTAATCTCACACTCCTTTTCTCTCCTAAAAGCATCCTGTGAAAGTGCATAAAAACATTTTAATACTTACTCATTAGTGATTATAATTAGCAGGGGCTATATTCTTTAGTCTCCAGGGCGTGTTGTTACACAAGCAGAGTTTCGGGATAAGAGGTGACTATGCAGGCTGCTGTATGAACTGGTTACCTCGATATACATCGGGTAACCAGGGACAGCGTCTGCAGAAAGCGGTCGCACACACGCACCTGCGCTTCTCTGCAAAAATCTAAGTATTTAGCGCAGAAGCGCTAAATACTGAGAGCGCAGGTGTGTGGACAAGGCCACAGTTGCGCCATGCAGTGTGGCCCAAAGGGCTGGACCTGTGTACTGGATATTAGCACACCATGCTGCTCGGACCCATCAATACCATTTTACGGATCACATAACTCTGTGCACAGCATAAAGCTATGTACAACTGTCCTGTATCCAAAAGTAACGACACACACAGGCTTTTTATTTTCAATTCAGTTTTAGTTTGTATTTTTGTGCACACAAATATAAGTAGAACACATACAAAATAAATTAAAACAAAAGTGTTCACATCACACAAAGAAATGCAACATGATGCAAAATAATGGAAAAAAAAACATTTCAAAGTACAAAACCCAAAAACACTAACTGAGGCTAGGGTCACACTTGGCATGAGTTATTTTAGTGCCTTAAAAAAAAGCATGCGTTTCTGCATGCCTTTTTCATTTCAGCATGCGTTTTTTAAGGTGTCTGATGGCACCCTGCATGCGATTTTAAATCAGCACCCAAAAAAAGTTCATGCACCATTTTTTGGTGCTGTTTTGAAAACGCATGCGTTTTTTAGAAAACGCATGCATTTTTTTTAACATGGGCCCCAATGGAAAACGTATGCGTTTTTGGATGCTACTAAATGGTACTAATGTACCATGCGTTTTTGCATGTGTTTTTGTTGTCAGCTACTCACATAAGTGCAAAAACTCATGCCAAAAATGCAAGGCACTTTAGACATGCGTTTTTGCTATTAAGACATGCGTTTTTGCTATTAGGGCATGCGTTTTTTAACATGGGGGTCTATGGGTGCATTTTTACATGCTTTTTTTTTTAAAACGCAGGTCTCCAAAAAAGCATGAAAAAAACGCAAGTGTGACCCTATCCTAACTAACTAACTAATGTTCACACACCAAGACACAAGAACAATCTTCATGGTGCAGCCACCCTGGTGACTCCACCCTCCTCATCATGTTGCTGCCTCACAACACCAGCCACCCTACACCTGCTGGTGCTGCCAGGCCACTGCCCCATGGCCATTAAATTAGGAGCAGTATACGTCTCTGCTGCTCCTGGCATCCTGCTGACTCTGACCGTGGCTCAGCTACTGGAGTGGTGCCACACCATGGTCAGTAGCACGCCAATCCCCGAGACGGACCTCCTCTGTTGTGGGGTCCAGTGAATCCACATAACTTGCCGGCGTGTATGATGACTGATCCCTATGACGCAGGAAGTTATGCAGCACACAGCAGGCCAGCACTACCACATCAATAGATTCCAGTTTTATATGCAGATGAGTTTGAAAAACCCGGAATGTATTGGCCATGATCTCGAACTCATTTTCAACCACACGGCGGGCCCGGGATAGCTGGTAATTGAAAATGCGCTGCTCAGAAGTAAGCGTCCTCTGGGGATATGGCCGTAGTAGGTGAGCCTGAAGTGGGAAGGCTTCATCCCCCACAAACGCAAAGTTGAGATGATTGGTTGTCTCATCAGTTGAGGGCAAGTTCAGCCCGCCTGTTCTTAGGTCTTGGACCAAGGAGCAGTGTGCGAACACACCCCCATCTGAGATACGCCCGTTCATTCCAACGTCCACGTAGAGGAACTGATAGTTAGCGTCCACCAGGACTATGACGACCATACTAAAATATCCTTTGTAATTGTAATACAAGGACCCCGAGTATGGGGGTTTAGTGATCCTCAAGTGCTTTCCATCCAAGGCGCCTCCACAGCTTGGAAATTGCCAGCAGTCCTCAAACCCTCTGGCAACATCCATCCATTGAGCGGGGGTTGTTGGAAACTGCATATAAGATGGCAGCAGACAACTCCAGATGGCCTCACACATCTCGGGGATCAGGCGGCTCAGCAGGGACAGTGATACACGTGAAGTGTATTGCAGGTCGGTCCTTGAACGACCTGTTGCCAGGAACCGCAAAGTTACTGCCAAACGCTCCTCAGGTGGCACAGCTCGACGCATCAAAGTGTCCTGTCGGGCTATCAATGTCCTTATGCGTTCCAACAGGAATGTGAAAGAGTCCTCGGACATACGGAGATAGTTCCTGAAATCATGCGGACTCCGATCCTCCAGCTCACGGACCAGCCGCATGTGGCTCTGGGTCTCCCGTTGCAGAAGCCAATCCCGAGCCAACACACGCCGTGGTCTGCGAGCCTTCAACCTCTCATATCTATCCTCCAGCCACAATTCCTCTTCCACCAAGGCAAGAGCCACGATAGCATCTCCATCAGGGTCCATGATCATCTCACGTACCAACCCCTGCAAATGTGAGGAAAAGAAACATTACTACAAGAACCCTTCATCACACATCATCAACACCCACCACCTCCTTTCCTATACATCTCCTAGCCACTTTACCACACCCTACCCAAGTTTGATCATAAGCCCACACACATACATATAGAGCACAATTCAAGGCCGAAAAAACAACATTGCACTGGCTGACAACCAAACCTGCTCACTCTACACCCCTGGCCCTCATGTACAAATACATCTCCCTTGTCAAATGCAACACATCATGAGCATAACCCCATATACCTGGCCATAATGTTGATGTCTGACCACAAGCCGTGGGCAAAGAGATAGGTCACATTAATCGAATCATGTAGCTCCAAAAGATAATGTGATATAATGAGCGCTAAGATACACACAAGGACTCGGCCATTAGATATTTTACCTTTCAGCTTTAATCAACAAATGGATCCCTCTAGTCACAACGCGTTTCAACGCAGATAGCGTCTTTCTCAAGTGATCAATCACTTGAGAAAGACGCTATCTGCGTTGAAATGCGTTGTGACTAGAGGGATCCATTTGTTCATTAAAGCTGAAAGGTAAAATATCTAATGGCCGAGTCCTTGTGTGTATCTTAGCGCTCATTATATCACATTATCTTTTGGAGCTACATACACATTCTTCCCTGCTGGGAAGCGTGATAGCCAGCAGCTTTGAACCGCAGGACCTGGCAGACGTCAGCTTACCACTCCTTAGAGCAGTCACGTGCAGAGAGAGATACACAGAGGGCACGTGCAGCGTCCACCTCGCCGCTCGATTTCAACTAGGAGAGCCCAGCAGCACTAGCGACTAATCCAGTTGTGCGGACCTGCACAACCTTAGAAGGTGATGGAGGGTTATTAAACCGACCCCATATAATTTTTTATAGCAGTTTGCCGTAAACGATTCTGTTTCTTTTTTATTAATCAAATCATGGTTGTTACCAACTCTACACAATTAAATTATACACGTACCCCAGCCTTTGTGTCTTATTCCCAAATTATCACGCCACGAAGCAGACTATTGAATACTCATCATGTCCAAGAGACATCCCTGATGTGTTGTGGACGCAGGATCTTCAGAGGCAGACATTCGCTGAAGCCACATGCCCCACTCCACATCTCAGTTTGGCCAGAAAAGTCCCATTTGTATGGTAAATGACAGTACTATGTGGGCACAATTCAGATGATCCCTGCAACTAAAAACACACGCATCCTTCAAACATGATCCTGTATGGCAAAGGCAAAAAGGCTTGTGAATGAGGATAGGGTTTTGGTTCACAAAACACTCATGCATCCATTTGCGAGTCCACAATTCAACTTAGAAAAACTACATCAAGACTAACTACATACCCCACCACTTGGGCGTCAGCTACACTACACAATAACGCTCCTTAATAGTAAGGTGGTTTAAACGCAACACAGCCATATCACAGTTCATGTTTGCACATCAGTACTTACTTAATGACTCTGGGCAGCAAGCGTGGCCTACCTCGGTTGTGAGCGCTTTTTATATGGTAACCAACCAATCAGATAGCAGCGGCATCTTGCAATAGACGTAGCCGCTTGGGCGTGCGCAGGTGCGACCGATGATTATGCGCCAGTGCGCTTTCTTGATTGGTCATGTTGTGTATAAATATGCACATGCTGGGGCGCCACCCATTCTTCTACTTCAACGTGCATTGTGCTAGTAGCGTCTCATAACAAGAACTCTGTTGGACAGACAGTAAGTGGGGGGTCATGCTACTGTGCACTCATGTATGCTAGTTTCTGTGTGCTGCAGACCCATATGTTGGCAGATGTTTGTGCACCTTATGTACAGCTTCATGTAGTGTTCTGTAGAAGTGTATTTTGCGAAGTGTACGCATCGTAACTACACTACGTGTCCTGAAGCACGCATAATGTCCCTGGAGATCCTTGCCAGGACAATGTGTCCTACAGCACTGTGGTTAGACATAAATATGTGTGTATCTCATGAGTATGTGTTTTAATGTAGGTTGTAAGCCCATGTGTGTCATTTGACAACTACAGACATTGCCATATTTCCCTGCAGTGGCCCTAAATACATATAGCACCAGGCATGTCCTACATGCCCCATGTGTGGACACATGTTAAGGGCAATACTGATTCAGCATACCCAAGCTGACTTCCAGGACACATGTAATTAGTCTTGCTGGACATGGGGTGGCCACACTGAGTAGGGTGTCACCTGTGATGGGCATGTATTTGTTTCATGACACAATTATATGTTTGTTTTGCAGATGGCTGGGTATCACGATTTTTTTACACAGCTCCTTACCATATACCAGGAACACGAATGCCTGTTGCTGCCAGAATATCATGACCAGGCAGCGAGGGCTGCGGCCTACAGGCCGCTGGTGGAGCTGGCAAACTGGCTCCAGCCCACGACCAACTGGACAGCGGCGCTGGTTGCGGAGAAGATCAAACACCTGCACATCATGTTCGCCAAGAACCACAAAAAGTGGATGGAAGCCTAGTCTGGGGCTGGAGCTGAGGAGGCCCCTAGGCCACGTCTGTGGTACTATGACCTCCCCACCTTCACCCTGGTCCAGGCGAAGCCTCAAAGAACACGGTGCAGCAGGCGCTGCCCGCAACCAGCTCTGGCCGCAGCCCAAGACCTGCCCCATCACAGGAGGTGGGTAATTGTGTTTGTGTGAGCTATGTACACATCTTGTTGTTACCACTGATGTGGGGTTTGCAGCACATGTAGAAGGCGCCATTGTGGTTTTCGTTCACAAATCTTCTTCAGTGTTCTTTTCTATCTGGTTTGTGGTGGCTGTTATCACAGATTCTGTTGTGTTCTGTGTGTTCACTTGCCATATCAATGTGGAGCCTCAGGTGAGTATACTGCACTGGTCTACTTCTTTGTTCTATTTGTTTCCAAACTCTGCTTCTGTGGGTTTTGGTGTTAGCCTTGGTCAGATTGGCTCTATGTTGTGTTGGGTGTTTGGTTGTGGTACTAGCTTTAATTACATAGCAACATGTGGCTGATGTTTTTTTTTGTTTTTCATTTTCAGGCCCCTCGGGAGCCTGGCTCCAGTGATGATGAGCCAGCAGCTGGCGAGGCTCTCCCCTCAACATCTGCGGGAGAGCTGGTGCCTGAAACCAGTGGTGGGGGGCCGGGCCCAGGGCCCCGCTCTGAAATCCAATGTCGAAGAACATCTGCCCCACCAAACACGGAGCTGGGTACCTGGGCAGAATTGGTCCTCTTAGATCGGGAGAGGACCCCCAGCTCTGGAATCGGGCACGTCGTCAGCAGGATGCTGGCCCACATGGAGCCAGAGCAACGCAACATCGCCGAGAGGGCCATCTTTCGTGTCGTGGAGGTGGGTGTAGATGGGTCCCTGCGATGGGGGGCCTTTTGGGCTTTCCCCCGGAAGACAACCCCCGGGCCCACTGCGTCCCCAAGACGCATGGTGAGTAGGAGGAAAAATCGTAATACTCCACCTACCCCCCGAAGAAAGCCCCGCAGAGCTGGACAGACAGTGGGTTTATGAGGATGAGGGGGAGGAGCCATTGTCTGAGCCAGCAGAGGAGGAGGAAGAAGACGAGTGCTACTAGCTTTCTACCCATAAAAAACAAATGGTGACAAAATAAAACACATTTATTTTAACCACAACTACATCCATATCTGTGTCACGTTCACCAGTATGTTTGTGTGTGTGTTTTTGGTACTGTGGGTGTCCTCTGGGACAGTAATACATTCTTGCTGTCCTCAACAGTATCGTTGACCTATGTAAATATGTAAATTGCCTTTTTCCTGTGCTCTCTACAGCACAGGTGACACCATATGTTTGTAAATATTTATACACTTTTATTTGTTTTGTTTCATAGCCAATTGTCGTGATCAAGACTTTGGTTAAAGCCGAAACGCGTTGACATCTGTGGCCATTAACTGTTCATAATAAACCTTGCATCAAAAACATCTAAAGGAGTGTGCAACTTTGTATCCATATTTGGTGTCATATAGTAGACATTTATGACATATAGTGGTGCATGGCGGTTGTAATGATCCAGTAGGTGACATGTTTGCCATGTGACCTCTTGAAAAACAGTGGTCCAGTGTTGTTTGTAAAATGTAACTTCCCAAACGTTACCCTTGTGTGTTGCAACAAGGGATGACACAGGATTTAGCTGACCACCCTTTTATTAAAGGCTATCCTTTTGTTTAAACATTGCCAAAACGAACAAACAGCCTTTGTCAGCTTAGGAGTAGCCAATACACACTACCCACTTTCCCAATGTAGGACACTATAAGAAAAGAGGCCAACGTGGCCTAACAAATAAGGGTGCCAACATGGCAACAGTCTTTAAAAACTTGTCCAACATGGAACTATAACAAACAAAGGGCAAATGCCAACATTATTGGGGTGGAAATTGGGGATTAGGGCCAATGGTGGGCTGGGCTGCATGGATGGCCATAATCATTTCCGCAAGCGGGCCAGGTGCTGCTGGGCATCATTGTGTGCCTGCAGCATGTCCGCGATTGTTGGAAGCCCTGTAATGGCAAAAAACAACATTACTCAGGGACATGTGTAGGTGCGGGTGGGTGTTTGTCGTAATTTGTGTGTTGTTCCCTTACATGGCAGAGAGCCAGCCATGGTTCCAGGTTGTGGAGCTTGGGATGGCCTCACATCACCAACACCTCCAGGTCTTGCACCTTCTTTTTGAAGGGAAAAAATAAAAAAACATGATTCACATAGTGATGTCAGGGCCAAATTCAAACATGTTTTTGAGCGCATTTATAGGCCATTGACAACACTTACCACCAATAACACCCACTGCAGCCTGCAGCTGATGTTGTGGCCCACGGGAGGTGGAGATGCAGTGGGTGGGGGTGTTGCCAGGGGTTAGGTTTATGACCCAAGGCCATGCTGTTTGTGAGGCCTCCCTGGAAGGTGATGTTATGGTCCCAGGGGTGTGTGGAGTCCCAGGTCCCTCCTGAAATGGGGATGGTGGTGTCCCTGTGGTGAGGGGACTTTGTTGCTCCTCCTGGTCTGGGGATGGTGTTGTCCCCGGGGGTGCGGGAGGTGATGGGTCCACAAGCTCAGGGGTTGGGGGTATCCCGGGAGGTGTGGGAGGTGATGAGTCTGTGCTGGATGGTGATGTTGGGCTGGCAGGGGGAGCTGGGCTTCCTGGCCCTGCAATTGGGGGTGATAGTGGGGTCCCAGGTGGTGTTGGGGCCCATTGTGCCTCCTCTACGGGGGAGTCCTTGGAATCTGTAATGGAAATATTGCAAAGACACGGATTACAACTACACAACATACAGCAAACACGTTGTGTTTGTGTATGAATGTAATGACGGCGTGAAGGCTAGGCGGGAATAAGTTTGTCTACACCAACACTATGGTTAGGGGTCACTCTGTTTGGCATAACAAAAACAACACCAGTAACCAGATATTTTTAGCAAAAAACACCCTTGCCTTAACCGAGGATGGATTATGGCTCCAAAAACAACAGCAGACAGTAAGCATATGTTGGTGCCACCATGGGGTCAGAAACATAGAACTCACCTTGTAGTCCCTTTGTACAATTGTGATGAATGTGTTGTGCACTGCTATGTGTCTGACTGCGCACATATGTGCGGCCAGGTGTGTTGTGGCCCTTGTGAAGTGCATGAATATGTTCAACACAACTTTGGTGCCATTACACAGGTATGTTGGGCAACACACAGGTCACTACACACTCTAGGCTTGGCCAGTCCTAACAGATAAGGTTGTATTCTGCACCTTAATGTAGCAGTGTGTACACCATGCATATGCACATTGGTGACAGGTCCACCTGCTGCTAAATGTCACATTATTTGCCATGGCCCAATAACACATGATAGTTGTGTAGTGTTTGTAGTAGGAAGCTTGCCATGTGTGTCTTTGGCATTGCCACATACTCACCACGCAGCCTGGCAATCCTGGCACAAATATCCACAATGCGCCCTGGGGACTTGTGCTTCAAGTCCGCTATTTTTTTCTGGATCTGCTTGCGGGTCCTCTCCACCCCCAGTTTCTGGAGCAGGGCCCGCTGGATCCTCCGCAGTATGCTGCGTTTGCGCAGCCGTGGGTGCCGGTGACACTGGTAACACCAGTAGTCATGGCAGTCACACAGGTCTATCAGAACCATTATCTCTGCCAGACCCCATGTGGCAGCGCGCTGTGCGGCAGCCATCACTGTTCTCCTATGTGCAGGGGAGGGGCAGGCACCTGGCAGGCAGGGAGTAATGAAAACAAACCTGATGACGTCACTACGCACACTGGAGCCGCCAAAGAAAGTTGAGGACGCTAACAAGGTAGCCATCCGCGGAGCGGGAGCAGCATAATGTAGCCATCAGCGTCACCAAATTCACAGCTGATTGCAGTGCGTTGCCCATGGCACCCATGTGCGATGTGTAGGGCAACATTTGAGCTGTCATGTGTGGCAGTATAGTGGACACAGTGCAACTTCCAATATACGCGCCAAGCATAGCTTGCGCTATTGAATGCGTGCGTAATTGCATTGATATAGTGGATGGTTGTGTAGGTGAAGATATGTGTGGTGCTAAAGTGACAGCTCTTCAAATATGGCGCCCTGTGAAGTAGCAGCCAATGGAAACACAGTAGCCACCACCAATCATCGCTGACGGGACGCAGACTCCAGCACGCTGTGGCACGCCTCCGGGAAATTAATAGGTGACACAGATCCCATCACTATCGCCCATTCACATGCCAAAAACAGGGAATCTTGCCTTCATGATTGAATCTGATTTTGGAGCAGTGCTCTGAAATCGGAACCAGGTGACAGGTTTATTATTGCAGCTAAATTCCCAAATTACACGCCGCAACTGGGAGGCAATTTGACGGTGAAGGTGCCAGGGCGACATATTGCTGGCAAGATTTGTCGCTGCGGTTGCGGCGTGTAAAGGTACCCTAAAGGTACCGAAGGTAGCAACAGGTAGGCACCGCACGTGCACGCGCGCATTTTCAACGGTCCCTAATGGTACCTGATACCGCATTTACACGCCGCTACAAGGTGCTCCACAGAAGGTATTTTCGTCCCCGGGATACCGACGGGTGCCGCAGGTTACCTTCTGTGGAGCACCTTCCCTGATTTACACGCCGCTACCACAAGGTAATATGGGCGTACATATCGTGCGCCGCAAGGACATAGTCGTGCCAGAGTTGGGTATTACGCGTTGCTCGTACGGTGATTGGACAATGCAATAGCATCATGATTGGCCAGCCAGCGCATGAAGGCTGGCTAATACATGATGCTATTGCAAATGTGTAGTGTGAATGGTCTGCTCGTTAAATATACCGCCCTATGCAAGGACAACCAATCGTTACGCAGGAGCTTCCACCAATGATCGCTGATGGGGCGTGGTATCCGTGTCACGCCACAGGGATTACGCTAGGCCACGAAATACCTTCCTGTGCCCCGATTACACGCCGCTACCATAGGGTTTATACCTGCTTGTTTTTCAGCACGGCTGAAAGACAGGTGTCCACAGAGACAGGAGGGTAAAACCTGAATTACACGCGCAACCTCGCGGTGTTTACAAGGTATCGGGTACAATTGTCTCCGACACCTGCCGGTTTCTGCCTTTCAGTAGCGGCGTGTAAAGGTACCTTTAGACTTATCGAACCTGAATACTGAACATTACTCTCATTACTAATTATATGCTGCGTTATATTTTTCCTACATATGGTTTACTTTACCATGCTTCCTTTTACTTAGGGTTTTGTAGTGGCAAATTTGTATTATACACTAGATTTCTGAATGTGCCACATGGTAAGTCTCACTTTTTCGCTGTCTCAATAAACCTTAACATTGTTCCTCAGGAATAAAACTGATGATTTTGAAAAGATTTTTATGTTTTATTTTTTTGTTCTATTTTTTCCCCTGAGAAGTGTATTTTCTCCAGTGCCTATAATAAATGGGTACATGTGATTGATGCCTCTCTTACTAAACTGTGACACACAATGGTATGTGTAAGTAATAATGTTCATCATGGGAGGGATTTCATTCCATCTAGTTTCTCCCTCCTGTCTGAAGTAACTGAAAGTCCAATAAATACCACATTGCTCGACTCCGAGATTTTATTTTCATGGTCTTGACAGAAATTAAGCCAAAGGTCCAATGATATGTTGTTTGCATTTAATTTCTGTAACCTGTTTAAGGGTGGATTCACATTTGCGTTCCCCTCCGCAGTGTTCTGACCGTGCGCTCACATTCATTTGCCTGTGTGTTTTGTACGCTTGTGCATGCTTGCATTCAAATAATACATTGTCGTCCGCACCAGGAACGTGACATGTCGCGTTCCTGGTGCGGATGAGAGAGAGTGATTTGTATGAAAGCATGCACATGCGTACAAATCACACATGCAATGAATGGGAGCGCACGGTCATGCGCAGTCAAGCGCAGCACCGTGCGTCCCCATTATAAACATAGGGGCTTGGGTGGCTTCGCTCACATTGCGGGGGGAACGCAAATGTGAAGCCAGCCTAAAACTTATGTAAAACATTTTTCCTATTAGCACCGAGCTTAACCCCTTTACCCCGGCGATTTTTCCATTTTTCATTTTCACTCTTTCCTCCCCTTCTTCCAATAGCCATAATAACTTTTTTCTATTTTTTGTCAATATAGACATACTAGAAATAGGCCCGATGGTATTGCATCGGGAGGGACAGTCTTTGTGCCTGTGTCCCCTTGTATGCTCTCTCCTGTCTGTGCTGTCTCTTCCCATGTGCACTCTGTCTTACTTGTGCCTTTCTCTCCGCTCTGTGTGCTCTCAGCCCCTGTGTGCATTGTCTCTCCCTGTGTGCGTGGGACTCTGCCTCCCCTCTTCATTCTGCCTCCCTTGTAGCTTTTGCATCCCCTGTGACTTCTCCCTCCCTGTGCCCCTGCCTCCTCTGTGCCTTCTGGCTCCCATGTGCCTGCCTCCAATCACTGAGCCAACATGCAATGCTCACCACTGAGCCACCATATAGTGCTAACCACTGAGCTACTGTAGAGTGCAGACCGCTGAGCCATTATACAGTGCTGACTACTGAGCCACTGTACCATGCTAACCACTAAGTCACAATATACAGTGCTAACCACTGAGCCACTGCACAGTGCTAACCAATGAGCCACCGCACAGTGCTAACCAATGAGCCACCGCACAGTGCTAACCAATGAGCCACCGCACAGTGCTAACCACTGAGCCACAATCAGGCTACATGAGTACTGTAGAGTGCAGACCACTGAGCACTGTACAGTGCTAACTACTGAGCCATCATGTACAGTGCTAACCACTGAGCCACCATACAGTGCTAACCACTGAGCCACAGCACAGTGCTAACCACTGAGCCACCGCACAAAGTTCAAACCACTGAACCACATTACAGTGCTAAGCATGGAGCTACTGTACATTGCTAACCACTGAGCCACCATACACAGTGCTAAACACTGAGCCACAATACAATGCTAACCACTGAGCTACTGTAGAGTGCAGACCACTGAGCCACCATACAGTGCTGACTACTAAGCCACTGTACAGTGCTAACCACTGAGCCACCATATACAGTGCTAAGCACTGAGCCACCACACAATGCTAACCACTGAGCCACTGCACAGTTCTAACCACTGAGCCACCGCACAAGTCTAATCACTGAACCAGCGCACAATTCTAACCACAGAGCCACCATACATTGCTAACGACTGAGCAACCATATGCAGTGCTAACCACTGAGCCACAGTATACAGTGCTAACCACTGAGTCCACCGCACAGTTCTAACCACTGAGCCACCATGCAGTTCTAACCACGGAGCCACCATACATTGCTAACCACTGAGCCACCATATACTGTGCTAACCACTGAGCCATCATACAGTGCTAACCACTGAGACATCAGTGCTAACTACTGAGCCACCATATACAGTGCTAACCACTGAGCCACCAGTCCGTGCTAACCACTGAGCCACCTAAACACTGAGCCACCCATACAGTGCTAACCATTGAGCCACCATATAGAGTGCTAACCACTGAGCCACCATATACAGTACTAACCACTGAGCCACCATACAGTGATAACCACTGATCCACCATACACATTCTAACCACTGAGCCACCATACAGTGCTAGCCACTCAGCCACCGTATACAGTGCTAACCACTGAGCCACCATAAAGTGATAACCACTGGGCCACCATATACAATGCTAACCACTGACCACATATATAGTGCTAACCATTGAGCCACAATACAGTGCTAACCACTGGGCCACCATATACAATACTAACCACTGAGCCACTATATACAGTGCTAACCACTGAGCCACCATACAGTGATAACCACTGATCGACCATACACAGTTCTAACCACTGAGCCACCATACAGTGCTAGCCACTCAGCCACCGTATACAGTGCTATCCACTGAGCCACCATACAGTGCTAACCACTGAGCCACCATACAGTGATAACCACTGGGCCACATATACAATGCTAACCACTGAACCACCATATACAGTGCTAACCATTGAGCCACTATACAGTGCTAACCACTGGGCCACCATATACAATGCTAACCACTGAGCCACTATATACAGTGCTAACCACTGAGCCATCACACAGTGTAACCACTGAGCCACCATACAGTGCTAACCACTGAGCCACCTAAACACTGAGTCACCATATACAGTGCTAATACTGAGCCACCATAGAGTGCTAACCACTGAGCCACCATACAGTGCTAACCACTGAGCCACCTAAACACTGAGCCACCATATACAGTGCTAACCCTGAGCCACCATACAGTGCTAACCACTGAGCCACCATATACAATTGTAATCACTGAGCCACCATATAGAGTGCTAACCACTGAGCCATCACACAGTGTAACCACTGAGCCACCATACAGTGCTAACTACTGAGCCACCATTCTGTGCTAACCACTGAGCCACCATATACAGTGCTAACCACTGAGCCACCATACAGTGCTAACCACTGAGCCACCATACAGTGCTAACCACAGAGCCACCATACAGTGCTAACCACAGAGCCACATCAGTGCTAACCACTGAGCCACCATACAGTGCTAACCACTGAGCCACCATTCCATGCTAACCACTGAGCCACCTAAACACTGAGTCACCATATACAGTGCTAACCACTTAGCCACCATACAGTGCTAACCACTGAGCCACCAGAGAGTGCAAAGCACTGAACCACCATCCAGTGCTAACCATTCAGCTGAGCCAGATTTAAATCTCCCGCCAATATCATGCTGCTCAGCTGATTGGTCGAGAGCAGTGTGCGACCAATTAGCTGAGCAGCGCAGTATTGGCGGGAGATTTAAACCTGCCTGCCAATACAGCTTAGCTGATTGGTTGCCGCGAGCAATGAGCAAAGCGACATTCAAATCTCCCGCCAAGGTGTGAGCCCTGCCGTTGATTGGCGCGGCTCGCGGCAACCAATCAGCGAAGCGCGGTTTAAATCATGCGCCAACAGCGCTGATTGGTCACCATGGTCGGCAGGGACCAATCAGCGAAGTGGTGCTCGGCTTGGCGGGAGATTTGAATCCTGCGCCGCTGAGTGCTGAGGGATTCAAATCTTCCGCTAATCCGCGGCGACCAATCAGCACTGTTGGCACGTGACGACGGCTTTGGCGGGGTATTTGAAGCCTGTCTGCCATATCAGAATACCTATAACTATAACTTGGGTGTCCCAATAGGGCGGTTGGGGCATTTCTGCTGCGAGCCGCTGACCTCCGTGCCGTGGGTAATGAGCTGCGGCAACCGTTGGAAAATCAGCGGCTAGTGCCACTGATCTCCCGACAGTAGCGATGAGGTCTGTGTCACTTACTTTTGGCACTTGTGTCGCTATCCCTCAATGGTGCTGCGGTGCATTGTGGGATAGCGACATAAGCGCCGGAAGTCTGTGACACATATTATTTGTGATTATATATTAGATGAGGGCTTGTTTTTGGGGGATGAGTTGTACTCTTAAATGACACCATTTATTTTACCATATAGTGTACAGGAAAATGGGAAAAAATTCCAAAAGCATTGAAATTTCAAAAAAAGCAAAATTCCACAATGTTTTTTCTTTTTTGATTACCATGTTCAATATATGGTAAAACTGTCTTGCCCAGCATGAGTTTGTAGATACCAATCATGTATACTTTTCTTTTAACTAAGGCTGGTTTCACACTGCGGTCAGATCAGGTCAGGTCAGGTTTTGTGTTTCAAAACCAGGAGTGACTCCAAAACCTAAAACAGGTGTCAAACTTTCAATTATACTTTTTCTCTGCAAGTTTCTCTCCTGGTTTTGAAACACAAAACCTGACCTGACCTGACTGCAGCGTGAAACCAGCCTAAGTGATCAAAACAAATTCTGAATTTGTAACAAAAAAAAGGAAAATTGGTCGCCAATTTCTGTAACCCATAATATTTTTTATTTTTTGGGATCTGTTGCTATGTAAGGGATTAGTTTTTGCGTCTTGAACTGACGTTTTTAATTATACTGTTCAGTGGATGCGCTGTTTTGATTGCCTGTTTTTGAATTTATTACACTGTTGAAGCAAAAAAAAAAGATTGACTTTGTAATTTTTAAATGTTTTTTCCCGTTACGCAGTTTACCGGTCACATTAATTGATTTTATATTTTGATAGATTTCTGAATGTGACGAGACCAAATGAGTAATTTTTTATACATATAGTATTATTTTCAGTCAGGCAAAAATCAGGTGTTTTAAACTTTTTTCAGTTTTTCTTTATTTTCCATGCCCCCCTAGAGTACCTCAACACTGCAGTGTCTGATCACTTCTGCAGAATTGATCATCTCCTGTGAACGCCAGCACACAGCCAGCATTCACAGGGTCTGCAGACCCCTTGCTGTTATGGCAACGTATTAGTGCCTGTGTCATGTAGTTGCTGATGGTGGTGGGGAATAGTATTATTCCCCCTGCTGTGTGTTAGATTGTGTTGTTAGTTGGACAGCACAATCTATCAGATTAAAAGGCGTGAGTGGATCTCCAATCCGATAAGCCGATATGTGCATAGAATGATGTGAGCTCAGCGCATGAGCTCACATCAAAGGGAGGGAGGCAAGCAATGATGAAAAATATTTGTTTTTAGTGTGCAAAAATAGCAGAAAAAACATTATAAATCAGCACTATAATCTTACTGACCCTAAAGGTACCGTCACATGCGGCAATTTTGCTAGCAATTTCACTGGCAATTTGCTGGTTGCAGTGAAATCATGGACACGTTGTTCTATATTGTTGCTGTGTACAAATGTAAGAATGTGTCCGTGATTTCACTGCAACCAGCAAATTGCCAGTGAAATTGCAAGCATTATTGCCGCGTGTGATGGTACCTTAAAGGGATCCTGTCACCTCCAAAACGCCTCCTAAGCTAGAAAAACATGTCCCTGCAGTATCCTATCACTAATCTCACACTCTTTTTGTCTCCTAAAAGCATCCTCTGAAAGTGCATAAAAACTTTTAATACTTACTCATTAGTGATTATAATTAGCAGGAGCTATATTCTTTAGTCACCAGGGCATGTTGTTTTGCAGGCTCCAGGATCCACCCGCTCTCTGTCTGTGCTGCTGTGATGTGGAGCTGAAGGCAGGACTAATGATTTGCATTCTGTGAGTGATAGAGAAGGGGGAGGGCAAAGCCTGCACAAGCAGAGCAAACAGAGAGAGAGAGGGTGGATCATTCAGGCTGCAAAACAACACGCCCTAAGGGCTAAAGAATATAAGAATATAGCCACTGCTAATTATAATCACTAATGAGTAAGTATTAAAACATTTTTATGCACTTTCACAGGATGCTTTTAGGAGACAAAAGGAGTGTGGGTCTTATTCATTCTGAGTTTGAAAAATTATCTGAATAAAAAGTTATAAAAAAATGTTGTATATCCCAACATGGTAAAAAAAAAATGTTCAACTCATCATGCAAAAAATAATCTCTTATGCAGCTCTGTTTGCTAAAAAATTAAAGTTACAGGCCTCAGAATATGGCAACAATAAAAAAGTATTTATTATAAAAAAAAGCATTTTTTACTGTGTGATAGCAGCAAAACATTAAAAAACTATGGTATATAAATCTGATATCGATGTATTTGCATTAACCTAAAGAATTATCACTGTATTATCACTTACACTGTATGCTGGACCATGCAAAAATAAAAATAAGAACTATTTTAGTACTGATATTTATTTGATTATTCTACCTCCTAAAAGTCAGTATAAGGCTCAGACACATGGGCCTTGAAATCGGATGAGTGCAATGCGAGAACATCTCACATTGCACTCTGATCAATGTTAACAAATGAGTGAAAAGAGATGAATATTTGTCTTTACCTTTTTTCTTATCCAGGTTCTGGTTGAGAAAAAAGTAGCAACATACTGCGACTGGATCTGATAATAGTGCTTGAATCACCAACACAAGTTAATGGGTTCGAAAATTGCACAGGGACAGTTATTTTAGCATGGTCTTTCCCATACTGGAAAAAGTTAAGGCCCCGTCTTAGGGTGGCTTCACACTGCGGTCAGGTCCTGTCCGGGGCTGTCAGGGGTGACAGCCCCGGACCTGATTTTGGCCCTATAGGATACTAGGGGGCCGGATGGAGTCGGATTGCAGTTATCTGCCATCCGGCTGCCATCTCGCCGGAAGAATCCGGGAGAAGTGGGATTTTTCTCCCGGATCCAAAAACGTTGCATGCAACGTTTTTTTGTCCAGGGAGACTAATTTGCACCTAATTGGTATCTCCTGGATTCCCCCGGATCCTCCCGGATTCCCCCGGATCCTCCCGGGGCAATCCGGCACTCCCTTAACATGGGAGCCTATGGGGCCGGATTGCTCCAATCTGGGAGGATCCGGGAACCGGATACCGGCGGCTGCATGCCGCTGTTATAATTCAGGACCGCGGCTAGCTCCCTGCGAGCCTCGGTCCTGAATACTCAGCAGGGGCAGCTGCGACAGGATACACACCGGAAACCCCGGACCGGATCAGCACACAGAACCGGAGGGCTAATATGCCCTCCGGTTCTGTGTGCTGATCCGGTCCGGGGCTGTCAGGTTCACCCCTGACAGCCCGGCCCGGACCTGACCGCAGTGTGAAGCCACCCTTACGCTTCAATGTGTCAGTGAACCAACCAACAATCCAACTTGACTTAGATCACTTGAACGACGTTCAATGATCGCTAGTGAGGTGTCACAAGTACAGATATCTTTAACGACACAGCAACGATTCCGCGACAAGCGAATGATACTTGCGGTCGTTTGATTGCCTACGTCTTTCAGTTCTGAAAAGGCGAAGTCGTTAACAATATTGTTATCAAGTTGTCACACACACCGATGCTGTAGGTTGGACGGACAATCATTGTTTGGTTTAAAGTCTGGTTCAAAAATTCCCCCATCAATGATCAGCCGACTTATCGTTGATTGTTTGTGCATGTTACACTGAACAACGTCGTTACAACGTCATTTGAACGACTGAAAACCCGTGATGTTTCAACGATATCGTTAGTGATATAGTTGTGTGAGACGGGGCGTTTAGAATAGAATAGACAGATAGATAGATAGATAGATAGATAGATAGATAGATAGATAGGAAATAAAAGCAGAGCAGCACTGGATGCTGGTTTCAATTGGGTGCTAAGCGATCCAGGGAATCCTTTTCAAGACCCCTATAATACATACAAATCGAAAAGAAGGGTCGCAGCACTCCAGTATGATGTTGCCAAGTTGTTTAATCCAGCTTTAGGCACAGGAAAATTGTGATATTTCGGGCACACATGCCCTTAGTCCAGCAACCACACATTGGTCTGCCAAACCTTTTATGCATCTTGTACCAATTACATTAATTCATGCTAATTGATCAATTTACAGTGTTGAATCATTCTAATACTTTCACAGTGTCAAATCATCATAATATTTTGTGTTCTGTGACACTTACTACCCTTATTATACTTTCAAGTGTCTCTGTTATACCAAAGTGATAAAAGCCTTTTACAGTGTTTACAATTACCCTTCTGGGTTGATTGGAAGTCTCTCTTTATCTAATCCTTGTTGATCAACACAATTATCTTTAACCCCTTAGTGACGGAGCCAATTTCCACCTTAATGACCGGACCATTTTTTGTAATTCTGACCACTCTCCCTTTATGAGGTAATATCTCTGGAACGCTTCATTGGATCCGAGCGATTCTGAGATTGTTTTTTCGTGACATATTGGGCTTCATGTTGGTAGTA
Organism: Allobates femoralis; assembly: GCA_033576535.1. Lineage (NCBI taxonomy): Eukaryota > Metazoa > Chordata > Amphibia > Anura > Aromobatidae > Allobates > Allobates femoralis. Next base: position 112,197,886 of record JARQOC010000008.1, on the reverse strand, counting down.
AATTTAGGTCGATCATTTTTGCGTTTATTTGTGAAAATATTAAAAAATTGGCAAAAATTTTGAAAATTTCACCATTTTCAAATTTTGAATTTTTATTCTGTTAAACCGGAGCGTTATGTGGCACAAAATAGTTAATAAATAACATTTCCCACATGTCTACTTTACATCAGCGCAATTTTGGGAAAAAAAATGTTTGGGGTTAGGACGTTATAAGGGTTCAAAGTTCATCAGCAATTTCTCATTTTTCCAGCAAAATTTACAAAACCATTTTTTTAGTGACCGCATCACATTTGAAGTCCCTTTGAGGGGTGTACACGACAGAAAACACCCAAAAGTGACACCATTCCAAAAACTGCACCCCTCAAGCTACTCAAAACTACATTCAAGAAGATTATTAACCCTTCAGGTGCTTTACAGGAACTAAAGCAAAGTGGAAACAAAAAATGGACATTTTAATTTTTCCAACAAAAATGTTCTTTTAGCCTCAATTTTTTAATTTTCACATGGGCAACAGGATAAAATGCATCCTAAAATTTGTTGGGCAATTTCTCCTGAGTACACCGATACCTCATAAGTGGTCATAAACCACTGTTTGGGCGCACAGCAGGGCTCAGAAGGAAGGGAGCGCAATTTGATTTTTGGAGCTAAGTTTCCATTCAAAAAGTCAAATGGCGCTCCTTCCCTTTCGAGTCCTGCCGTGCGCCCAAACAGTGGTTTATGAGCACATATAAGGTATCGGTGTACTCAGGAGAAATTGCCCAACAAATTTTAGGATGCATTTTATCCTGTTGCTCATGTGAAATTTAAAAAATTGAGGACAAAAGAAAGTTTTTGTGAAAAAAAAAATACTTTTTCATTTGTACGGATCAATTTGTAAAGCACCAGAGGGTTCAAAGTGCTCACTATGCATCTAAATAAATTCCTTGGGGTGTCTAGTTTCCAAAATGGGGTCACTTGTGTGGGAGCCCCAATGTTTAGGCACACGAGGGCTCTCCATATGCGACATGGTGTCCGCTAACAATTTGAATGGAAAATTAGCTCCAATTGTTAGCGGAGACCATGTTGCGTATGGAAAGCCCCTGTGTGCCTAAACATTGGAGCTCCCTCACAAGTGACCCCATTTTGGAAACTAGACCACCCAAGGAACTTATCTAGATGGGTGATGAGCACTTTGAACCCCGAGGTGCTTCACAAATGAAACCATAAAAATGAAAAAAGAAACTTTTTGTGGAAAAGAAAGTACTTTTTCATTTTTACGGATCAATTTGTGAAGCACCTGGGGGTTCAAAGAGCTCACTATGCATCTAAATAAATTCCAGGGGATGTCTAGTTTCCAAAATGGGGTCACTTGTGGGGGAGCTCCAATGTTTAGGCACACAGGGGCTCTCCATACGCGACATGGTGTCCGCTAACTATTGGAGCTAATTTTCCATTCAAATTGTTAGCGGACACCATGTCGCATATGGGGGGCCCCTGTGTGCCTAAAAATTGGAGCTCCCCCACAAGTGACCCCATTTTGGAAACTAGACCCCCCAAGGAACATATCTAGATGCATAGTGTGCACTTTCATACCCCAGGTGCTTCACAAATTAGTCCATAAATGAAAATAAAAGAAGATTTTTGTGAAAAAAAAGTACTTTTTCATTTTTATGGATCAATTTGTGAAGCACCTGGGGGTCCAAAGTGCTCCCTATGCATCTAAATAAATTCATTGGGGTGTCTAGTTTCCAAAATGGGGTCACTTGTGGGGAGCTTCAATATTTAGGCACACAGGGGATCGCCATACACGACATAGTATCAACTTACAATTCCAATTGTTAGCGGACACCATGTCACGTATGGAGAGCCCTGTGTGTCTAAACATTGGGGCTCCCCCACAAGTGACCCCATTTTGGAAACTATACGCCACAAGGAACTTATCTAGAAGCATAGTGAGCACTTTGAACCCCCAGGTGCTTCACAAACTGATCCGTAAAAATGAAAAAGTACTTTCTTTTCCACAAAAATTGTCTTTTTTCATTTTTATGGATCAATTTGTGAAGCATCTGAGGGTTGAAAGTACTCATTATGCATCTAGATATGTTCCTTGGGGGGTCGAGTTTCCAAAATGGGGTCACTTGTGGGGGAGCTCCAATGTTTAGGCACACAGGGGCTCTCCATATGCGACATGGTGTCCGCTAACAATTTGAATGGAAAATTAGCTCCAATAGTTAGCGGACACCATGTCGCGTATGGAGAGCCCCTGTGTGCCTAAACATTGGAGCTCCCCCACAAGTGACCCCATTTTGGAAACTAGACGCCTCACGGATTATGTCTAGTGGTATAGTGAGCATTTTGAAGCTACAGCTACTTCACAGAATTTGATAACGTCATATTGAACATTTTCTTTTTTTCACACAATTTCTCACTTTTAGGGTACTTTCACATCAGCGGTTTTTGCCGTTCACGGCAGATGCGGTGAAAAAAACGCATCTGCCGCGATTACCGCATAACTGCTGCACTTGCGGCAAGCCCCATAGAATGTCTATGCGGGCTTGCGGCAGGTGCGGCAAGTGCAGTATCAGCACTTGCAGCAGATGCGGCAGCAAAAAAAACACGGCTGACCGCGTTTTTTTTTCGCGGCTGCACCTGCTGCAAGTGCCGAAACCGTACTTGCCGCACCTGCCGCACACTTACCGCAAGCCCCATAGACATTGCATGGGGCTTGCCGTAAGTGCAGCGGTTATGCGGTAATCGCGGCAGATGCTTTTTTTTCACCGCATCTGCCGCGATCGGCAAAAGCTGCTGATGTGAAAGCAGCCTTAGAGCATGTGCACAAGATCCGGAGACACCGGTCCTGGTCATCTCCTCTCCTGCATTTTTTTCTAGTAGTTCTTTATTAAATTTTTTAAAAAAAATGACGTGGGGCTTCGCCACACTTTTGGTCCAGCCAGGTACAGCAGGCAGCTACGGGCTGCCACCAACCCCTTCTGCCTAGTTTTACCTGGCTGGAAACCAAAAATATAGGGAAGCCCTTTTTTTTTTTAATTATTTCATGAAATAATTAAAAAAAAAACGGCGTGGGCTTCGCCATGTTTTTGGGCCAGCCAGGTACAACTAGGCAGCTGGGCGCTGGAATCCTCAGCGTAGGGAGGCCCAAGCTTTCTGGGCCCCCCCCGCTGCGAATTGCAGCCCGCAGCCGCCCCAGAAAATGGCGCATTCATAGAAGCGCCATTTTCTGGCGCTGTATCCAGCTCTTCCAGCTGCCGTGTAGCGGTGGCAGACTGGGTAATAAGGGGTTAATGCCAGCTTTTTGGCAGCTGGCACTAAGCCCGAGATTCATAATATAGGGCCAATGTTAGACCCGCCATTAGGAATCTCTAGTAAATTGTAAAGAAGACACAACACAGAGAAAGATTTTTTTATTAGAAAAAAAAACAAACACAATTTAGACCCCATCTTTATTTGTCTGTGGCGTCCGACGTAGTCCAGTGGGCGGTGATGTCCGACGTAGTCCAGTGGGCGGTCCCGCGATGTTTCTCGGTGTTATAGCATATGGGGGCATCCCCCATATGCTATAATAAGGCACTCTCCCAGGGGAATGATAGGTCATGAACGCTGTAAGTTCATGACCTATCATGATCCTGGGGTCACACAGAGATTAACGGATCTTCATAATAATCTCTAAGGGTACGTTTACACGCCGCAATCGCGGCGAGAAATATTGACGGCGATATGTCGCCTTGCAATAATCGCCGTTCAAAATCCCTCCCAATTGCGGCGTGTAATTGGGGAATTTGGCGGCGATATGTTGCCTCGCCACGGTCGCCTGATTTCAGAGCAGTGCACAGAGATCAGGCGACCGTGGCGAGGCGACAGATCGCCGCCAAATTTCCCAATTACATGCCGCAATTGGGAGAGATTTTGACGGCGATTATTGCAAGGCGACATATCGCCGTCAATATTTCTCTCAACGGTTACGGCGTGTAAAGGTACCCCTGTGTGACTCCTGGATTGTGATGGGTCATGAACTTAGAGTTCATGACTTAACCCTTGTTTGACCTCAGGGGAATGATAGGTCATGAACTCTAAGGTCATGACCCATCACAATCCAGGGACCACACAGGGGTAACTGATCTTCATGATCTCTAAAGCAGATCACCATGAAGATCACTTAACCCCTGTGTGACCCCAGGGGAATGATAGGTCATGAACTCTGTAAGTTCATGACCTATCATTCCCCTGAGAGTGTGTGACCCCAGGGGAATGATAGGTCATGAACTCTGTAAGTTCATGACCTATCATTCCCCTGAGAGTGCGCGCAGCTCACACAGCTGCGCGCACAGAAGAGGAGACAGACTGCTGCTGGTGCCGGGATCGGGACTCCAGGATCCAGGAGCGGGACCCCAGGATCCAGGAGCGGGACCCCAGGATCGGGACTCCAGGATCCAGGAGCGGGACCCCAGGAACGAGGAGCAGGTGAGAGAGAGAGGAGGAGGGAAGCTGGAGGAGCGGTGCTGCAGGAGCGGGGCCGGAGGAGCGAGGAGGGGAGCCGGGGAGCCGGGGGAGCGGGTAAGAGGAGCGGAGGAGAGGGTTAGAGGAGCGGGTTAGAGGTGCGGGGCTGGAGGGGCGAGGAGGGGGCTGTGGGTATCAGAGGAGTGGGGCTGGAGGAGCGGAGGGAAGCTGGAGGACCGGAGGAGGAAAGCTGTAGGAGCGAGGAGGGGGCTGCAGGAGCGAGGCTGGAAGAGCTGGAGATGGGGGGCTGGAGGCTGCAGAAAGTGTTGGGGGGCACAGGGGGATGTGTCAGTCATGCGATCTGACTTGTGACATGTCAGATCGCATGCAGCTGCAGGGGAGGCGGCGCGTTTTTACATGCGCCGCCATTTTGAGATGGCCCGGGGGAGGGGTGGGGGGGTAAGGGGGGGTAATCTCAGGCACAGGGGGTCTTAGGGGCCTTAGGGGTTAATGGATCACTTTGATCCGACATGTGTTTTCATGTCGGATCAAAGTGAAAGCATTTTGTACAAAGCACTTTCACTTTTGTAATGTGATGATCGGTAAACGGTGTTTACCGGTCATCACATTACAGGTGCGGGTACAAAAGGAGCTAATTACTACTCTCTAGGGTGTCAGCTACAATCGGTACGCTGACACCCTAGAGGTATTAGCTCCAGGGGCGGCGCTACAGGGCTATTTCCTGCCCGACGTCTACAGACGTAAGGCTGGGCTTTAGTACCCTGTTTTTCGGACGTCTGTAGACGTTAGGCTGTCGTCTAGGGGTTAATATACTTCAGTATCTTATTGTTACACGGTGTATAGGTCATAGTAGTGGTTTCCAGCCTCCATTGCCGTCCCTCCACATGTATTCGGCGTCCCGGAAGTGTTTGCGCTGTTTGCATAGTGTTTACTGTTGCCTTGGTGACTGGGGACGGGGTTTCAGCCCCATTTTGCCATACTTGCACTTGCGCTTCTCATCCTCCACTACTCCTCCTGTCATTGTAGGCTAGTTTCTATATACATTGCTATCGGTGTCCCGATCTTAAAGAATATCATAGTGATCATGTGCTTATTTCTTAAAGTGCTATGTGTATTATTTTAAAACTGTGATTCCTCTCTTTATATACCTCAAAGTTAATTCTCTTGGATAATGCCTTTGTGATACTCCCAGGTCTTTCTATGGGAAGAGATCATGTTATTTGCTCTCTCCTTAAAGGCATTTCCTTCCCTATTAGTGGGATGTATAGTGCTTCTCAGACCACTCTTTAGGTGCATGATCCTATGTAAAAGACCGGCTACCTTTCCACATGGCCAAAGGTCAACGAGCATACATTGGTGCTTAATCCCTGCCAAGACCTTAATAAAGCAATGCCATATTTTTTTAATCTAAAATGCCTCCTATTTACTATATATAAAGAATTGGTGCATTTCTTGTGTATTATATATTACGTGTATTGGACAGGCAATGTTGTCTTTACTTACCGCTCCCATGATAACATAAAAAAATCCCTATCCCGTGTTATTGATATTATGATTCATATTCGAACTTCCAATGTCTGTAGTTGTTCTAGAATAAAACACAACCAAACATCCTTAAAATTCATTCCTTTTCAATCAATACGTCCGTCATAGTATGTTAAATAACTAAATAATTAAAAGACAAACACATAGGGCTTTGCAGTATTTTTCTTTCTAGCCCAGATAAAGTGGACAGCTACTAGCTGCCACCCTCAGTTGCCTAATTTTACCTTAGCAAAAAAAAATGTGCAGCACACCACCCTATTTTTAATTGCATGCCAAGCTAAAACTAGGCAGCTGAGGACTGGTACTCCGAGCAGGTTGTGGGCCATTGTTTTAGGACTCCCATGCTAAAGAATAGCAGTCCACAGCCACCGCTGAAAATGGTGCATTCATCGTAGTGATATTCCCAGCTGCTTTACCAGGCTCTTCCAGCAGGCCTGGTGGTGGTCGCTCCCTGTGTAGTAAGAGGCTAATTCTAGCTTTGCATTGCCAGCTGGCAATAAGTCTGAGATTCCTAATGTCGGGCCAATATTAGACCTGGCCATTAAGAATCTTAAATAAATACGGTAGTAAAGAAGACACAACACACATTGAAATTTTTTTTTATCAGAAATAAAAACACCAAGACAATTAGGGACTCCATCTTTATTAACCCCTCGACCTCAATACTCTGCAATGTCTTTCTCTGTTTGACACAATGCGCTCTGCTTCATTAGGGTCCGCAGTGATAGCATCCTATCCCTGTGTCCTCTGAACACTAAATGACTGAGCTGAGAGCTGCGGCATGGTAAGAGGTGAAGTCACCCAAGGACACTGTTGCCATAGTAACCACTAGCTAGCTGTTACTATGGCAACGGTGTCCTCGGATAACCTCACTACATGGTTTCCACAATCTATTCCAGACCAATTTACGCTCGAAAAATAAAACAGCGCTCTTTAAATTGAGTGTTGCCATGTGCCCAAACAGCAGTTTTTGACCATATATAATTACCATTGTTTTCAGGAGAAATTATTTAACAAATTATGGGGCCCATTTTCTCTTACTATCAATTGTGAAAATTACAAATTTAGGGCTAAAACAACATTTTAGTTGAAAAAACAAATATTTACATTTTTTAGAGTATTGTTAAATATATATATATATGGGTTCAAAATGCTGAAAACATTCGTAGATAAACTCCTTAGTTGGCCTAGTTTCCAAATTGGTGATCCATATGGGATGGGGGGGGGGTTGTGCTGTTTATACTCTTTAGGGGTCCCAACAAATGTGACATGGTGTCCACAATAATTCAGCCAGATTTGTGTTTCAAAATTCAAATAGGGTCGGTCGTTTCACATCTGCGCTCCCGTGCGTTTGGCATCATTGCGCTAGCACAGGTGGTAGTACAGTGCAAGCGCAGTCAAATGTATTGGAGTGCAAAGCGCAGTCAAACGAAACCCAGAAGCGCAAGTGTGAAAGTGGCTGTGTCACAGCGCATGCGCTAGTCCAGGTGCACCGGAAATGTTGCATGATGCATTTCCGGTGCGTCCGGACTAGCGCATGCGCTGTAACATGGCCGCTTTCACACTTGCGCTTTCAGGTTTCGTTTGACTGCGCTCACCCATACAAGGTAATGGCAGCATTACCGCAATGCACGTCATTTGTGCTCCGAAGTACTTGCTCAGCGCTGCCTCCTTCACTAGCGCAATGCTGCCAAAACGCATCGGAGCGCAAATGTGAACTAGGCCATAGTCCTCCCTCAGTTGTTTGTCTTAACAGAGGTTTCTGATCACATTATGGGAATCAACGCACTCAGAAGCAACTGGGTAGCAAATTGTGGGTACATTTTTTGTTCCATCTTTTGACAAAATTCATCAGTGTTTTGGATCAGTGTTATCAGTGTACATTCTGTGTGTCTGTTTTTACCAGCAGTGTCACCAGTGTTTTGGATCAGTGTCATCAGTGTACATTCTGTGTGTCTGTTTTTACTATCAGTGTCATCAGTGTTTTGGATCAGTGTCATCAGTGTGTGTTCTGTGTGTCTGTTTTTACTATCAGTGTCATCAGTGTTTTGGATCAGTGTCATCAGTGTGTGTTCTGTGTGTCTCTTTTTACTAACAGTGTCATCAGTGTTTTGGATCAGTGTCATCAGTGTACGTACTGTGTGTCTGTTTTTACTATCAGTGTCATCAGTGTTTTGGATCAGTGTCATCAGTGTACGTTCTGTGTGTCTGTTTTTACTATCAGTGTCATCAGTGTTTTGGATCAGTGTCATCAATGTATTCTGTGTGTCTGTTTTTACCAGCAGTGTCACCAGTGTTTTGGATCAGTGTCATCAGTGTACGTTCTGCGTGTCTGTTTTTACCAGCAGTGTTATCAGTGTTTTGGATCAGTGTCATCAGTGTACGTTCTGTGTGTCTGTTTTTACTATCAGTGTCACCAGTGTTTTGGATCAGTGTCATCAGTGTATGTTCTGTGTGTCTGTTTTTACCAGCAGTGTTATCAGTGTTTTGGATCAGTGTCATCAGTGTACGTTCTGTGTGTCTGTTTTTACCAGCAGTGTTATCAGTGTTTTGGATCAGTGTCATCAGTGTACGTTCTGTGTGTCTGTTTTTACTATCAGTGTCATCAGTGTTTTGGATCAGTGTCATCAGTGTATGTTCTGTGTGTCTGTTTTTACTATCAGTGTCACCAGTGTTTTGGATCAGTGTCATCAGTGTACGTTCTGTGTGTCTGTTTTTACCAGCAGTGTTATCAGTGTTTTGGATCAGTGTTATCAGTGTATAGCTTGCGTGTCCGTTTTTACTATCAGTGTTATCAATGTTTTGGATGAGTGTCATCAGTGTACGTTCTGTGTGTCTGTTCTTACTATCAGTGTCATCAGTGTTTTGGATCAGTGTCATCAATGTATTCTGTGTGTCTGTTTATACCAGCAGTGTCATCAGTGTTTTGGATCAGTGTTATCAGTGTACATTCTGTGTGTCTGTTTTTACCAGCAGTGTCACCAGTGTTTTGGATCAGTGTCATCAGTGTACGTTCTGCGTGTCTGTTTTTACCAGCAGTGTTATCAGTGTTTTGGATCAGTGTCATCAGTGTACGTTCTGTGTGTCTGTTTTTACCAGCAGTGTTATCAGTGTTTTGGATCAGTGTCATCAGTGTACGTTCTGTGTGTCTGTTTTTACCAGCAGTGTTATCAGTGTTTTGGATCAGTGTCATCAGTGTACGTTCTGTGTGTCTGTTTTTACTATCAGTGTCACCAGTGTTTTGGATCAGTGTCATCAGTGTACGTTCTGTGTGTCTGTTTTTACCAGCAGTGTTATCAGTGTTTTGGATCAGTGTCATCAGTGTACGTTCTGTGTGTCTGTTTTTACCAGCAGTGTTATCAGTGTTTTGGATCAGTGTCATCAGTGTACGTTCTGTGTGTCTGTTTTTACCAGAAGTGTTATCAGTGTTTTGGATCAGTGTCATCAGTGTACGTTCTGTGTGTCTGTTTTTACTATCAGTGTCACCAGTGTTTTGGATCAGTGTCATCAGTGTATGTTCTGTGTGTCTGTTTTTACCAGCAGTGTTATCAGTGTTTTGGATCAGTGTCATCAGTGTACGTTCTGTGTGTCTGTTTTTACTATCAGTGTCACCAGTGTTTTGGATCAGTGTCATCAGTGTACGTTCTGTGTGTCTGTTTTTACCAGCAGTGTTATCAGTGTTTTGGATCAGTGTCATCAGTGTATGTTCTGTGTGTCTGTTTTTACCAGCAGTGTTATCAGTGTTTTGGATCAGTGTCATCAGTGTACGTTCTGTGTGTTTTTACCAGCAGTGTTATCAGTGTTTTGGATCAGTGTCATCAGTGTACGTTCTGTGTGTCTGTTTTTACTATCAGTGTCACCAGTGTTTTGGATCAGTGTCATCAGTGTACGCTCTGTGTGTCTGTTTTTACCAGCAGTGTTATCAGTGTTTTGGATCAGTGTCATCAGTGTACGTTCTGTGTGTCTGTTTTTACTATCAGTGTCACCAGTGTTTTGGATCAGTGTCATCAGTGTACGTTCTGTGTGTCTGTTTTTACTATCAGTGTCACCAGTGTTTTGGATCAGTGTCATCAGTGTATGTTCTGTGTGTCTGTTTTTACCAGCAGTGTTATCAGTGTTTTGGATCAGTGTCATCAGTGTATGTTCTGTGTGTCTGTTTTTACCAGCAGTGTTATCAGTGTTTTGGATCAGTGTCATCAGTGTACAGCTTGCGTGTCCTTTTTTACTATCAGTGTCATCATTTTATGTCTCTTTTTACCAGAAGTGTCAGAAGTGGTTTGGATCAGTTTATCATCAGTAGGTCATTCATGTGTCCATTTTTACCATCAGTGTGTCAGCACTGTTTTTCATGGAAGGACCATTAACTAAATAAACTACAAAGCTTCTCTTATACTTCACAATGTTAGACACATACAGACATGGCCTGGACACAGATATCATCTACGTGCTGTATGTGTTTTTCTGGATCCATAAACTTGTCATCCGTGCTGCTGGAAAAAAATGGACATGCCTTCATCTGTTCTGCCCATGTGCATGGTCTGTGATAAAAACATGGACATGTGAATAGCACCATAGGTGTGGTATATGTGAATATGTGTGGTATCCATGATAAAAATGGTCGCCCGTGTCCTGGAAATGTGGACCTGTGAAGGAGGCCTTGAAGACATTTTTCTGTGTTCTGTAGCAAATGAACATCTATTATATAATTGCCGTAGCGACTTCCGTCGGAGCGGCGCAACTTCCGGTGGCTTTGTTAGCGAGCGAGCTGCTTCTCCTGGACTCTCCCCGTGGCCGCGTAGCGGGCATTGCGAGTCGTTGCAGTCTTGCGAAGCAATGCCCGCGAAGCGGGCATTGCGAGTCGCTTCGCTAACAAAGCCAGGGCTGGCTAAGAGCATGGCGCTGTAGTGTACACCGCTATGGTATACTACAGTCCCATGGCCATACGCTTTACACCTGACAGGCGTATGGCCATGGGACTGTAGTATACCATAGCGGTGTACACTACAGCCCCATGCTCTTAGCCACCCCCTCAGTGCGCCGCCCCTAACCCCCGACCCGCAGCATCCTAACCCCCCGCCGATACCCCCTAAGCCCCGCCGCCCGGCGCTGTAGTGTACACCGCTATGGTATACTACAGTCCCATGGCCATACGCTTTACACCTGACAGGCGTATGGCCATGCCACTGTAGTATACCATAGCGGTCTACCCCCTAAGCCACCGCCGCCCTCAGTGCATCGCCCTAAGTCCCGACCACCTAACCCCCGACCCGCAGCATCCTAACCCCCCGCCGTCTACCCCTAAGCCACCGCCGCCCTCAGTGCGCCGCCCCTACCCCTAAGTCGCCACCCGCTAAGCCCCGACCACCTAACCCCCGACCCGCAGCATCCTAACCCTTCGCCGATACCCCCTAAGCCCCTATCCCCTAAACCGCGACCACCTAACCCCCACCCGCAGCATCCTAAGCCCCGCCGATACCCCCTAAGCCCCTATCCCCTAAGCCGCGACCACCAAACCCCCGACCCGCAGCATCCTAAGCCCCCGCCGTTTACCCCTAAGCCACCGCCGCCCCGCAGCAGCCCCGACCACCTAACCCCCGACCCGCAGCATCCTAAGCCCCCGCCGATACCCCCTAAGCCCCTATCCCCTAAGCCGCGACCACCTAACCCCCGACCCGCAGCATCCTAAGCCCCCGCCGTTTACCCCCTAAGCCACCGCTGCCCCTAAGGCCCTACCCCCTAAGCCCCGCAGCAGCCCCTAAGCCCCTACCCCCTAAGCCCCGTACCATCCTAGGCCCCCGCCGATACCCCCTAAGCCCCGCCGCCTATCCCCTAAGCCCCCGCCGTCCCCTAACCTAACGCCGCTGTCACCTAAGGCCCTACACCCGAAGCCCCCGCTGTCCCCTAACCTAACGCCCCCGTCGATCACTTACATCCCTTCAAGTCATCTGATCGTCGTCCGTCCGATCCTCAACTCCTCCGTCCGGCCAGGCGTCCTCTTCCTCCGGCCCCGGGGGTCTTCTCTCTTCTTTTCGCCATCTTCGCCTCTTCGTCCGGCCCCGGGGATCTTCCACCTCCGACGTCCTCTTCCTTCTCATTAAGATAGAATGGAAGAAAAATCCCCCATTCTACCTCAATGAGATCTCAGGCCCTCTTCTGATTGGTCGAGGTATACTGCCCTCAGCCAATCAGAAGAGCCCCTCAAAACTGAGACGCAGTTCTCATTCAGGTCCGCCTTTTTTTTTACCCATTGACATACATTACCGGTGTGTCGGCGATTTTATGGCCGCCCACCTGGTTCTATTTGTCGGCCCTAAAATCGCGGACACACCGCTAATGCATCTCTATGGGCAGTCAGCCCGATTTCGGATTGAACGCCGACCAATCAGAATTCGAGCTGACTGCCCATACACATGCATTAGCGGTGTGTCCGCGATTTTAGGGCCGACAAATAGAACCAGGTGGCCGGCCATAAAATCGCCGACACACCGCTAATGTATGTCAATGGGGAAAGAAAAAGGCGGACCTGAATGAGAACTGCGTCTCACTCAGAGTTAAAAAAATAAATAAATTAAATAATAAAAATAATAATTTAAAAATAATTAAAAAATAATAAAAAAATAAATAAAAAATATTAAATAATTAAATAATAATAATAATAAAAAAAAAAAAAAATGCGGACCTGAATGAGAACTGTGTCTCACTCTCCCTTAAAAAAATAAATAAATTAAATAATAAAAATAATAATTTAAAAATAATTAACAAATAATAAAAAAATAAATAAAAAATATTAAATAATTAAATAAAAATAATAATAAAAAAAAAAAAAAATGCGGACCTGAATGAGAACTGTGTCTCACTCTCACTTAAAAAAATAAATAAATTAAATAATAAAAATAATAATTTAAAAATAATTAAAAAATAATAAAAAAATAAATAAAAAATATTAAATAATTAAATAAAAATAATAATAAAATAAATAAATGCTAATAATAATGATATTCATGCTATTAATAATGTTATTAATGCTAATAATGCTATTATTAATGCTATTTATGCTAATAATAATGCTATTAATAATGCTATTAATGCTATTAATGCTAATATTTATCCTATTAATGGTATTATTAATGCTATTAATGCTAATAATAATGCTATTAATGCTATTAATGCTAATAATAATGCTATTAATGCTATTAATAATGTTAATTAATGCTATTATTAATGCTAATAATGCTATTATTAATGCTATTTATGCTAATAATAATGCTATTAATGCTATTAATAATGCTATTAATGCTATTATTTATGCCATTAATGCTAATATTTATCCTATTAATGGTATTATTAATGCTATTAATGCTAATAATAATGCTGTTAATGCTATTAATAATGCTATTAATGCTATTAATTCTAATATTTATCTTATTAATGGTATTATTAATGCTATTAATGCTAATAATAATGCTATTAATGCTATTAATGCTAATAATAATGCTATTAATTATTAATAATGTTATTAATGCTATTATTATTGCTAATAATGCTATTATTAATGCTATTAATGCTAATAATAATGCTATTAATGCTATTAATAATGTTATTAATGCTATTATTAATGCTAATAATGCTATTATTAATGCTATTAATGCCAATAATAATGCTATTAATAATGCTATTAATGCTATTAATGCTAATATTTATCCTATTCATGCTATTAATGCTAATAATAATGCTATTAATGCTATTAATAATGCTATTAATGCTATTAATTATGCTATTAATGCTATCAATGCTAATATTTATCCTATTAATGGCATTATTAATGCTATTAATGCTAATAATAATGCTATTAATGCTATTAATAATGTTATTAATGCTATTATTAATGCTAATAATGCTATTGTTAATGCTATTTATGCTAATAATAATGCTATTAATGCTAATATAATGCTATTAATGCTATTAATGCTAATATTTATCTTATTAATGGTATTATTAATGCTATTAATGCTAATAATAATGCTATTAATGCTATTAATGCTAATAATAATGCTATTAATGCTATTAATAATGTTATTAATGCTATTATTAATGCTAATAATGCTATTATTAATGCTATTAATGCTAATAATAATGCTATTAATGCTATTAATAATGTTATTAATGCTATTATTAATGCTAATAATGCTATTATTAATGCTATTTATGCTAATAATAAAGCTATTAATGCTATTAATAATGCTATTAATGCTATTAATGCTAATATTTATCCTATTAATGGTATTATTAATGCTATTAATGCTAATAATAATGCTATTAATGCTATTAATAATGTTATTAATGCTATTATTAATGCTAATAATGCTATTATTAATGCTATTAATGCTAATAATAATGCTATTAATGCTATTAATAATGTTACTAATGCTATTATTAATGCTAATAATGCTATTATTAATGCTATTAATGCCAATAATAATGCTATTAATAATGCTATTAATGCTATTAATGCTAATATTTATCCTATTCATGCTATTAATGCTAATAATAATGCTATTAATGCTATTAATAATGCTATTAAATGCTATTAATTATGCTATTAATGCTATCAATGCTAATATTATCCTATTAATGGCATTATTAATGCTTTATAATGCTATTAATAATGTTATTAATGCTATTATTAATGCTATATAATGCTATTATTAATGCTATTAATGCTAATAATAATGCTATTAATGCTATTAATAATGTTTTTAATGCTATTATTAATGCTAATAATGCTATTATTAATGCTATTTATGCTAATAATAATGCTATTAATGCTATTAATAATGCTATTAATGCTATTAATGCTAATATTTATCCTATTAATGGTATTATTAATGCTATTAATGCTAATAATAATGCTATTAATGCTATTAATAATGTTATTAATGCTATTATTAATGCTAATAATGCTATTATTAATGCTATTAATGCTAATAATAATGCTATTAATGCTATTAATAATGTTATTAATGCTATTATTAATGCTAATAATGCTATTATTAATGCTATTAATGCCAATAATAATGCTATTAATAATGCTATTAATGCTATTAATGCTAATATTTATCCTATCATGCTATTAATGCTAATAATAATGCTATTAATGCTATTAATAATGCTATTAATGCTATTAATTATGCTATTAATGCTATCAATGCTAATATTTATCCTATTAATGGCATTATTAATGCTATTAATGCTAATAATAATGCTATTAATGCTATTAATAATGTTATTAATGCTATATTAATGCTAATAATGCTATTATTATATGCTATTATATGCTAATTAATAATGCTATTAATGCTATTAAATAATGCTATTAATGCTATTAATGCAATTATTTATTATAATGTATATATTAATGCTATTAATGCTAATATAATGCTATTAATGCTATTAATGCTAATAATAATGCTATTAATGCTATTAATAATGTTATTAATGCTATTATTAATGCTAATAATGCTATTAATAATGCTATTAATGCTAATAATGCTATTAATGCTATAATAATGTTATTAATGCTATTATTAATGCTAATAATGCTAATAATAATGCTATTAATGCTATTAATAATCTATAATGCTATTAATGCTAATATTTATCCTATAATGGTATTATTAATGCTATTAATGCTATTAATAATGCTATTAATGCTATAATAATGTTATTAATGCTATTATTAATGCTAATAATGCTATTATTAATGCTATTAATGCTAATAATAATGCTATTAATGCTATTAATAATGTTATTAATGCTATTAATTAATGCTAATAATGCTATTATTAATGCTATTTATGCTAATAATAATGCTATTAATGCTATTAATAATGCTATTAATGCTATTAATGCTAATATTTATCCTAATAATGGTATTATTAATGCTATTAATGCTAATAATAATGCTATTAATGCTATTAATGCTAATAATAATGCTATTAATGCTATTATTAATGCTAAATAATGCTAATTATATTAATGCTATTATATGCTAATAATAATGCTATTAATGCTATTAATAATGTTATTAATGCTATTATTAATGCTAATAATGCTATTATAATGCTATTTATGCTAATAATAATGCTATTAATGCTATAAATAATGCTATTAATGCTATTAATGCTAATATTTATCCTATTAATGTATTTTTAATGCTATTAATGCTAATAATAATGCTATTAAGTATTAATGCTAATAATAATGCTATTAATGCTATTAATAATGTTTATAAATGCAATATATAATGCTAATAATGCTATTATTAATGCATTAATGCTAATAATAATGCTATTAATGCTATTAATAATGTTATTAATGCTATTATTAATGCTAATAATGCTATTAATAATGCTATTAATGCTAATAATAATGCTATTAATGCTATTAATACTGTTATTAATGCTCATAATACTGCTAATAATGCTATTAATACTGCTATTACTGCTAATAATAATGCTATGGCTTATATTATTGCTATTGATGATGCGATTATTATTTAAAAATCTTTAAAAAAACAATAAACATATTTTAGATACCCGATGCATTTGCATCAGGTTAACAGCTATAACTACTATAATCAAATTAATGCACGTTCTAGAATCCCGATGCATTTGCATCGGGCTCACAGCTAGTATAATATAAGCACTCAGGCACTTGCATATTCCCTTCTTATCTAGGACCTTCACAAACCTAGACTATGGGTATCGTGAGAAGGATGCCTGGAGATACAGGAAGGACACTCGGTCTACTTTGGATGTGAATAAAACATACGGTTGCTGGGAACATTTGTGCTAAGCAGCGATAATTCAGACAACTTAAATATTGAATTTTTAATTTCTCCAGTACAGCAATAAAACTGCTAAAATATTCTATTCTAGCTTTTATAGTGGATGGAGGAGGCTTGTTAGACTGTTGCAATTAGCACAGAATGGTGTTTCTGTAACGCTCTGTGGGAAAGCACCTTGAATTAAGGAGTTTGCAGCATTTCCTGTCAGGGTGATATAAGGACATCTCCTGCAGCCTGGATATAAGTGATGGCGGTGGCTGACGTCCATGCAGTGAGTAGCACGCTTTTGTTTTAGCTCCTCTATAGAAAGGGTTAACCATTAAGTCACCGCTGCCTTTGTCTTGATTAACATCTTTGCCTGTTGTCTCCTTTCTCCAGTTCCTGGCAGCCTACCAAGAAGATCCTGCAGACCATGCGGAGACAAGCAAGGTTAGATTCTGAAAATTAATCATTAGACAAGTGAACATCCCTCTGGTGAAGAGGCAAACGGTGTACGCTGTATGCACATAGCGGCGCGTAGGCATATTGCAAATCAATATTGTTCTACAGCGTGTTGGGGTCAACAACACTATTGAGATGCACGTTTTCAACCTAACAAATTCCATAAAGCTTTTAATGATAGTGACCTTATGATGATCATCAGTGAGTCCTGGCCATTGTTTCAGGCCTAAATAATAGTCTGTTTGTCCAAAAAACGGAGTCACGCACACATTTACATCTACAAATAGAGATCTCGTTCCCTGAATAATTGAAATTGCTTTTATTGTAGGATAAAAATGTTTGCGTGTTTTATTGTCTCTTCGTCTTCACAGCTGCCAAACACAATTGATCCAGATTATCTTACTTTACTGCCAGTAACGGAGCTCCCAGCCCCCTGACAGCAATGGATTGCACAGAAAATATGAGGCTGCGCTGGTGTTCATTATGGACTGCATCTGTCAAGGGGTCCTGATAACTTTACTGAGAGGTATTATACTGTACCCACAGTGCAAACCACAGGAACGCTCTGTATCAAGGATAGAATGCCCCGAATACTCGAAAAGTAAGGCTCGAATTTGGACACATTGACAGCTCCTATTTAAAGTATGCTTCTTAAAGCATTTTTTGGTATGTTTTTATCATTTTGTAACATTTATATTACACCTCTTTTATTGCCATTTCTCAAGTTCTATGTAGAAGACTGGGACACAAATGTCTATTAAACTTAATTTAAATGGTCACTTTTGTTTCCACAAACTTTGCAAAAATTAATAACACAATCAAATATAATTAACATTGTAATATATCCTCTTGGGTCAAGGGTATGTCCACAAGTTAAGTATTTGGTGCAGAAATCTCTGTAACATTGCTGCATCTCTTGGCAGGAAATACACAGCGTAAAATACACACTTTTCTGTGTCGTTTTGATGCTTTTTTGCTGTACGTTTATGATGCTGATTTTTTCCCTGCTTATTAGCATGGGTGAAATCCACAGCAATAAAGCTAAAAGAATTGACATGCTGCAGATCTAAATCAGCATCAAATCTGCAAAGGAAAAATACTCAACGTAAAACTTCAGAATTCTCATTCACTTCGGTCAGGAAACGCTTCAGATTTTGTGACAAATCTGCACCAAAAAAGCTAGACACAACATGTAGACACAGTCTTGAAATACATCTTTAGCCTCTTATGACAAATGTCTCTCCTCCATACTTCATCCTGAACCAGTCATTCACTCTAAAAAACTGCAGATAGTAGTCTTTGGAGAGGAAAGGAGTGACAGAGAGAGGCAGAGTGTGGTGGTGTTGTTTTCTAGTAAGTTATTTCATCTCCCACCAGTGCTAGATTCACAGCTACACTGCTCAGTACTGCAGTATCATGACCTCCATGCTGTTGTTTATGCTGATGAATAGGTGCTACAAAAAAGATAGGAAAGCAGGAAATCCCTCATGGCTTTGTGCTGTATATGGGAGTCATTATTGCAGGTATTCTCAGATGGTAAACGAAACTAAAGGTGGAAACTGTAGAAAGAAAAATGCAAGACAAATTATTACAAGATGAAATAGGCAAAGAGAGAAGAAGACGAGAAGACAATCAAAGGATTATGACATTATCGTGATTAGTCTAAACTTGCTGCCGTGATCACATATTATGATGCTTAATGAACATTAAAAGCTTTTTCCCAAAAGAGTGGAATACATTTTTTTGAAAAGTCATCAATTTTATTGCACAACTGAAAGTTGTGTGAAAAATGTGCAACTTTTGGGATTTTCACCCCAGTTTCTAGCAGCTCTTCTGAAATGGGCGGAGCTGGGGTGGTCAGGGATGTAGTAGGGGCTTGACATCGCAGTTTGTCTAATTCATGATGAGCTGTAGTGCTCCATACTCCATGAATATCACTTCAGACTCTGACTGGAGTAAGATTTCTGGATTCCTGGCAGACCTCTCAGTGGCGCACACCACACTTCACACACTCCAGATTCATGAACTTCTTGATAAACTAAGCATGGGTGGCTCTACCATGCCTCTCATCAAGACAGGCAAGAAAATCACCAGTCTTGATGAACCGGTGCCATAATATTAATAATACATATGTTAACTGGAGGAATAGGGAGTGGTGTGCAGGATCACCACAGAATAACTAGATTTATAGTATGTCAACTTGTTTACTAAATTTTAGTTATATTAATGGCTCACTCACACCACTATATAGCATAGACCTTTGCTATCCTATGTTTTATTTGATTCCGGTAGACATGCTAAGAAAATGAGTTTTTGAACGTGAGTTCCGGTAACAACACCCTTGGAACTCATGTCACTGTTTTTGATGTTTTGACCTGTGATGTCACATTGTTTATGTATAAAACTAATGTTGCTAAGTGAACTGTAGCTTAACAGCCCTGAGGAAGTAGGGTGTCAACTACAAAACGCGTCGGCACGATTAAATGTTCTTTGGAGTATATTGGTTGTCCTCTCATGGTTAGCGCGGACTTCAAAAACCTGTTTTCTCAGGACGTCTCCTGGATTCATAACCTCGCGAAGGTCCGCAGTGAGCATCTTCCATCCTTGCGGTATCATTCGGTTGTGACTCACAACCGAACAAGGTGAGATGTACAACCTTAGTACACTCTGTTAAGCACAGGTAAGGCCCTATGTGTGCTCCTTTCTCCTCTTTTTATGTTTTATTTGATGGCACTAAGACCAATGTTAGTCTTTGGGGCCGTTCCATTGAGCTTATGCCATTTTCTCATGCAGAACAAATCTAATGGCGTGCACTCATTCATGTCTAAGTGGGTAAAAATCATTGAACAGCACTTGGATAACATCCAAGTGCATTCCGATTTCTGCTGACTCACAGGATGGAGAAGATGGAGAAATTTTGTTCTCCATCTTCTCCTCACCTGTGCTATGATTTTCTCATCATAGAGTTGGATCACACTAACCCGCCACTCTGATCAAAATCAAATAAAAGTTTGAGTTTGATTGTATTATAATTAACATAGCACAGGTATGCAAAATTTGGGTATATGAAAATTGTTTCAATTCCAATGATTGATATTATATTTTCTTATACCCAGATTTCAAAAAGCACTTTTAACCCATGACTTATGGATTTTGCACAATATGCTTGTGAAAGTACGTAAGATGAACAAGAAAAATCTTTATTGTACCCAGAAAAGTACACAATATTATGTTAAAAATGTATTGAGCATTCCTTCTGCAACTTTACTGGAAATAAATTATTGCACCTGTGGATGTTCTCTGTGAAGGATCCAGCAGTAGTTCCCCATCATGTTCACTTTCCATCTACGCTGGCGTTATCATTACGTCTTCTTGATATGCTGATGGAATCTTTCTCCTTGCACATTGCTAGCAGCACCAAGGTTTTCAGGAAAGTAGTCCAAATGGAAATGTAAAAACTGTAACTTCAAATTCATCTGACAACCCAAGACTTTGAGATGTTTCAGCATGTTCTTCACGATTGACTGATTGATCTTTGTTGTTACCTAAATATTTCTTTATGACTTCTTAA
This sequence comes from Allobates femoralis, assembly GCA_033576535.1. Taxonomy (NCBI): domain Eukaryota; kingdom Metazoa; phylum Chordata; class Amphibia; order Anura; family Aromobatidae; genus Allobates; species Allobates femoralis. The sequence continues at coordinate 112,177,028 of JARQOC010000008.1, read as the reverse complement.
AGAAGCCCTTTATTCAATAGTTTTCATTTTTGTTTCAAACATGTCATCCTTCATAAGTTTCCAAATATCTGTCCTCTCAAAAATGCCTTCCTTCAGTTTTGTTTTGGACAGTCCCTGAAACTTGGTACTCAGATACTTAGAAGTCACTGCTACTCTTGGTAGAGCTTTGACAAACTGCCTCATCAGTCCAAGCTTATGTGGAGTGGTGGCAGGAGAACTTTAGTGGGATCAACTAAACTGTCCATAGCCATGCTCTTGAGTCTACATTGCAAATTATAATTATAATCTTTTCTGCCTACAGGAGCCAATCACAGCACAGCATTCATTGATTTCCAACCAATCATACAAAAAAGGTCAAAAAATCGTGCAAGAAAAAGCCTATTGGCCACTTTACACATCCCAATATCGGTCCGATGTTGGATACAACGACGCGGGAGCGCGCAATTTTTGGGCAGAATTCCAAGATCGCATAGGAGATGTTACACAGCGCGATATCGGCAGGCAACGCAAATGCGATGTGTACGCCCCCTTGTACGGGCGACCCAGGAACGACCATTTAACATGGGAGAGAATAGGGGAAGTTGTACTCCAAATCGTTGTTGGGCTTTTACACAGCACGATCCGGCCACATCGTCCATCCAATATCGGGCCGTTGGAGAGCTGTCATTTCTTTCCCGATATCGTTTTGGCATCGTTCTTGCATCATATTGGACATTTACACCATACAATGCACGAATGATATCGGGGCCAACGCACAAGCCACGTGACTTTTGATCGGAGTCGGACGACGATATCAGGACATGTAAAGTGGCCATATGAAGTTAGTGTTTGTGAAAAAACTCTTTGTGATGGAATTTTTAGATATGTGTACTGAATTCAGTGGTCAAAAGTATAAAAAAAACTACTTTCAGACCTGTGTAATCAATGCAATTTACAAATCACATGTGATTCCAACCTAAAACTTACAATCCTGGAAACTCCAACAATTTCAAAAAAATCATCAAAACAAAAACTTTTGAATTAATATGAAACTTAGGAATATTTAATGCATATTATTTTAGTAAATATACTGTACATTGAGCAATATTTAAATGATAACTTTATGTTCAGATGTACATTTCTAAGCAGTTAAAGTAAGATTGTATTTTTGATCAACTACGTCAATTGTGACGCTTGCAAATGAGCCGTGAGCAATTATTACACAAAGACCTGGATCGCTGATTTGCCAGCAAACTTTTCTGCACAATTGATCAATGTACTAAACTGTATTTGTCAGAAGAAGTAAGATGAACACTGCTACATTCGAATAGGAGCACAACATGGCGGCATTATGTCACCACAGCTGTTCTGTCTTTATAGAAAAATGGTAATGTGTTATTGCTTCTGATGGCTGCTATGGTACAATCCAAATTGAAGACAACAGATGCTGTAACCTCGTCTCTGTTGATGATGTTAAGTAGGAAGACTCACACCAGGAGATATGAATGGAGCTTTTGAGGCAGTAATAATTGTGGATCACTATTAAAAAGTTAGTACAAAAAGTATTTAACAGAATAAATTGAACTGACGCATTATGTTCAAGTTCATATCAGGGTATGATTATAATTGTGACCTACATTATCTTAACACAGCAGGAACAAAGTAGAATAATATAATTATGTCGGCATCTTGAAAACATCTATTTTTGTGTTGAAAACATCCCTTTTAAAGAGAACCTGTCTTGAAAGAAATGCTATCAACCTGTAGATATGAGGTTAATCTACAAGGTAACAGCATTCTGACCCTGTGCGGCCGCCACATTGAGGATATGGAAAGATGATGGGAGTGTAGGTGTGCCACGGTCTGCGCTGCTCCAGGGCTTAAAAAACTCACCAAAGAGACAGTCAGATTTCCATCCTTTATTCTCCTCCTCCTACGCGTTTCGGCGCCTAGCCTGGCACCTTCATCAGGGTATTCCCTGATAAAGGTGCCAGGCTAGGTGCCGAAATGCGTAGGAGGAGGAGAATAAAGGATGGAAATCTGACTGACTCTTTGGTGAGTTTTTTAAGCCCTGGAGCAGCGCGGACCGTGGCACACCTACACTCCCATCATCTTTCTGGATTAAACCACTGTTCAGTGGTCGGTGGAGGTCCTGCAGCAGCTTGGAATAAATTTTCCAAAACGCCTTCAAACCAGTTGAGGGGATCACAACTGCACCAGGTGAGTGGCTTCTCGGCATCACCCCATTACCATCAGTGTCACAAGTGATAGGGCACTATTGCGCCTCTTGTCCCCCACCCTTTTATATTTTTACATTGAGGATATGAACCTTACTCCTCCTACCAGCCTTGGGCTTTCAGTCATAAGGGTGGGGCCAGTGCAGGTTCAGTTAGTTACTAGTAAGTAGTAAAAAACCGGGCACTACTGGACACCTCAGGATTTTCACCTTTATAAATATGTTTTTCAGTCTGGTGATGTGTGAGTGCACTAGAGTTTGCACACTTAAATTGTGGAACATCAAACGAAGTCTATGTAGATAGTGAAAAAAGGGCACTCACCCATATTGTGCTGTCAATCTCTTTTATTCCGGTTCCATTTGACAAAGTGGAGTGAGGGGGGTGGTAGACAGCAGACAACGGCCTGTTTCATCCTGGCCTGACTTCAACTTGTCCAGGCAGCTTCAGTTACTGCTTTTTCACCACACCTCAGTACTGACTGAAAGCCGGCTCTTCACTGATGCAATGTTGAGCCAGATGTCAGTCAGCGCAATAGTTACAGAAGCTACTCACTATTTACAGACTGAAATTGCATTAGCCGCGCCTCTAGTACTAAAAGCTTGAGGCTGCCAGAAGGAATAATGTTCATTTCCTCCCGGCAGTTGGGCTCTCATTGTGGCAGCCGCATAGTGTCAGAACGCTGTTGACCTGCATATGGTTAATCTCTGACTTTTTTCATTGCAACATTTCATATAGCGTACTTTCTTTTAATAATGGCTACTGACCTTTATGGGCTATTGTCATAATCTACACTTTTCTCTATGGGTGTAAATAGCTTTATTTTTATTTTTTATTAATCTGTGCAAGGTACATAATGTCTGGTATGTGGATTAAGGAGTCATTGTCGTTTCAGTACCCTTACTATAAAACTATAGTACAGGCGAATATAAGAAACTTTGTGATATATCTGATAAAAAATATCTGTTTCTTTCTCCACCTATGAGACTTTTCTCCCTGCTCTCTGCCTCATTTTCAACTTTATCTCCTCTTAAATACAGCTCATAATCATTTTTGGCAAATTCATACAGATTGCTGTCACATTGAGGAGTCAAGTTACAGACCAAATAGAAGTCTGTAGAGAGGGGATGGGGAGAGAAGTGAGGAATAAAGTGAGAGATCACACAAAGACAGATCCTGCTGCAGCTATCAGAAAATATACTTTATTTCTGGATTCGCAGTCACACTGCTCAGCACTGCTGTGTAACATCTTCCATGCTGCTGCTGTTACTTCTGTCTGTGTTAGAGAAAGAATAGCTAACATTCTTCTTTCTGTGTGTATACAGTATGGCCGAAATCAATGCAGCTATTCACCACCCACAAGCTCAGAGGGAACTGAAAATTACAGAGAGAGTCTAGAGAGAGGAAAACTGGTGAAAAATGCATTATACAAGTCTTATAGTGGCCAAAAGCAGTATAATTCATTATGAATACACACCACAACATATTCATAAATGTTACCTGAAAAGAAAGTGTGCTTTAAGTCACAAAAGGGTACAGCATAATCAGTAAACAGGAGAAAAAACTGAAAGTAAAAGTGAGTAATAGAAATGTTGCAGAACCCTATCAGTCACCATTATTAGCATGGCTTATAAATAGAAAATGAAATAAGAACAAATGACCATAATAGTGAGATATTTCTTCTGGTCACCGCTTAAAGGGAACCTGTCACCTCATTGTACCTCTCTGACCTATCACTAGCTGTCCCTACACCTTCCTAGCTGCTCCCTACCCATCCCTGTCTGCTGTAAATGTGCCCTATAAAGATAGTGAAAAATGAGTTATGACTTACAAGCAGTTGCTCAGTCAGGAGACTGGAAAGGCGTGCTCCAGGCTCCATTCTCCCCTCCTCTCTTCATCACTGCACGCCTTTCTGGGCTTCATCATTCAGTCTTCATCTCCTCCTCTTGTTTGAATTTCCTGCCCTCTTCTGCTCCTATGATGCACCGGCCAGTACATCATATCCAGCCCGGTGGATTGTGGGAAGCTGGCCTCGGCTTCTGGCGCATGCGCAGTGCGCATATTGAGGCCGGTGTGGTCACGTGGTCTTTACATGTAGCTTTATGAACATGGCCTATCGATCAACCGGAAAATTGTCAAGAGGATAAAACTTAACATTTATTTTTATCTTTCAAAAGACTAGATTGTCCATAAAACTACACAAGTGGTAACCACACTGTGCATATGTGTCACACCAGTGATATAAAAAACTCCTCTATTTCTTTCTAGAGGTTTAACCCCTTCAGGACCCAGCCTATTTTGACCCTAAATACCTTGGCATTTTTTGCAATTCTGACCAGTGTCCCTTTATGAGGTTATATCTCTGGAACGCTTCAACCGATCCTAGCGATTCTGAGATTGTTTTTTCGTGATATATTGGGCTTCATGCTAGTATTAAATTTAGGTTGATAATTTTTGCGTTTATTTGTGAAAAAATCAAAAATATGGCAAAAATTTTGAAAATTTCACAATTTTCACATTTTTAATTTTTTTTTCTGATAAACCAGAGAGATATGTGACACAAAAAAGTTATTAAATAATATTTCCCACATGTCTACTTCAGATTGTTAGCGGACACCATGTCGTGTTTGGAGAGCCCCTGTGTGCCTAAATATTGGAGCTCCCCCACAAGTGACCCCATATTGGAAAGTAGACCCCCCAGGGAACATATCTAGATGCATAGTGAGCACTTTGAACCCTCAGGTGCTTCACAAATTAATCCCTCCTGACAGCCAAGGTGGAAACCCTCCACTGTGCCACCAACCCCTGCATGAGCGCAAGCTCTTGGTGTGACACACAACAACCCAGTGACATTCTTTATAAACATCCCATTGCAGTACATACCCTAGAGCTGATCCTCAACTACAAACCTAAAGGGTTAAAGCCTCCCAAAGATCAGTTATTCTATAACTCTCTATGGGCTATGACTATGCATTGGATGCTTACAAATAAAGCGACTTTGTCATCAAGGCCCACATGGGCCGAAACGTCAGTTTTGTCGCAAGCAACCGACACTGTAAATAAACTTTTCACCTAAAGCATAATCTCTCGTACGTGTGCAGTGATTCCTATATATATACAGTAGATGTGGGGGGACACTTAGGAGGAAGCGGGGGCAGTCAGGAGGAGGCGGGCGGCAGGAAGAGGAAGCGGGAGGCAGGGACAGGAAGCCGGGGGGGGTAGAAAGATGAAGGGGGGGCAGGAAAGAGAGGTGGGGGACAGGGGGGGAGTTAGAGGATGACAGGGGAGAAGATAGGAGGGTAGAGATAGCAGCAGCAGGCAGGGAAACATGACAGGTGCGGTGATTTTCACTTTCACTTTTGAGCGACAATAACCGCGCCTGAAGCCGGGGGGGTGGGGATGGGGGCAAATCGCCATGGGGGTACAACTCCCCATGTACCTGCAGGCCGAGTGACAGGTCAGTGAGACCCTCACTCAACCTGCAGGAGCCCGGTCATTCCATGGCCCAGGGGGTGGGCCATGGGTCGGGAATGAACTTGTTTTCATGGCCCAAACGGTGGGCCAAAGGTCGGGAAGGGGTTAAAACCTGGTTGGAGATATGATCAATGGAATTAACCTCCAGTCTCCAATGGTCACAGCCAACCTATATATGTCCAGACTTTAGAAACACTCAGACCACATCACTTTTGCTCTGTGTCAAATCCAGCATATATTAATGTGTCAGGAAAACATAAACCCACTTTCCCTTTATAATTGGAAAAGTTCTCACCAGGTCTTCCTGAGATCACATATGGTTTAGAGTCACTAGTAAACCGACTGTCCTTCTGCTAGTGACAATGAGGTTTTTTGGGCTCCAATTTACACTTTTGTTTACATTACCATTAGTCCACTCCCGACGCGTTTCAGATTTTATTCCTCATCAGGGGATTTACAGTTTTGGTTGTCAAAGGGGTCCTGATCACAGGTTACCCCTATGATGGTGTTTTGATGTCTCTAGAGATAAGACATGATCAGTATTATTTTCCTGGGTCTCACATGGTCCATAGCACCAGTATTCCCTTTTTATAGTACCTTGCCCAATCGGTATATGCTGCCCCTAGGTTCACTTACCCAGCATTGCCCAATTCAGCCTCCATATGTCAGAGCACACCGCCGCGGCGTTCTGCCGTGCTTTCTAACCACAAACTTTCAGTCACATGGTGTGCCTCACCCCTGGAAGTGATGCGCACGCTTGTGCATCATCACGCAGCGTCACTTCCGGTCGGTCGAGCGCTGTGGAACACAAGTATGCGTTCCACGCTCTTGTCCTACTTCCTTTTTGTTTGTGGGAGTGTTTTGGGCTCTCAATAAGGCATAGAGTTATGGGAGGCGGTTTTCATTACACTGCGATTCTCACATATGTAGAGGGCTTGCAGTCAGACAAGCACGCCTTTCTTTCTCCCAGTCAGGCGTAATATGGGATCCTTTCACTTATATCGATTTTCTAGCATTTTAGAGCATTTCTAGTTATTGTGGTTCTCTAGATGTTAGCTGTCATGGAATGTTTTCGTCTTTTTTTGGGACAAGGAGTTTTGTTCTTTCCGTATCCTTGACCTCCCTCCATGCCTTTCTTATCATCTTCACTGGGTACCCTCTGTCCTCCAGACGCATCTTGAGGTCGTCCGCCTGAGTTTGGAAGCTCTTCTCTGTCGAGCAGTTCCTTCTCATCCTTATCATCTGGCTCTTCGGGATTCCTCATTTATGACTAGTAGGGTATCCACTATCCCACCGCAAAAGTGAGTTTGTGGCAGTTTTCTTTCGATATGTACTTGTCTGAATGCTCCCTTGTGTGTCCCTCTCAATCAACACATCTAGGAACGGTAATTGTTGTTTATGGGTTTCGAAAATAAACCTAAGGCAAAGGTTGTTACAATTTAAGCATCTCACTGCTTTCCCAAAATCCTGTTCTGACCCCCTCCAAATGTCATTTTGTCAGATTTTTGACCTGATAGATTCCCTTTTACTGAAATATTTCTGAATTTTAATAGTCATAACAGATTTTCGCTTTTCTTACTATTGTAATTATTGTGGTTGGCATTGCACCCGCGCACACTGACAGGATTGAATGCCACAGTTTTTTTTAAATTACTATGCACTTGTGAATGGCATTACAAATTCACTTTCTGGCATCTGATGGGCTGGTGGTGTGTATTGCAGTGCAGGGACCTGGCTAGTGGTACTCTGCACCAAATTGCATTTCAGCTGAATGTACTGTATGTCCACAGATACACATCAAGCTGAAATAGGCATTCTTCTATCTTGGGCCTGGTTATGGATGCACCATCTGTGACCATGATCATTGTACCCCTTCCTGCAATGATAAAAAAAATCTATATTTTCAAAACTTTTAGGTTTGCTCTCTGCTGCATGTATTGTCTTAGAATTGTGTTGACCTTTATTTACCTATTTTGATGATGGGATTTTTAGTCACGTTTTGGAAAAAGTTTCAAGGATTTTTTAGTTATATTATTCCATCATCTAACTGTTACAGTAGCTATAAATATCATCCTTGGGTCCTTTGATTTCCATCTCCCTTACTTTTTCAGCAGCACACAAGGTCATTTTTTCCTTCATTTATGCGTTCTGTTGCTCATGCATTGAAATTTAAGTGTCACTTTAATTACTTAGATTAATACTTAACTGATCAGGCTGGTTATGGAAGCGTTGCTGGAACCCTGTATTTTCTTAAATTGAATGACGTGCCATATGCCTTACATATGTTATTATTCTGCACATATTCTCTGTACTTGAGCTATGCATACGACCTGTTGTAGTATAACGCGGCTTAGACATAGTAATGTATTGCTTTTGGAAGTCATATTATAAACTACAGCTGTTATCTAGCAACTGATTGTTGGTGACCTTATTCCAAAGCTTTATTTGCAGTCATATTTTCCACTAAAACACATCTGCCACTTGGTTCTTTTTTGCCTCAATTGAATTCAGTGGGAATTTACTACACTCTGTGAATCTGAGGTGTCTTCAAGGGCAACGACAGAGGATAAATCTTTGCTTGGAATGGTTCGTTGTTACAATTTCCACTTACATGAAGAGCAAAAGGTTCTAGAGTGGTTTGAGAAGCATCTGATAAGTGCGGGAAGCACAGATGTGGCAGCCACTTGACAATACAAATAAAACAGTTCAGCAAATCCTCAGATCAACTGTATGTGAGTGCGCGTAGACTGTATTTCACTTTACTTTCACACTAAAGGTCTATTTAACAATGATAGTGTGGCAGGAGCCATTTGTCTACACAATGATTTGACCGGATGAGTACAACTATAGGAGGCAGGTTCATGGAATATTGCATTATGTAAATAGTTAACGCCATGTTCCCACGGAGCATGAATGCTGCATAATTTTTCAGTTTCATTTTTAATAAGAACAATTTGCTATGTTGAAATGGAACCTGACATCAGGATTTACCCCTAAGAACCAACTACAGCACTGCATTTGTCATTAAATGCTTGTTTCAAGCAAACAAATGTTAAAGTTGTTAAAAGGGAATCAGTCAGCAGTAATTTGCGATGTAAAATGATCGTGCTGCAAGGGATAAGAAACAAAAGTCATCTTTGCCTCTCTTATCAGACTCTGTGCTATTGTTTATGTAAACTAAAACCTTTGTCACCTGGTGATTACCAATACATGACTACCTTATCTTGCAAACAGCAGTCAACATTCCCCTGCTGTGATTGACATCTCACTGTCAATGTCCTATTGTGGGTGGGGGCAGGTATCTCAGCTCTGCTGCATGCCTAAAACTACATGCTTTGATTGTGACAGAACGTTTGCAGCCAGTAATCTAAATTCAAATCATTAGTTTCAGAATCTCTTTACCTATAACATTCTGATGAAGTAGCAAGAACTTGTTGTCAGATTCCCTTTAGGGAAATTTGCTCGTATAAGCGTAAGATCATCATTTTCATCTTTTTAGCCTGCATATTACTTTGACTAGTCATAGTGGCATGTACTTCTGCTGAGCAGTCCAGCCCAGCTGATAACATTCCCATAGAGGTGCAGTGATGGTCCCTGTAGTTTCCCCCTTTTTAATCCAAACATCCTATGTCAATGCTGATCTTACATTTACTTTATATAAGTAACTTTCCCTTAACATTGAGTTACTACTTGCAAAGAGCATTTAATGGCAAATGCAGTGCTGTAATAAATAACTAAGAGTAAATCCTGCTGTCAAGTTCCCTTTAACAGTTAAACCAAAGTGGATGGGGTTCCAAGAAATACTGAATTTGCTTTTAAAGACATGGTGGAACTCTCCTTTTCTTTGTGCATTTTATCCAGTACAGTTCACACTTCTATAACAAAGATCTGACACTCCAGCGAGTGTGAAGAAACCACCAGGGACCCGCCTGTCCAATTAGTGTCCCATACCGCTCAGCTACCAGCAACTTTTAAAGTATTAGTAGAAAAAGGAACACAAACAATCCAGAACTAATAAGCACAGTAAGGCTAGGGTCAGATTAGCGCTATTTGCTGTGCTCAGGGGGTTCCATTAAAAACATAGAACTTGGGAGCCTTGACACGGTGTTACCGTCATGGTAATGCGACGTCAGCACTGCCAATTCATCCCTATGGTGCCGGAGCCCTGAGCACAGCTCAAATGCTGGCATATCAGTGCCGTGTTTGAAATCTCGCGCTTTGTCCTAGCACATCACAAGACATTTCAGAGCGCATCATGTGATGCACTAGGAAAGAGCGCGAGATTTCAAACACGGAACTCAGATGCCGGCGTTTGAGCTGTGCTCAGGGCTCCGGCACCATAGGGATGAATTGGCAGCACTGACGCAGCGTTACCATGATGGTAACACCGCGTCAAGGCTCCCAAATGCTATGTTTTTAATGGAGCCTCCCTGAGCGCAGCAAATAGCGCTAATCTGACCCTAGACGAACAAATACAAGAGAATGAATGATTTATTAATTGGTATACATTTTATTATACAACAAAAAATACTGGAAAAATTTTGCATATTGAAAAATATAATGATGTGTAAAGAAAAGTAGGGGCACCGGGCACCAACAGGGCTAATGGTCCTTCCTATTGCTCAATAGAGACAGACCGCTGTCTTTCCCCCAGCCACCTGGTGGTGCAGCGCCTACATAAGCCGGTCAAGCATATACAGTCCAGGTATAGAAAACAACAAGGCGGCACTCACCGTTTGTTCACAGGTGCTTTCTTTATTGCAGTGGTGCGGGGAGGGGGTGCATGAAGGTACAGACGACAGGTCCTGTTTCGCGGTTTGCCTGGTACAGGAAGCGGGCAAACCGCGAAACAGAACCTGTCGTCTGTACCTTCATGCACCCCCTCCCCGCACCTCTGCAATAAAGAAAGCACCTGTGAACAAATGGTGAGTGCCGCCTTGTTGTTTTCTATACCTGAAAAATATAATGATACATACAAAAAATTAAACATAAAAAATTTAGTTTGTCATTGGCCAATGAGAAAACAAAAACCAGTGTGAAAATATAAGATTTTGCATATAGTAAACTAGCTGCATATAGGGATTTACAAAATAGATGACTTTAGTGTTTAAGCCAAACTGAGTCACCAACTATGCAACAAAGGTAATCACGCAAACCATGTACGGGCATACAGAGCAAATGATATAAATACAAGGTTACGATGACTGCTGTGACTATGTAAATCTGCATTTAAAGAGGTAAAACAATCCTGGATGTGAAAAAATAATGTGATCCATAGAACAAGTATTCACACTTTCAATCCAACTTTTAAAGCAACACTAATGTTTTTTTTTTGTTTAAAGCTAAAGTGGTGATTTAAATCTAAGACTCCTGCCCCCTGTCTTATATTCCACTTCTGGGGGCTTTATCTTCTATGGCCACTAGTCCGGTCAGTCTATTGTGAATTGGAATCTCCCGGCAGCTTCAGTGTTTCATGGAGCGCACCAAAAACCACATATCAATACAACTCTATTAGAGCCTTGTTCTGGCCATCATAGAGATGCATTGGAAGTTTGTGACGCAACTTCAGACTTCAGGACAGTCAAAAATTAGTCTTAAGATGGCGCTTCTGGACTGGAGCACTGCCGAGAAAGTCTGAAACCACAAGAGGGTGAGTATAATACAATGGGTAGGGGGCTTACATTTAAAGCACCCCAATAGCACCGAAACAAAGAAATGCTGGACTGGTGTTTTAAAGTTTTTCCTCAACAATATTAAAATCATGCTGTATGCAAAATCAAATCTGTACCAATGTTGAATACACAAATAGACAATACATAATAAAACACAGAAAATAAAAACATGCAGATTGCTATTGCATATTTTGGTGATGGGTCCTGCAAAAATCATGCTGAATACTTAGGTACCTTACAATAGGAGTGAAAAAAGGAATATTTATACAATTGAAGTAATGTAAGACCCACTTACTGATTTATTACTTTAACCACCCATCTTAGTTGTACTATAGAGTGTAACCTATACTAAAATTCAGGTGTAACAATACCATAACTAAAAAAATGAGGTATACAATTCTATATTTATTCATTTATATAGCACTATTAATTCCATAGCACTTTACATACATCAGTAATGCTGTCCCCATTGAGGCTCACAATCTAAACATCCTATCAGTATGTCTTTGCAATGTGGGAGGAAACCCACACAAACACAGGGAAGAACATACAAACTCCTTGCAGATGTTGTCCTTGGTGGGAATTGAACCCAGGACCTCAGGACCTCAGTGCTGCAAAGGCTGCAGTGCTAACCACTTGAGCCTCCGTGCTGCCCAATTATTGCATGTGTAAACTAAATATGTATTTGTACATATAAATGAGAAGTACCAAGTTAGTGTCTGTTTAGCCAAAGACACACTATGCGAGATGCAAGCGCGATACTCGCATGAGTCTCGTATGACTCATCTGAAATGACCCCTGCCTCTCTGGATGGGAACATGTCAGTTCCATAGAAACACATGCAGCTGACACGCTCCAGTCCAGAGAGGCAGGTGCCATTCCAGATGAGTCACCGACAGATGATTATCTCACATAGTGTTTTTACACCCTAAGGATGGAAACACACTGTCCGAGTAAGTCTGGGATCATTCACCCGGGATGGCCTTCCCCTCTCTGGATGGGAGCAGTGGAGCTACATAGAATAACATACCACCGACAGTATCCCATCCAAAGAGGCATGGGTCGTGCCGGGTGAATGATCCGAGACTTGTGCGATTAACTCGCATGTCACTCGGACAGTGTGTTTCCAGCCTAAGGTTGGCTTCACACCATCGGTGTAGGGATCCGGCACTGTCCGGTGTGAATCGGACAGCCCTGGATCCGATTTTGGCCCCATAGTATTCCTATGGGGCTGGATGGCAGTGATTTGTCATCCGGTTCTCTGCTGTCAGTGAGGATCCGGCAGACTTTTTTTTCCCCGAACACAAAATCGCAGCTTGCAGCGTTTTTGTGTCCGGGGCAAAAATCTGACAAAATTGGATCCTCCCGGATCCTGGGGATCCGGTTCGATCCCCTGCCCCCTAACATGGGAGGCTATGGGTGCCAGATCACACTGGATCTGACAGAAAATCGTATATGGGTGCTGGACGCTGGGTGCTGAAGTTCAGCAGTGGTTGGCGCTGAACTTCAGCACTTGGAGAGCTGCCACCTGAAATTTCAGAACTGCGGCTAGCTCCCCGCTAGCCATGATTTAAAGATTTCAGGACCTGGACAGCGGCATCAGTGCACACTGCCTAATCCGGCAGAAAACAGGACCAGAGGTCATATTAGCCCTACTGTTCTGTTTTCTCTGGTGCTATCAGGCTGTGTCCGGTGCATCCAGCAAAACACTGCACACAGCCTGACAGAAGAAAACCGTGGTGTGAAGCCGACCCTAAGAGGTAGGCTCGAAGCGAGAAAAAAAATGCATGCTCGTCAACTTAGGGTGCGTGCACACTATCAGTGTATGCAGCGTTTTGGACGCAGTGTCTTGCCGCTGCATCCAAAACGCTGCGTAGTACAGTACTAGCATAGTGGATGGGATTTCAAGAAATCCCATCCTCACTATGCGTGACCCGCCCGCAGCGTTTTTGGAGCTCCTCTGCAGCATGTTCATTTCATGCTGCGCAGTCGGAAGCAGCTCCCATCAAGTGACTGCAGGGAGAAGCCTCCCTGCACCCTCCGCACACGGTGAGTACAGGGCGGCTGCGGTCTCCCTGCAGCCGCCCGCGGCTTCACTCAGGTCCGGAGGAGCTGCATCCAATATTCAGCTCCTCCGGACCGTATGCACGTGGCCTTATTAATCACAAGATGAGTTCTTTGTAGCAAAAAGATTTCATGTTCATTAGAATGAATGAGACCTAAATGAACTGTTTGTCATCCACAATACTTCCTAGAGCAAGACAGAGTTAAAATGTATCAAATTATTAATATTTAAGCCAAAAAAGTTAGTCAGCTGCACATGCTGTCACCTGTTACTGTCAAGTCTTACATTTTAATAGAACAATCCAAATTGACACAAAACTAAAATTCCTGTTCTAGCAATCTCTTTACATTTCTAAATTTCAATAATTAGGCTTAAATATGCAAACAAAACAGCTGCATAGTAAAAGTAATATAAAAAATCCCATTAAATATAGACCCCATGTACAAATAAGACTGGCTTCACACCAAGGTTTTGTGCATCAGGTTCTGTCCGGTTTGAACCAGACAGAACCTGATCCGGTTTTGCCTCCCTTGTATCCCTATGGTGCCGGATTGGTCCTACTTGGCCACCAGGTTTTGTGTATTCTGTGCCTGATCCGATTTTATCAGTTTTCTTACTGTCCCCAAAATCGGAGCCTGCAGCATTTTATGTCTCTGGTACAAAAATCGGACAAAACTGGACAAAACTGGATCCAGCGCAAGCCTATTCCCATATAGGAGTCTATGGTCATGGATCCGTGAAAAAATCGGATCATTTTCTAGATCCATTTTTGTGCACAGAGCATGCTCAGAAATCCTGGTGTTCTAACTTCAGCACCATGAAATGCAGTATTTTATGCACAGGCTGTGAATTCAGCACCTTGGAAAGCGGCAGAGCAGACACAGGCAGACTTCAGGACCATAGACAGCAGCGGAAAACGATTCCTGCAAAAAACAGGATCTGGGACCATATTTGGCCACACTTTGTACGCATCATGTGCTGTCGGGTTCTGTCCAGTGGATCCTGCAAAAAACAGGATCCACCCTGACAGACAAAAAACGTGGGTGAAGCTAGCCTCAGACACAAAGATCCTGTTGGACAAGCAAAGTAAAAAGTATAGGCATGGACGAACCATCGGCCATCTGTTGCTGATTTGCAGAATCTGTTACAGTGCCTACAAGTAGTATTCAACCCCCTGCAGATTTAGGTGGTTTGATAAGATGCAAATAAGTTAGAGCCTTCAAACTGCAAACGAGAGTAGGATTTATTAACAGAAGCATAAATCTTACAAACCAAAAAGTTATGTTGCTCAGTTGAATCTTAATAAATTTTAAACATAAAAGTGTGGTCAATTATTATTCAACCCCTCAAACCACCAGAATTCTGTTTGGTCCCCCTAAAGTATTAAGAAGTAGTTCAGGCACAAAGAACAATGAGCTTCACATGTGTGGATTAATTATCTCTTTTGCCACAGTGCCACAGCACCTGTAGGGAGCTGTACCACACACCGCTGCCCCCTCCATCACCTCTGTGGCCGGCTGGCAGCGCCGGTACCGTCTTACCGGACTCTACAGGTGGCGTCACGTTCCCCTGTAAATAACCCCTTTAACCCCCACAGTTTACCATCAACATCTGGTATAATTGATCGCCAGGGCACGGCACCGGGGTCCCGACCATCCGTGACTCCCCACACAGTAGCCCCGGTGTCCGAGTCCCTCACCCACCCTAGCTCTGGTTGAATCACATACACACCCTATAGGGACACATGCACTCACCCCACAGGGACACACACACCACAAAGAGACACACACAACAGAGACACATACCACACAGACCCCCCCACAGGGACACACACACCACACAGACTGACACAGATGTGCACAAATCACCTCACACAACTCGCCTCATACGTGTGCTATCTTTATTTTCCAAACATAAACATCTGATTAAAAACAGCCAATATGCAACACATGTGCCATATAGGGAATTACGGCAGGTGTCAGTCACATGAGCTGTCTATTATGTGTATGTGTGAGGTAACATATACTGCCCGGCCAGGGGGAGGGTTTACTGTTGGCTGGAGATTTATCAGGCTGCCTATAGAAATCAATCACAGCTCAGCTTCTATTTTCCTACAGGTCATTAATATGACATATTCAAATTCTATTTCGTTATAGCCTACAGCAGTTCTTTATTAACCCAGGCGTAGCCGGGTACTAGAGCTAGTATATATATATAATTGTTTGAGTCCCAGTGTACTTGCGGGAGAGAGAGCAGGTTTTGGTTTCAATGCAAGTAAATATCATTACTAGATGACAGTAGAACAGGTTTTGATTCATTAGCATAGGATCATCCTTAATTATGTCTTGAGTATATGAAAAATCAGTGTTAATTTCAATTAAAATAACATCAGAAATAAGCCATATGAATATAATGTGTAACATTATTTACAACCTCATCCCTGGCTTCTATAAATTGTCTTTCAAGTCAGGGAAGGTGTTTGCATTTTAATGATGTAGGGTTTACCACATGCTGCTGCAAATATATTCACTTCTTTAGAAAAATAAGAATACCTCATTATGATCCACATAATGAATCGCAGAATAAAGTGGATACATTATTTAAAATGTTACACAAATGTGTATAATACATTGACTGTGTCTGGGCTGAAGAGAAATGGAGGCTATAACCATTTCGCACTAACTGTTCAAAATTGGAAATTCAGAATATTTCTGGGATGAGTTCACAGAAGATGTTGGTTATCGAGTTCTATTTCAGTCTTAACAGCAGAAACATACCAATGAATGTAAGATCGTGACTTTATTTGCATTTCAGTTTTCTTTATTAGAAGTTAAGGACCTTTTCTGGCTCATGATGACCATTTTGAAACCTCAACTTATTTGCCAGTGTTGAGAGTGGGTATAAAGAGGGACTAAGTAAAAGGTTGTGTAGGCTCAACGCAATTCCTTTTTATCAATGGCTTATGTCTACTGTATATCAATATAGCTAACGATCTGTATTCTAAAAAATCTTAAATAAAATCACAGATATGTGTTTTTTAACCGTGTTCTGGATATTTATTAAAATTATTTTTATCAAAAAATGTTTTTATATAAAATGCTTTAAAACATTAAAATCCTGATGTGTATATATATATATATATATATATATACAGTTATTTCTATAATTCAATGAATATCTTATTACTCTTCTGGACAGGGTTCTGTTCCATTAGTGGGGGTGATGTCTCTCAGAATCCATATGATGTGCCCTAAAAAACATTTAGTGTATCAGTATATACAGTATATATATATCTCTTTCTGTTGGCTATTATTGTATATTAAGCTTGTATGGTTTCTCTTACCTCTATATATTGCTCTATATGTTATCTTCTTGCCGGGCTATGTATTGCTTGATGTGGATTTCCTCCTTTTTTGCAGTGCTTCCTTATAAAAATGTTTGTATTAGTATGTTGTTGTATGGGGGATCCCTGTGCTTTTGTGCTCACCTGTTTTTTTCTTCTTGCTGGGGAGGCTGTGGTGTCCCAATATTCTGGTTTTACTTGTGGTGTCTATAATTCTTTTTTATCATGTCCCTTGAACCTACAACAATATATATGTGTAATGTAGTAGTATTATTATACAGCCTTGCTATATTCCTTTATACTCAAAAGGAATATCGCAAGGCTATGTAATAATACTTTCACAAACTGAGTTGTACATGGATAATGAGTGTCATGTAAATGGACTCTCCTCAATACAATTTTTAACATACCGTATATACTCGTGTATAAGCCGACCCGTGTATAAGCCGACCCCCCTACTTTTGCCCCCAAAACCTGGGAAAATCTATTGACTCGTGTATAAGCCGAGGGTGGACCCCAGCACAGGTATACAGCCCCCAGCAGTGTGGTATACAGCAGCCTCCCCAGTGGTATATACAGGCCCCAGCAGTGTTACAGCAGCAGCCCCAGTGGTATATACAGCAGCAGCCCCAGTGGTAGTATACAGCAGCCCCAGAGGTATATACAGCAGCCCCAGTGGTAGTATACAGCAGCAGCCCCAGTGGTAGTATACACGCAGCCCCAGTAGTATATACAGCCCCAGTGGTAGTATACACGCAGCCCCAGTAGTATATACAGCCCCAGTGGTAGTATACAGCAGCCCCAGTGGTATATTCAGCCCCAGTGGTAGTATACAGCCCCAGTGGTAGTATATAGCCCCAGTGGTAGTATACATACAGCCCCAGTAGTAGTATACAGCCCCAGTGGTAGTATACAGCCCCAGTGGTAGTATATAGCCCCAGTGGTAGTATACATACAGCCCCAGTAGTAGTATACAGCCCCAGTGGTAGTATACAGCCCCAGTGGTAGTATATAGCCCCAGTGGTAGTATACATACAGCCCCAGTAGTAGTATACAGACCAAGTGGTAGTATACAGCCCCAGTGGTAGTATACAGCAGCCCCAGTGGTATATTCAGCCCCAGTGGTAGTATACAGCCCCAGTGGTAGTATATAGCCCCAGTGGTAGTATACATACAGCCCCAGTAGTAGTATACAGCCCCAGTGGTAGTATATAGCCCCTGTGGTAGTATATAGCCCCAGTGGTAGTATACATACAGCCCCAGTAGTAGTATACAGCCCCAGTGGTAGTATACAGCCCCAGTGGTAGTATATAGCCCCAGTGGTAGTATACATACAGCCCCAGTAGTAGTATACAGCCCCAGTGGTAGTATACAGCCCCAGTGGTAGTATACAGCAGCCCCAGTGGTATATTCAGCCCCAGTGGTAGTATACAGCCCCAGTGGTAGTATATAGCCCCAGTGGTAGTATATAGCCCCTGTGGTAGTATACAGTTAGGGCCAGAAATATTTGGACAGTGACACAAGTTTTGTTATTTTAGCTGTTTACAAAAACATGTTCAGAAATACAATTATATATATAATATGGGCTGAAAGTGCACACTCCCAGCTGCAATATGAGAGTTTCCACATCCAAATCGGAGAAAGGGTTTAGGAATCATAGCTCTGTAATGCATAGCCTCCTCTTTGTCAAGGGACCAAAAGTAATTGGACAATGGACTCTAAGGGCTGCAATTAACTCTGAAGGCGTCTCCCTCGTTAACCTGTAATCAATGAAGTAGTTAAAAGGTCAGAGGTGGATTCCAGGTGTGTGGTTTTGCATTTGGAAGCTGTTGCTGTGACCAGACAACATGCGGTCAAAGGAACTCTCAATTGAGGTGAAGCAGAACATCCTGAGGCTGAAAAAAAAGAAAAAATCCATCAGAGAGATAGCAGACATGCTTGGAGTAGCAAAATCAACAGTTGGGTACATTCTGAGAAAAAAGGAATTGACTGATGAGCTTGGGAACTCTAAAAGGCCTGTCCGTCCACGGATGACAACAGTGGTGGATGATCGCCGCATACTTTATTTGGTGAAGAAGAACCCGTTCACAACATCAACTGAAGTCCAGAACACTCTCAGTGAAGTAGGTGTATCTGTCTCTAAGTCAACAGTAAAGAGAAGACTCCATGACAGTAAATACAAAGGGTTCACATCTAGATGCAAACCATTCATCAATTCCAAAAATAGACAGGCCAGAGTTAAATTTGCTGAAAAACACCTCAAGAAGCCAGCTCAGTTCTGGAAAAGTATTCTATGGACAGATGAGACAAAGATCAACCTGTACCAGAATGATGGGAAGAAAAAAGTTTGGAGAAGAAAGGGAACGGCACATGATCCAAGGCACACCACATCCTCTGTAAAACATGGTGGAGGCAACGTGATGGCATAGGCATGCATGGCTTTCAATGGCAATGGGTCACTTGTGTTTTTTGATGACATAACAGCAGACAAGAGTAGCCGGATGAATTCTGAAGTGTACCGGGATATACTTTCAGCCCAGATTCAGCCAAATGCTGCAAAGTTGATTGGACGGCGCTTCATAGTACAGATGGACAATGACCCCAAGCATACAGCCAAAGCTACCCAGGAGTTCATGAGTGCAAAAAAGTGGAACATTCTGCAATGGCCAAGTCAATCACCAGATCTTAACCCAATTGAGCATGCATTTCACTTGCTCAAATCCAGACTTAAGACGGAAAGACCCACAAACAAGCAAGACCTGAAGGCTGTGGCTGTAAAGGCCTGGCAAAGCATTAAGAAGGCGGAAACCCAGCGTTTGGTGATGTCCATGGGTTCCAGACTTAAGGCAGTGATTGCCTCCAAAGGATTCGCAACACAATATTGAAAATAAAAATATTTTGTTTGGGTTATGTTTATTTGTCCAATTACTTTTGACCTCCTAAAATGTGGAGTGTTTGTAAAGAAATGTGTACAATTCCTACATTTTCTATCAGATATTTTTGTTCAACCCTTCAAATTAAACGTTACAATCTGCACTTGAATTCTGTTGTAGAGGTTTCATTTCAAATCCAATGTGGTGGCATGCAGAGCCCAACTCGCGAAAATTGTGTCACTGTCCAAATATTTCTGGCCCTAACTGTATAGCCCCAGTGGTAGTATACATACAGCCCCAGTAGTAGTATACAGCCCCAGTGGTAGTATACAGCCCCAGTGGTAGTATATAGCCCCAGTGGTAGTATTCATACAGCCCCAGTAATAGTATACAGCCCCAGTGGTAGTATATAGCCCCAGTGGTAGTATACATGGCCCCAGCAGGGCCCCCCTCATAATTTGGCGCCCCCACCTCCCTTTCTGGGCCCCCCCGCATGCAGCGCTGCGCATATACATTACCGGTCTAGCAGCTGTCACCCTCCGATGGCGGATCGCGGCTCCCGGCTCCGGGCTCCATCTTCCTCGCTGTCTTCCTGCCTTGTGACCGGGGCTCATCGCGCATCGCGATGACGTCATCGCGACGCCGGCCGGTCACCTGACAAGCAGGAAGACAGCGAGGAAGATGGAGCCCGGAGCTGGGAGCCGCGATCCGCCATCGGAGGGTGACAGCTGCTAGACCGGTAATGTATATGCGCAGCGCTGCATGCGGGGGGGCCCAGAAAGGGAGGTGGGGGCGCCAAACTTTGAGGGGGCCGTATTGACTCGCGTATAAGCCGAGGGGGGCACTTTTCAGCCCAATTTTTGGGCTGAAAAACTCGGCTTATACGCGAGTATATACGGTAGTTTCCGGAGGCGGAGAGTTTTAACCATAAATAATTGCAAAAAAGCCTGCTCTATCTCAATGCTTATTTTATCAAATGAAGCACATGATAAAACGCAAGCTATATATTGCACAAAAGTATTTAAAATCTTATGGATACAATCCGGTTTCTTAGAGACAGGTTGATGGCTATTTACTACTACCAACAGATAATAAATGGGATACAAACATCTGACAAGATAAGGTACAGTGGGGAATCATTGTATAGGTAACAGACATCTGAATCAGGGATTGCTGCCAGATAACTACATGTCACATAGTCACCATACCCTGTATAGCCCAGATACCTCTGTAGTATAAGGTCAAAACCTTCACCACCTATGAACCCACTATTCCAACCCTGGAGTACTTTTCTGCTTACCCATTGCAAGTGTGCTGGATGTAGATGGCACTCTGGGATACCCCAACGCGTTTCCCTCAGCTTCCTCAGGGGCATGTTCCATGTCCTGTCTCCAGCCCTTTTATGTCCCCCAACCTAATTGTGTACCTCCCCGCACCTGTACCGCACACATGCGGCCGCGCCGCGCATCACCCGCGTTTTCCGGCATTCTCAGACCAGAAGTGCGTAATTTGACACCACTTCCGGCCTTCCCAGAAGCCTTCTGCTGCCCGGCGAGAGACATGCGACCACGCATGCGCGGATCTCGGGAGCCATCTTGAAATAGGGCAAATTTGCTCATACCACAATGATGGCTATTACTCCTGATTCGTTTTTTTCCCACAACTTTAATCCTTTGTATAGGGAAGGAGGAAAGCGCTCTCCTACATAGGAATCTAACCCCTTCCTAGATATAACATTGACATATAGATAAATATACAGTTAATGAATGCATATATATCAAACAGGAATGCAGATTATTCTCCTTTTTTCCTTTTCTTTCTCTATTTCGGGTACATTGATTCCAATGTTGTTGCTTTTAATCCTCCTCCAGCCAGGATTTTTGATATTGAGTGTCAATTAGGTTCTTAGGTAAGAACAATAGGTGGTGACACAAATAAAAAACTAAAAACAGAAAAAGAAGAAAATATAAACAGTTAAAACCAAGAAAAACCTCATAGTAAGGAACCCTTCAGGGATCTCCATAAGGGTACCACAAAGAGTCAAATTTACATAAATTGCCCAATATGCCGCCGAGCCAGAAGAGAGAGAGTCCCATTTATCATGTTCCTCTCTAGCGGAGAATTCATCCACAATAAAAAAGAAAGAAAAATGTAATAATAAAACCACATTATACATACCGTATATACTCGTGTATAAGCCGAGTTTTTCAGCCCAAAATTTGGGCTGAAAAGTCCCCCCTCGGCTTATACACGGGTCTATACGGTAGACCCGTGTGGTGGGGGCTGTGTGGTGGGGGCTGTGGAGGCTGGAGGAGGCGGGGGGGCTGCTGTATGAGCGGCCCCGTCACGTGGGGCCGCTCATTAAATATGCACTGCATCCCCCTGTCAATCAGCGGCAGGGGAAGCAGTGCATATGGCCCCCCCAAAAGCTGGCACTGTCCCCCCTTGTAAGGGCCCCCCCCCCGGTGCTTATACATTACCATCCCGGTGTTCTGATCGGCGCCGCTCCTCGGTGCTTCTTCATCCTCCCGTCCTCGCTGGCTCCATCCGTGATCTCCGGCTGTCGCAGCGATGTGACGTCATCGCGCGACCGCTGGAGAACCCGGATGCAGCCAGCGCGGGAGGATGAAGACGCAGCACGGAGGAGCGGCGCCGATCAGAACACCGGAATGGTAATGTATAAGTAGCGGGGGGGGGCACTTTTAAGGGGGGACAGTGCCAGCTTGTGGGGGCTGTTGGTACCCCCAGGGGGCTGCTGGGTACCCTCTGGGGGCTGTTGGTACCCCCAGGGGGCTGTTGGTACCCCCAGGGGGCTGCTGGGTACCCCCTGGGGGCTGTTGGTACCCCCAGGGGGATGTTGGTACCCCCAGGGGGCTGCTGGGTACCCCCTGGGGGCTGTTGGTACCCCCAGGGGGATGTTGGTACCCCCAGGGGGCTGCTGGGTACCCCCAGGGGCTGTTGGTACCCCCAGGGGGCTGTTGGTACCCCCAGGGGGCTGTTGGTACTCCCAGGGGGCTGTTGGTACCCCCAGGGGGCTGCTGGGTACCCTCTGGGGGCTGTTGGTACCCCCAGGGGGATGTTGGTACCCCCAGGGGGCTGCTGGGTACCCCCTTGGGGCTGTTGGTACCCCCAGGGGGCTGCTGGGTACCCCCTGGAGGCTGTTGGTACCCCCAGGGGGCTGTTGGTACCCCCAGGGGGCTGCTGGGTACCCCCTGGGGGCTGCTGGGTACCCCCAGGGGGCCGCTGTATAACCCCTGGGGGGTGCTGTATAACCCCTGGGGGTGCTGTATAACCCCTGGGGGCTGCTGTATATACTGCTGAGGCCTGTATACTACCACTGGGGCTGCTGTATATACCACTGGGGCTGCTGGGGCTCCTGTATACTACCACTGGGGCTGCTGCTGGGCTCCTGTATACTACCACTGGGGCTGCTGTATACTACCACTGGGGCTGCTATATACTACCACTGGGGCTGCTATATACTACCACTGGGGCTGCTATATACTACCACTGGGGCTGCTATATACTACCACTGGGGCTGCTGTATACTACCACTGGGGCTGCTGGGGCTGCTATATACTACCACTGGGGCTGCTGTATACTACCACTGGGGCTGCTGGGGCTGCTATATACTACCACTGGGGCTGCTATATACTACCACTGGGGCTGCTGTATACTACTGCTGGGGCTGCTATATACTACTGCTGGGGCTGCTATATACTACCACTGCGGCTGCTGTATACTACCACTGGGGCTGCTGGGGATGCTATATACTACCATTGGGGCTGCTGTATACTACCACTAGGGCTGCTGTATACTACCACTGGGGAGGCCTGTATACCACTGGGGGGGGGCCTGTATACCACACTGCTGGGGGCTGTATACCTGTCCTGGGGTCCACCCTCGGCTTATACACGAGTCAATAGGTTTTTCCAGATTTTTGGGGCAAAAGTAGGGGGGTCGGCTTATACACGGGTCGGCTTATACACGAGTATATACGGTATATATATTGTTGTAGGTTCAAGGGGCATAATAAAAAAGAAATATAGACACCACAAGTAAAACCAGAATATTGAGACACCACAGCCACCCCAGCAAGAAGAAAAAAACAGGTGAGCACAAAAACACAGAGATATTTTGATCCCCCATACAACAACATACTAATACAAACATTTTATAAGGAAGCACCACAAAAAAGGAGGAAATCCACATCAAGCAATACATAGCCCGGCATGAAGATAATATATAGAGCAATATATAAAGGTAAGAGAAACCCTCCAAGCTTAATATACAATAATAGCCAACAGAAAGATATATATATATACTGTATATACTGATACACTAAATATCTTTAGGGCACCCCATATGGATTCTGAGAGACATCACCCCAACTAATGGAACAGAACCATGTCCAGAAGAGTCATGAGATATTCTTTGAATTATAGAAATAACTGTATATATATATATATATATATATATATATATATATATATATATATAATATATATATACACATCAGGATTTTAATGTTTTAAAGCATTTTATATAACAAAAAGATTTTATAAAAATAATTTTAATAAATATCCGGAACACAGTTACAAAACATATATCTGTGATTTTATTTAAGATTTTTTAGAATACAGATTGTTAGCTATATTGATATACAGTAGACATAAGCCATTGATAAAAAGGAATTGCACTGAGCCTACACAACCTTTTATTTATTGGCCATTGTACAGGGGGATATTTGCACGGAAGATCCCCCGCTGGCTTTCAATCAGCATACCCACAATTAATACAGTTTGCTCCAGTGTACACCTAATAATCCTGATAAAGAGGGACTCCTTCCCTTTGGAGAACCTTATATTAAACCGACAGTCCGTTCATTTGAACAAAGCATAATGTAATTCTTCATGTTTCCTTGGGTTGCACTACAGTAAAATTACTGAGGTTATAGCTGGCAGGAGTTAGCAGCACACAGACGGCCTTAGTGTTAGGACAGCGATTGTAAGTAGAGATGAGCGAACCCGTGAATGTTTTGCTTTGCCAGGTTCAACTAGACTTTAGTTAAAAGTTTGGTTTGACACCAGGACTTGAACCAAACTTGACCCAGGATCCCCAACCCTATGTAAGTCAAATGATAACCAAACTTTGGTGCTGTTAAATGTCTGCAAAATGGTCATTGTAAGGATTTGGGGACTGCAAAAGGAAGGAAAATGGGGCAATTTCCCTACAAAAAAATCTGAATAGAGAATAATTTTTTTAAAAAATGGCGTGATGTCCACCTATTTTTCATGACCAGCCAAGGGGAAGCAGACAGCTGGGGTCTGGTATTACCAGGCTGGGAAGGGCCATGGTTATTTGTCCCTTTCCATCCTAAATGTACTAGCCCACAGCCACCCCAGAAGTGGCGCATCATATTAGATGTGTCAATTCACACACTTTGCCCGCCTCATCCTGATTGTCCTGGTATGGTGGCAATCGAGTCAATGGTTTTTGAAGTTGATGTTACTTTAAGTCTTTTTTTAGGTCAACTGTGATCATTACTGATATCTTAAAAAGAACCTATCACCATGTTTTTCCAATATAAACTACTAAGGCAAACACCTTTACCACCTCATTTACAACAACCTATACAGTCACTGTATATCCCCCCAAAATACCTTTTATAATCACCTCATACGCCATAGTCAGTTTCGATAAGCATTGCTGGTGTTGTTCCTCTCTCCATGCAATTGCCGTACTCCTGCCCTGCTTCATGTGGATGATGCATTCTACATAATCCATGCATTACCCCCAATCTCACTCCTGGGCAGGTGTATTCTCCTCCACTCCATTGAGGGCAGATCAAATCACTGTAATGTGCATGCGCTGACTTTACTTCTGGGTCATCAGTGCTTTTGTCCTTTCCCACCACACACACATTACAGTGCTATGATCTGCCCTCAGCAGGGCAGAGGGGAGTAAACCTGCACAGGAGTAAGATTGGGGATGCCGTGAAGATGACATAGGGTGCGTCAGCCACATACATGAACAGGGCAGGAGGACGGCGATTGCATGGAGAAGAGAAACTAAACAGGACTACTGATGTCCATCAGACCATTACAAGGAGGTATTGTAAAAGGTATTTTTGGAATATGTAGAGGGAGTTGGGGACATTTATACAGGTGCTAGACTATTGTAATGATGTCGGTAAAGGTGGTGACTGAAGTTTATATTAGGAAACCTGGGGACAAGTTCTCTTTAAGGTTTCAGCAATGATTCTTTTGCAGTGTGCCAGAGACTTTCTAAAGTTACTTATAATGAATATGATTTCCATGAGAATATAGCAAGCCAACTCAAACCTAAACCCAAAAAACTAAATGGAGGTACTTTAGAGTAAATCACTGTGAAAAGTGGCCAATATATGAAGATGGTCCAGAAAGAAAGAGGCATCCTTCCTTTATATTTCTCATTCGATGTCTATTCCACAACTGCCTTTAGGAAAAAAAATTACATGAAAACTGCATTTGTGATTTGCTTCCAGAATGCCATTAACAGATCTAACGATGAAATATCTACACTGGGAATTTATATAATCTGTAAAGTGGTGCTCAAAGATAAACATAAGCTTTAATAATTTGACTTGTGTCAATATCAGCTTTCAATGTAGTCTGTTTTTAGCATTCCTTACCCCATTTTCATCAGCCGTTTACTATAAAAAATGTTTTTGAGTTCTTTTTTTTACAAATGATATTTTGCACTTAACAGATTCAATAGATTCAATTTATTCAGATATTATTGCATGTACTAGAAACTTAGAAATATTACTAGAGACTTTAGTAAAGATGATGTTTGATTATATGCGAACTAGCTAATGAACCCGTTCTATGCCCGGGTGGGAAGCATTTTCATTGGTACTTTTTTTTAAATTTTACTGAAACATTAGCTGAAAACACATTTTTTCTTATTGTCCAAAAAATTCTCCGTAAACTAAATTTTTGGTCTAAATTCTGTGGTCTTCTTTAAGTTGCCTTTTTGGTCATTAGAGAAAACTTTTACCTTGACTTGATGAAAGTGTTTTGCAACAAAACGTTGCCCAAGTCTGAAGCTTGAAGATGGCAAATACAGTATATGCCAACTGAGTGCAGTGTTTGCCCTTGAATGTTGTGGTTGGTCATAGCATAAGCAAGTCTTAGGGCCGCTTTACACACACCAAACTTCTGTGACCAACTCCTGAACACATCTCTGGTTGCAGTGAAATCATGGACACATTGCTCCATTTTGTGGCTGTGTACAAATGTACAAAAACTACTAGAAAAAAAGCAGCATCAAAAAACCTTACCATCAATGCCAAAAACAGAAACCAAGAGCACTTAAAGGATGCAGTCAGAGCCCAAATGTGAAGCAAGCCCAGCTGCAGGCTGATAAATCACCTCTACCAGGAAGATGTGGGAGGCGACCTGCCATGCATACACTGGGCTTGCATATAGCACCATTCACACTGGTACATATGATGCAAAGTGTCTGAAAGCTACCCAACCGCTCCGCTGCCTGAGCATTGGCCGCACAGTACTATGCTTCTGCACCACTAGATGAATGGCGCCCCTATGGGCCCAACTGCACCCTGGATGGATAAAAAAGTGCAAAAGTTTTTTATATGATAAATAAAAAACCTTTATAAATGGGATTTTGGTTCATGTATTGGCCCAAGACATTTAGGCTGATGATCCACGTCACGGAATCCCATGCTCATCAGTCCTAACAATACTGTACAAAAAACTACTAAAAAAAAGTAGCATCAAAAAACCTTACCATCAATGCCAAAAACAGAAACCAAGAGCACTTACAGGATGCAGTCAGAGCCCAAATGTGAAGCAAGCCCAGCTACAGGCTGATAAATCACTTCTACCAGCAAGATGTGGGAGGCGACCTGCCATGCATACACTGGGCTTGCATATAGCACCATTCACACGGGTACATATGATGCAGAGTGTCTGAAAGCTACCCAACCGCTCCGCTGCCTGAGCATTGGGCCGCACAGTACTATGCTTCTGCACCACTAGATGAATGGTGCCCCTATGGGCCCAACTGCACCCTGGATGGATAAAAAAGTGCAAAAGTTTTTTATATGATAAATAAAAAACCTTTATAAATGGGATTTCGGTTCATGTATTGGCCCAAGACATTTAAGCTGATGATCCACGTCACGGAATCCCATGCTCATCAGTCCTAACAATACTGTACAAAAACTACTAGAAAAAAGCAGCATCAAAAAACCTTACCATCCATGCCAAAAACAGAAACCAAGTGCACTTACAGGACGCAGTCAGAGCCCAAATGTGAAGCAAGCCCAGCTGCAGGCTGATAAATCACCTCTACCAGCAAGATGTGGGAGGTGACCTGCCATGCATACACTGGGCTTGCATATAGCACCATTCACACTGGTACAAATGTAACATTGTGTCCATGATTTCACTGCAACCAGAGATTTGTTCAGAAGTTGGTCACAGAAGTTGGTGTGTGTAAAGCGGCCCTTAATGGAAACTGTTTTTGCCTTAAGGTACCGTCACACGCAGCAATATTGCTAGGCAATTCCACTGGCAATTTGCTGGTTGTAGTGAAATCATGGGCACATTGTTCCATTTGTACTCAGCAACAAAATAGAACAATGTGTCCATGATTTCACTGCAACCAGCAAATTGCCAGTGAAATTGCCCAGCAATATTGCCGCGTGTGACGGTACCTTAAAAGTAACAGGAATATCAGGGTCACTTGGTGCTACAATAAGTCTAGGAATAAATAGCCTTGTACCGTTAGGGTGTGTGAACAAGATCAGGAGACACTATGTCCAGGAAGCAGTGTCTCCTCTCTTTCGAGAAGCTGGTGATCTCAATGGGTGAGGATAGTCACCCTATGCCCACAGCCAGGGCATTCTGGGCACAGTGGCTTTTCCCTGCATTCACCCAGCAAGATCACTTCTGACTCCGTAGTACTATATTAACATAC
The DNA here is from genome assembly GCA_033576535.1 of Allobates femoralis. Taxonomy (NCBI): domain Eukaryota; kingdom Metazoa; phylum Chordata; class Amphibia; order Anura; family Aromobatidae; genus Allobates; species Allobates femoralis. The sequence continues at coordinate 112,148,400 of JARQOC010000008.1, read as the reverse complement.
TGCAGACAAGCGGCGGTATGATAAGCAGACAAAGAAGCAGAGTGGGCATGGGATTTTTGTAAATCCTACCCACTGTGCTTGTACTGTACAACACAGCGTTATGGATGAGGTGCAACATTCTGCATCCATAACGCCAAAAACACTGAGCGTGTGCACGCAGACTTAAATGATCTGGTCAGGATTTCACAGTGAATGAATTTTGACAATATTTGCTTGACAACTATTCCAGTGCCAATTTGCTTTTAGCATTTCTCCTTGTTCAAATTTCAACATATTTTGTATTCTCTGGAAAAAGGATTGATATGTCCAAGAAGTCTTTGGAGATTCTCCATAACATTATCAATGCATCCATCGTTGACTGGTTTGTTCATTGTTTCATTCAAGGCTTTAGCTGAATCTAGAATATATAATTGGGCGTATTTTAGTCATTCACCTTGGTTGGGGTGCACAATGCAGATGTTGTATGGTAAATTTGCCCTTGGATTCTGTAACAGAAAGGACCTGATCACTCGTTGATTGGTCAATTTGTGCGCCCTTTGATGCAAACACATTCGCACTATTGCACAATCTTACAGTGTAGGAAATAAGTATTTGGATCTTCCAGCATGACAATGACCCAAAACATACAACCAAGTCAACAAAGGAGTGGCACCAAAAGATGCACATTAAGGTTGTTCCAGACCTTAATCCAATAGAAATTTCATAGAAAACCCATGGAGGGAGCTGAAGCTCCAAGTTGCCAAGCAACAACCTCAAAATCTTAATGATTTAGAGATGATCTGCAAAGAGGAGTGGACCAAAATTCCTCTAGACATAAGCCCAAACCTCACCATCAACTACAAAAAATGTCTGACTGCTGTGCTTGCCAACAAGGGTTTTGCCACCATGTATTAAGTCTTGTTCGCCTAGGGGATCAAATACTTATTTAACTCTGCAAAATGCAAATACATTTATATAATTTAGACAATGTGCTTTTCTGGGTTTTATTTTTGATATTCTTTCACTATTAAAATTAACCTACCCTTAAAATTATAGACTGTTTATGTCTTTGTCAGTGAGCAAACTTACAAAATCAGTAAGGGATCAAATACTTATTTCCCCCGCTGAATGTTTTTCATAAAATTCTTGGAGTCTGGGTCCAATCCATTCATGCAATCACTAATCGAGGGACGCATTTGTTCTTATTACAATATGATTCTCTTATGACAACAGTTTGTTGTAATTTCAATTTTGAAATGCTTAGCATTACAAAATGGGCATTTTTTGGTTTCTCGGACAAAGATAGCATTCTTCAAAGTTGTCATCATTGAAGTTTTCTGCAAGCAAAGCAATTATATTAAAGATTATTGGTCATGCTTGTACTGACCGGAGGTCCTAAGAAGATCCAGTGGGTCATATACCGAGACAGAGGCAGGAATAGACAACTGTTTCTTTACTGAGAAAGTGATTGTAGTAAGACTCAGTGTAAGATGAAACACTCTCGGATTCATCTCTGACATGATCTCTATTACACATAGACAAATTTCAAAGAAAGTTCAGCACACCGGGTCCATATTTCTTCAAATGGATATTCCTTTATTTAGTGCTCATATATAAAATATTAAAAGCAACATCTTGCGGGGGCAACCTGGTCAGACGCGTTTCGATAGACTTTATCAATGACAATGACTTCAAGACATATAGACAATATATACATAAACAATTAAGAAACAAATGAGCACACATGTGAAACCTCAAATCCTGCAAGGTAATTTAGGGCATGGTGTTCCCATTATAAATTGTAACCTGCAATCCAAAGAAAGGCTAGAGAGAAATGCCAAAGGAAAACTCCTTGAAGGAGAACTCCCAAAGGAAAACTCCTAAAAGAAGATTCCTCAAAGGGAGAAAATTCCCAAAAGGAAGGAAAAGCTACTAAAATTTGTTCAAAATATTCAAGATATGAGACATGCACACCATCCTCCTTATACTAATTCAATAACAATAAAGTGGATGATTATAAAGCCAAAAAATATATATATTATTATTTTTTTTTTTTTGCCTTTATATTATAACAATAAATTGTTGTTATGGTGTGCAGTCCATATAGAACATTTACAATTAAGCAATACACAATGCGTATAATTCATAGTGAGGATCGAAGAAGATATAGCATTATTCGTTATTTCTTTGCATACATAAAACGTATACACGTTAGAGAGAAAAACCCGGAGGAAACAATAAAGAGGAATCAATAAAAATACATAAGATCACTCTTATAATTTAAACCAGTTGGAAATCTCGTTCCTGGGCGTAGGATCCACAAACTTTCTGTATTCCGAAGTTTGCGATCCCAGTCTCCCCCACGGGTGGGCTTATGGACATGTTGAATTTCTCTAACCACTAGACTATCTGTCCGGCCATTATGCTTCTCCAAAAAATGTCTGGACAAACCTGAGGGAGACCTTCGGCTGCTGGCTGTAGAAGGATCAGCAGCCGTAACATGCTCTGATATCCTCTTTTTTAGAGGACGACTAGTACATCCCACGTAGTCCAGATTGCACACCGTGCAAGATGCCAAATAGACTACATGGTCAGTGCAACAATTGATGTAAGTTCTAATCTTGTGCGTCTGTTTATGAAGGAATCACTTTTTTTCAGGTATTTGCATAAACCACATTTATTTTGTCCACATTTATAATTCCCAGAATAGCGTAACCAGGAGGGTTAGATCTCTAATTTTGCCGTCCACTCCACTTGCCGCCCAAAAAAGCGGAGGAGGAGGAGGAGGGTCGGCAAATGTGGGAAAAGACCTGAGATATCCAAAACGGGTGAAAAAGAGAAAATACTACCATCAGTAAGTTCATGTTGTATGGAAACTGATAATGTGAATGACTATACTATATTAAATCTATCAGCATGTAACATCTCCTCTGCACAAATGAGTTTGCTGAAAAAAGGTTTACATTTTGTCCCCACTGCCAGGGCAGATCTTTTTCAGACGATCAAGGATGTAAATAAATTTATCAGAAATTTAACAATTAAACGTCATTTCCTTGATCGATCTGCTATGGATCTCCCTGACAGCGAGATTTTGTCAAATGATACAGTGCGCCCCCTGGGGGATCTGGGTTTTTTGATCACGATAAATTGTCATTGCCTTTTGCGGAAAATTTAACTACATCTGTTTTACACAATATGGGGCATGAAAGTGAGAGTTTTAATACATCTGATATTACTGTATGTGACAGGCTAGGTAGGATACCGAACCTGGGATTTTATCCTATAAAATCTAGGGCTACGGTGATGGACTCTTTCCAAACAATTGTGGAGGAGAAAGTGAAGGATCTTTTAACATCTAAACGCAGGGATACCGACAATTTAACTCATGCACAAAGAACTGCATTATTTGAATTGCAGAACAATCCATATATCACCATCAAGTCGTCTGACAAAGGGGGGTCGGTGGTGATATTAGATTCTGGATTGTATCGCAGAGAAGTCCTGAAAACCCTGTATGATAATAGCACATATTCTGTGCTTACCTCTGACCCCACTATCAAAGTGAAGAAGGAATTGGAAACTTTATTGATGGAGGGTGTCTCACTGGATGTGATCTCTGAAAAACAGCGTGATCACATTTTAGTGGAACACCCGATTTGTCCCATTTTTCATGCTTTACCAAAAACACATAAAAATGTTTTCCCTCCCCCGCTCAGACCGATTGTCTCGGGTATTGGCTCTTTGAATGAGAGACTGTCTGAATGGGTGGACCAAAAACTACAACCATTGGTCACTAAGTTACCGGGTTACATTCGGGATACAAAACATTTATTATACACTCTAAAAAATGTGGAATGGAACCATGGATATAAATGGGTTACGATGGACGTTTCTTCACTTCATTCCTGTATACCACACTGTCTTGCTATGGAACATTTGTCATCTATTTTGAGTAAATCCCATTATTCTAATGATATTACCCGGTTCATCTTGATGTCAGTAAATTTTCTATTAAAAAACAATTTTTTTTAAATTTGAAAGCACTTTTGTCTTGCAGACATGTGGTTGCCCGATGGGCGCTAAATTCTCTCCATCGCTGGCAAACCTTTACATGTCTGCATGGGAGGAGATTTTTTTTTTTTTTTTGTTCACTCCTGTCAATCCATATTCACAAAGCCTCCGATGGTATGGGAGATACTTGGATGACCTCATCTTAATTTGGATGGGGTCCTCCAATATGTCTCCTGATCCCGAAGTGCTCGCTTTTGTTACCTTTTGCAATGACAACAATTTGAACCTGGGTTTCACTTTTGAGGATCATGGTTCCAAGGCTAATTACTTGAATATCACACTTACAGGTGACCCCCTCACCAATTCTATCACTTCTGACCTCTATAGGAAACCCGTATCAGGAAACTCACTCTTGTATGCTGATAGCTGCCATCCAGCACATACTATTAGGAGTTTACCAACAGCAGAATTTACTAGGGCTAGGAGAACTTGCTCCAATCCTATGGATTATACTAAACAATGTACAATGATAGAACAGAGGTTGAGGTCTAGGGGATATAGTAAGTGGATGATTCATCGGGGCAAAACTATAGAAGAACAGGGATGATCTATTGTCTTATACCTCTCAAAGAAATTGGGTCCAAAAATTGTCCCAAACGTGTCAGTTGGTAACTTTCACAACCCCCTATAGTACGGATTTTCGGGATATAGCATCTATTTTGCATAGATATATTCCAATGCTGTATCAAGATGCTAATTTAAATAAAGTATTGGAACAAGGTTTTAGATGTATACCAAGAAAGGGTAGAGATGTAGCAAGTTATATCTCCCCAAGCACCTTCCGTGAGAATACCGCCAAGCCCGCTCCCTCCTGGTTACGCTATTCTGGGAATTATAAATGTGGACAAAATAAATGTGGTTTATGCAAATACATGAAAAAAAGTGATTCCTTCATAAACAGACGCACAAGATTAGAACTTACATCAATTGTTGCACTGACCATGTAGTCTATTTGGCATCTTGCACGGTGTGCAATCTGGACTACGTGGGATGTACTAGTCGTCCTCTAAAAAAGAGGATATCAGAGCATGTTACGGCTGCTGATCCTTCTACAGCCAGCAGCCGAAGGTCTCCCTCAGGTTTGTCCAGACATTTTTTGGAGAAGCATAATGGCCGGACAGATAGTCTAGTGGTTAGAGAAATTCAACATGTCCATAAGCCCACCCGTGGGGGAGACTGGGATCGCAAACTTCGGAATACAGAAAGTTTGTGGATCCTACGCCCAGGAACGAGATTTCCAACTGGTTTAAATTATAAGAGTGATCTTATGTATTTTTATTGATTCCTCTTTATTGTTTCCTCCGGGTTTTTCTCTCTAACGTGTATACGTTTTATGTATGCAAAGAAATAACGAATAATGCTATATCTTCTTCGATCCTCACTATGAATTATACGCATTGTGTATTGCTTAATTGTAAATGTTCTATATGGACTGCCACCATAACAAAAATTTATTGTTATAATATAAAGGCAAAAAAAAAAAAAAAAAATATATATATTTTTTTTGGCCTTATAATCATCCACTTTATTGTTATTGAATTAGTATAAGGAGGATGGTGTGCATGTCTCATATCTTGAATATTTTGAACAAATTTTAGTAGCTTTTCCTTCCTTTTGGGAATTTTCGCCCTTTGAGGAATCTTCTTTTAGGAGTTTTCCTTTGGGAGTTCTCCTTCAAGGAGTTTTCCTTTGGCATTTCTCTCTAGCCTTTCTTTGGATTGCAGGTTACAATTTATAATGGGAACACCATGCCCTAAATTACCTTGCAGGATTTGAGGTTTCACATGTGTGCTCATTTGTTTCTTAATTGTTTATGTATATATTGTCTATATGTCTTGAAGTCATTGTCATTGATAAAGTCTATCGAAACGCGTCTGACCGGGTTGCCCCCGCAAGATATGGACCCGGTGTGCTGAACTTTCTTTGAAATTTGTCTATGGACCTGGTGGATACCAGCCACTCTGCACAACTGGGATCGGATCATTGGAGGCGAGGGCGAGCTCCTGTTTGCATCCATTTACTCAACTCTATTACACATACTCAGCATCAGCTGAAATCAATGTGCCAATCTCAAAATTCCCAGGTTATGTCTATTACATTCAGGAACCGGAACTAATTTACCTACCCACTACATCAAGCAAAGTCTACAGTTAACTAGATGAGAAAGAGGTGTAAATCTCATGAGGAGGTCCTAAAGTAGCCCCTGGGATGGCACACTGACTATAAACGTATCACAACTAGCAATAACAATATATACAAGTATCACTGTTCTTCTTATAACCTAATCTAGGGATACTCGAGTATATAAAGCTACAGTACAGTTAACCTCAGGTGTAGTCTCACACAGGCCTGTGATTCGTGTTGGCTGCAGCTAGTCCCGCAAAAAAAAGCTTTGGTGCCAAAAAATCAACTATTGTAAACACAGCAAGGTTCCAAAGTCTTGTTGGCTGATGCCAAGTTCACATGCTAGGGTCTTTAGTCCTGTGGCCTCAGGGTACAGTCCATGGAGGACTCTTTACCAGGGATGGTCAGTATCCTCTCAAAGTAGGTGGCACCAGAATCCGTCTCTCCTCCAGTAGTTACTCACAGTTTCACTGGCAGCGGATAGCTTGATTCCTCACAAGAGATATGTCCTCGGTCGCTTTCCAGCAACTGGCCACCTAGGCCCAGTCAGAACAAGGTCTCTAGCACAACACAGCAAGGACTTTCCTGAAATCCACCTGAGGAAGGTAGAAGTCCGCTGCCGAAATGCGTAGTGGTCTAATAAAAGGTTTGTTCCCCACTAATCTATTGCAGTGTGCTCTATAGCCATAGCGCTCTTTAAAATGACCACATATTTTTGTCCAAAAAAAAATCAAAAGTAGTTTTTGACCACTTATGGTGTATTAGCTTACTCAGGAAAGGTAACATGACAAGTTGTATCATTCATTTTCCCCTATTATCCCTTTTGAAAATTAAAAAATTTGGGTCAAAGAAACATTTTATCTAAAAAAAGTGAACTTTTCATATACTCAGCCCAATGCTATACAAGTCTATCAATTATCTGTTGGTTAAAATTCTCACTAAACTCTTAGATCAATTACTTGAGTGGTGTAGGTTCCAAAATGGGGGTCATTTTCGGGGGTTTTCTGCTGTTTTGGATGTCAGTTGCTCTTCAAATATCCATAATCTATTCCAGTGAAAATGGTGCTCCAAAATTTAAATAGTACTCCTTCCCTTTTAAGCCCTAATGTACAACCCAAAAAGTGGTTTCATTGCCGCCTCATATGTGTTATCAGTGTTCTCAGGAGAATTTGCACAGCAAATTTTATTTTATTTAGGCTAGGGTCACACATAAGCCCTTGGTCTGTTTTTGGCATCAGTTTTTGTATTTTTTTTTCTAAGTCCAAAAACTGATGCAAAAACAACTATACTGTATGAATAAATAAGCTATCCATTTTTTTCTGCACTCAAAAACGTTCCTAGCAGATTCGTTTTTTAACATGGGGCCCTATGGAAAAATGGATCTGTTTTATAGAGAATTGTTTATGTAAAAAATGGCAAAGTCCCAAAAGCCTTCAGGGGCACAGGAGGCACAAAAAGCAGCCTAGGAAAAATGGATTTGGCATGGAAAACACTTCCAAAAACGAATTGTTATGTGTGACCCTAGTCTTAGGCTAGGGTCACATTTGTGTGGTGGATGAGTTTCGCCATGCTTTTTTTCACACTTGTATTTTGTGAAAAACGCATGGAAAAATGGCATCCATAGGCCCCAATGCAAAAAATGCATGGCCAAAGTGCCATGTGTTTTTTAGATGCGTTTTTTGGCTCAGCGCCACATCAACACTTTTTTGTTGTCTTTTTTGTAACATGGAGCCCTATGGGAAACGCATACAAAAACGCATGGCACTAAATGGTACCATGCGTTTTTGCTTGCGTTTTTTAAGGCTGCTCCAGACCTAACAGCAAAAACGCAGCCCAAAAATGTAGGCTGCCAAAAACATCCTCAAAAATGCAGCCAAGTCTGACCCTACCCTTATTGGAGTTTTTCACGTTTAGGTACGTCAGGGGCTCTGCAAATGCAACATGGAGTCTGATATCTATTCCAGTTAATTTTGTGCTCCAAAAGTCTAGTGGCGCTTCTTCCCTTCTGAGCCGTGCTGGGCACTCAAATAGTAGTACTCAACCACATATGGGTTATCGGTGTACTCCGGAGAAATTACACAACACATTGTACTCCACATTCTCTCTTGTTATTCTTGTAAAAATGAAAAATGTGGGAATAAAGCAATATTTTTGTTGGAAAAAGTAAAATTTTCATTTTTTCCTACCATATTGCATTAATTTCTCTGAAGCATCTAAAGGGATAATAAACTTTTTGAGTGTGGTTTTGAGCACTTTAAGAGATGAAATTTTTAATATGCTGTCCCTTTTGTTTGTTTATTTTACTGTCATATAGGCCCCTTAAAGTTACTTCAAATGTGATGTAATCCCTAAGTCATATTAAAAGGCTTGTTAAAGAGTTGATTATGACTTTAACGATTGCTATCCTTATTGTGTGACATTAGAGTTTTTTCACTTCTTCACTGAAGTGACAATTTGATTATTTCCCAGAGAACCATTGCGGCTATGAGTCTCCTTATCAGCTTATCACTCTCTTATGGTGGCAGGCAGATTCCACTCCATAAGGTAGAAAGCTAGTCCCCCAGACCTCGTCTTAGCCTCTCATACAGCCAGATCAAAACTCCCACACTCTGCACTGATGAGGGCAATCACCCCGAAACCAGCATCTGCAATTTGAGTTTCTGATCTGGCACAAATCCTAAGTCATATTAAAAGGCTCGTTAAAGAGTCGATTATGACTTTAAGGATTGCACCCTTATTGGGTGGCATTAGAGTTTTTTCACTTCCTCACTGAAGTGACAATTTGCATATTTTCCCAGAACAGCATTGCGGGTATAAGTCTCCTTATCAGCTTACCTATCTGGTTTCAGGGCATAAAAATTCAAAATTTGAAAATGTTCAAATTTTTTTGGCAAATTTTCAATATTTTCAGAAATAAACACAAATCATATCAATCAAAATTCACCATTTACCTGAAGTACAATGTTTCACAATAACATTCTTAGAATCACTGGGATATGTTGAATCATTCAAAATTATTACCACATAAAGTGATATTGGTCAGAATTGTAAGATTTGGCCTAGTCAGGAAAGCAAAAAAACAAAAACTAAAATTAATTTTATTATTTACTATCCGCAGAGCCTATTAACATATAGGCATATTAACTAACTGTTCTTAGTTATAAGTTGAGTAAGTGTCTGTGTTTGTGTATGTCTGTGCCTCCCTTTCTTCCATTTCTGTAAGTCTTGCCTCCTTTTCTTCCATGGCCCTTGAGGAAGCAGTTCTTGCCTCCATTTCTTTCATTTCTGTACTCATTTCTGTAAGTCTTGCCTCCCTTTCTGTAAGTTTTGCTCATTGAGGCGTAATACAACTTTTCTTTTAGCGAGTGACGACAATTGTTCAGTCACATTTTTTTTCTTATGGGTTCTTTTTCTTACGGGTCATCAAAGAGAAAGTATTGAAAAATAAAAAATAAAGTAGTTAGAGTATGGAAGGAACAGTAGGGACCTTTTAATTACAGTTTTTTAGAAAAGAGATTAGATTATTACAATACACACGTGGAAAAAATTGTTGGTACCAGGGCCGGATTATAATGAGGTCAAAACGGGCTACTACCCAGGGCTCGGGTCCCCAGGGGGACCCTGGATCCTAGGATCTAAAAAGTAAATAGCCCACAATGCTTCCTTATAAATCGCAGCCCCCAGGTCAGTACCGTCAGTGCTGATTTAAAAGATGCTGGGGACAGCAGGGCCGGACTATTCATGGCATGCGGCGCTGCAGCTGGCAGGACAGAGTGCAGGTGCATGCAGCTGTTGGAAGAAAGAGCCTTCGTCCACGCCTACCTGTCTGCAATTCTGAAGAGGAACTTCTCTCTCTGAGTCTGTCAGGAGGCGGGGGGGGGGGCCCAGCCTGCACTCACTGACCCTCAGCGATGGAAAAGAGAAGGTGCCCAGACTGCCTCAGCCTGATCTGTACTGACCATGCTAGTCCTGTTACTTCACAACAGTGCATGGGCAGCAGCAGGAAGCTCTGTATGTGTAATATAATGTAGTCACAGAGTGGTCAATGTATGGGGAGACTACAGACAGTGCAGGAGCCTAGGAAGACTGTCTAAAACTGCATGGCACATATGCTGGTGCTGTACACTGTGCCCCTCTATCTAGATATTCTACTTCTATCATCATGCATGTAATGGATATATAAATGCATGATGTGAGCAAAATATCCAGATGGCGCAAACACAGTGTGCTGTGGGGGCCTAGGGCATTTGAAGTGATGTATCATCTTTTTAAATGCCCCAGCAAAAGTGTGCACTGCACTCTCCATCTTCGAAATAGTTGTATGATGCATCATTTGAAATGCCCCAGGCCCCCCAGCACACTGTGTGTTTGCTCTTTCTGGATATTTTGCTCACATCATGCATTTATATATCCTTTACATACATGATGATAAACGCAAAATATGTAGATAGAGGGGCACAGTGAGCAGCACCAGCATATGCCCCATATGTTCTCGTGCATGTGTGCAGTCTGTGTTCTTATGCATGTGTGTGCAATCTGCTCCATCTAGTGGGGTCTGGCTGCTCTCTGCCAGTGCATTTTTGGATTTCTTTTTGGCCGCAAATGGTGAGTTCTATTCTGAACTTGCCTTCTATGAGCCCTGACCTTAATCCTATTTAGCATCTTTGGAAAGAGCTGAAACATGCTGTCTAGAAAAGGCAACCTTCAAACACGAGACAACTGGAGCAGTTTGCTCTTAAAGAGTCGCCAGAACACCTGTTGAGAGGTGCAGAAGTCTCATTGACAGTTATTTGAATTGTTTGATTGCAGTGATTGCAGCCTCAAAAGGTTGTGCAACAAAATATTAAGTTAAGGGACCATCATTTCTACCCACTAGGGTGACCACAAAAAATCGATGTCGGAATTTTGCTCTCTGCTAGTGCATTTTTGGATTTGTTTTGGGCTGCAAATGATGTGTTGTTTTTTTCTCTATTGCTGCCCGTTCTATGAGTAGTTTGTGTATTTTGATAGGACTCGTAAGCGTGAGGACCCGTGACGGGGGTTACGAGCTTACAGTGTCTTGGCCAAAACATCTAACAAATACCTCAAAAATAGTTTTTTTGTTACTATAAAAAAACTTTTTGCACTTTTTATCTTTTTGCAGGGGGCGGCTCGGCCCCATGGGGTGTCATTCATTCAGTGGTACAGAGAAATTAATCTGGGCTGCTCATTTGGTCTGGTGGCAGGAACCAGTGGGAGCCTGCACATATTTTGCACTATTAGTATCAATGTGAATGACGTCCTATGGTTGCAGACCTTGAGTGCATGGCAAACCACCTCCTCCATGCTTTGACAGGTTGGGGTGGCTTTATCGTCCACACCTGTGTCTGCTCCATCTAGTGGGGTCTGGCTGCTCTCTGCCAGTGCATTTTTGGATTTCTTTTTGGCCGCAAATGGTGAGTTCTATTCTGAACTTGCCTTCTATGAGCCCTGACCTTAATCCTATTTAGCATCTTTGGAAAGAGCTGAAACATGCTGTCTAGAAAAGGCAACCTTCAAACACGAGACAACTGGAGCAGTTTGCTCTTAAAGAGTCGCCAGAACACCTGTTGAGAGGTGCAGAAGTTTCATTGACAGTTATTTGAATTGTTTGATTGCAGTGATTGCAGCCTCAAAAGGTTGTGCAACAAAATATTAAGTTAAGGGATCATCATTTCTGCCCACTAGGGTGACCACAAAAAAATCGATGTCGGAATTTTGTCCGTCTGGACCCCACAAAACGATTCCCCTTTCCAGATATTGAGATAGCCAAAATTTGAGCTCGCTCAAACGACGTTAACCCGTGCCACTCGTCGCTCAAAGTTTGAAAAAATCCAAATTTTTGGCCAAAAAGTTGACATATGGAGCCATAACTCCAGAACGGTAAATAATAAAAACACGCTTAATACCTCAAAAGAAAGCTAATGTTGTTCTTCAAAATTTATATTTTATTCATAATTGTTATTTTAAGTCAAACTGAGTTCCAACAGCTTTTAGCGCCAAGAACGTGACCTGGTACCACTAGGAGCATACTTCGTATATTTTGTTATTAAGTGATAATTTTTGTTTTTTTTTGGTATATTTTTGAGTTTAAAGTAAAAAAGGATAAATAGGGAGCGCACATAGGGCGTTATCGTCTTAATAAATAGTCCAGTCCCCCCAATCGGTGTGACTCACCTGCGGTGGTTGTGAGAGCCACAACAAACTGAGAGAGCCTGGTAATGGTCGCTGCAGGAGCCCACTGAAGATAAATGATTTCCAACGAAGAAAAAGCTGGGCTTTGTAGTCCGCGCTGACCTCAAGAAACTTCCAGTCCAGTAAAGGGTTAATCAGGTTCTGGTTTATTTGCCTACGCGTTTCGTGGCTTTAAATCTTCCACTTCATCAGGGCCCTGATGAAGTGGCAGATTTAAAGCCACGAAACGCGTAGGCAAATAAACCAGAACCTGATTAACCCTTTACTGGACTGGAAGTTTCTTGAGGTCAGCGCGGACTACAAAGCCCAGCTTTTTCTTCGGTGGAAATGAGTTTAAAGTAGAAATATAATAAAATAACAAACAATACTGATAAGCCTAATGACATTTTTTATTTTAAAATATAAAAATGAGGTATATAATAGATACAAAACAGACACAGAAAAGATACAGACGTAGTACCTACATGAGTTGATAATTTTACTTAGTTATCTAATCTATTCTAGAGCTTTTGTTAAAGTAGTTTTTGAAACGTCAGAATATAATGCTCAGCGTTTGCTTACAACTTGCAGGACATATTGCTTTTCTTCTTCATCTTTTGTCAGAAGGTCGTTAAAGTCGGTTATTAATTTAACACCACGCTCAGCCATATCATTAACTACTTTTAATGTTTTGACAATTTTCAATCCTTCTTGGAAGTCATTATTTTGAGGCCAGGTGTTTGGATTTTGTCTTAGGAAATCTGTTTTTATATTAAATCGGTCAAAGAAGGTAAACGTTTCTTTGGTAAGTAAATTTACTAAGACAAAATCCAAACACCTGGCCTCAAAATAATGACTTCCAAGAAGGATTGAAAATTGTCAAAACATTAAAAGTAGTTAATGATATGGCTGAGCGTGGTGTTAAATTAATAACCGACTTTAACGACCTTCTGACAAAAGATGAAGAAGAAAAGCAATATGTCCTGCAAGTTGTAAGCAAATGCCGGGCATTATATTCTGACGTTTCAAAAACTAATTTAACAAGAGCTCCAGAATAGATTAGATAACTATGTAAAATTATCAACTCATGTAGGTACTACGTCTATCTTTTCTGTGTCTGTTTTGTATGTATTATATACCTCATTTTTATATTTTAAAATAAAAAATGTCATTAGACTTATCATTATTACTTGTTATTTTATTATATTTCTACTTTAAACTCAAAAATATACCAAAAAAAACAAAAATTATCACTTAATAACAAAATATATGAAGTATGCTCCTAGTGGTACCAGGTCACGTTCTTGGGGCTAAAAGCTGTTGTAACTCAGTTTGACTTAAAATAACAATTATGTATAAAATATAAATTTTGAAGGACAACATAAGCTTTCTTTTGAGATATTAAGCGTGTTTTTTATTATTTACCGTTCTGGAGTTATGGCTCCATATGTCAGCTTTTTGGCCAAAAATTTGGATTTTTTCAAACTTTGAGCGACGAGAGGCACGGGTTAACGTCTTTTGATCGAGCTCAAATTTTGGCTATCTCAATACCTGGAAAGGGGAATCATTTTGTGGGGTCCAGACTAACAAGATTCCGTCATTTTCCCCCCCCTATGAGATCCGGTCACTCTACTGCCCATGCCTATTTCATAAGTTTAATTTTTTTTTATTAATTCTGTGGAAGCAGGTTTGAAAAGCAATGTCTGACTTTCATTTGTTCATTTTTATAGATTTTTTATTTATTATTACTTTTGTCATATTCAAGTTATTTCTGTGACCATTGTGGGTTTTTCTTTCATTACACAAGGGGCACCAAGAATTTTGACCACGTATGTGATAGGCATTTAGGTTTAAAAATAGCAGGAGGAAATATTAATTAACATGTTCCAATCCTATGACTTTTTTTTCCCACTCAAACTTGAATAAAACATATCCAAAAATATTTTGTAGTTAACTTTAGATGGGCTGACTGTGGCCCATAAACGCGCTCCAGTGAACTATATGTAAGTTGATTGGCACTCCTTCACCTGCCTGTGTACTCGGCTGATAAAAACTGATTGAAACAGAATGATCACATCTGATTGTTCTGATCGCACATAGCATCATGTGATTGGAAGCACATTCTCTGTTTACAAGGGATGACATACTGCCGTTAAAGTGACCCTAAACCCGGAAGCCAACCCCACATCCCCTTCATACCTATACATGCAGCTTGTGAACCTGCTGCCATCGATCCCTGTATCTTGCAAAACCGCTGGGGCATTCTTCATAATCCATACTTTTATAATGTCATTTCTGGGCGTTTCACTGAAATTTTAAAGCCGCAGCAGGCGGGCCTGTGTGCCGCTCTCCCCCTCCTTGTCCGTAATTCTGCACGCAGCAATGGGCGTGCTAAACAACAGAGAGGCGGCTCGCCTCATAGTATGGGCGGTGAAGCCGGTATGACGCGTATTACGTCATATCGGCTTCACCGCCCATACTATGAGGCGAGCCGCCTCTCTTGTTTATGCACGCAGCCATGGGCGTGCAGAATTACGGACAAGGAGGGGGAGAGCGGCACACAGGCCCGCCTGCTGCGGCTTTAAAATTTCAGTGAAACGCCCAGAAATGACATTATAAAAGTATGAATTATGAAGAATGCCCCAGCGGTTTTGCAAGATACAGGGATCGATGGCAGCAGGTTCACAAGCTGCATGTATAGGTATGAAGGGGATGTGGGGTTGGCTTCCGGGTTTAGGGTCACTTTAACGATTATTGTTGACAGCATAAATCATTAGATTATCAGATTAATCAACATGCCAGTATTTTGCACATCTGTTGGACGATTGCCATAATATTTACATGGGGCAATAATTGTACCCGATCATCTTATGAGTGGTTTGTCATTGATTTTCAGCCTGTCTAAATGAATCTTTAGGGTTTTAAAGTGACTTGTGAGAATCCGATGGTCGACTATCTAATGATTCTTCAGTAAATGTATCTCTTCCTTGTCTTATAAGATTTCTGCCTTCTACCTGTTTCTCAGAATCATTAGCAGCTTTATATAAACACGGAGTCTTTTTGTTGCTTTTAGTCACATTATAATTTTCCACTCATCAGCAATACTAGACAGAAATCAATTTCCTTCAAGTAACTTGATGAAAACAGAACACTGCTTCTTAAGTATTCAACAGTGATCCTACAGGTGAAATACAAATTGTTAGATTACTGCCCTGGAAGCATGAATCAAAGCCATTTATCACTTAAGGTGCACGGATATCGTGAAGAAGTGCTCCTAGGAATGCTTGATTCACAATAATCATGCGGTCTAAACAGGCAAGCAAGCGTTCCCAGGGTGAAATTATCTTTTTATTTGCGCAAATAATGTCACCATGGTCTCTCTTCACTTTCGAGACTTGTGATGGGCTTGAGACCTGTGTCTCATTCCGGTTTTGAGATCTCATTTTAAATGTGTTTCTTTCCTTTGGCAGTGTAGGAGTTATTGCCAGTTTCTCCTGCTAGCAAAGCTCTTCAGTTCTCTTTCCAGGTGTGGCTGCTTTGTGATCACTTCAATCTCCTTTATATGGTCACATTATCCAGCATTCCTTACTGGTGATTGAACTCCATTCCTGGCCTAGCTTCCTGAGGTGAAGAAGGTACTCTGGAGAAGCTAACTGTTGCCAAGCTGTCTGCTGCCTAGGAGAGTGGCAGCAGGCGTGAAGTTGTTTTGTCATTTCCCTGTATGTCTCTCCTTCCTCTCTTGTTGTTGTTAGTGCAGCAGTTGGGACTAGAGCTCCCGCAAGCCATCTCTCTATTTAGGGTTATCATCAGGGCCAGCAATGTATTCTGTTTAACAACGGGGTAAAAGAAACCATATAGAGATAGTAGGGGGTTCAGGGCCCAGCTGCAAGTAAGTGCAGGAGGTCTCCTTTCCCTTGCTCCATTGGAGCAAGGCCCTCTGTTGTATTTATTTCCCTACCCCCGGTGTTCCCCCCATCTTTTGTTGCATGTAGTGCACCATACACCGTTGATCTGTGCACCACTGACATGCAGTGTGTCCGGACGCTCCCTAGTCCGCAGCATGACAAATGATCATCATTCTAAGCTGCATATCATCCTGTGAGAACAATGGCAGCTTATGTGTTTTGGACAGTCATACACTGCGCATTCTAAGGACTGTCTGTATGTGAAGACAGGGTATTAAACAAATGCCGATCAGTGATTAATATTTGCTGATCAGTGGTTGTTTAATGATGTCTTGATGTATTTTTGATGTTGGCTGAGTTGTATTTTTTTATTTCTATTTTTATGTATTAACTAAAGTATTACCATTCTCTTTTATTTCATAGCCCTTATCATTGTTCACATCATTGAGCTGTATACATGTAAGGTTTAGAGCGGCAGAGAGTCCCTATCAACATTTACTACAGCTAGAAAACATTTTAACTGAATACCATAAATCAGTAACCAATAAAACTGATGGAACATGACATGATCGAACGAGTCGGTCGACAGGGTAGAGGGTACTCGTATACCGGGACAGATTGCTACTTCAGTGGGGATCACGGCTGGTCAGGTTCCGGTCCCGTGCCATGGACACTCAATGGCTGAGGGGAAAACTATTTGGGATGGTGGTTACCAGCGCTGCAGCCGGCCGCTGAGGTGATGGTAATGCAGCTTTTGGTAGTACGGCTCCCCACAGGCTGAGCTTTACCTCAGGGCAGTGGGATGGATGAAAGGAGTAGTAGTCCTTGGCTCTGTGGTGCTGTAGGAGCCTTCCAGGTGACGAATAATTGATGCAGAGACATCAAGTTAGCCCAAACAGTTCTTTACTGGTACCAGATGGATCAATAGGTACATGTTATGGTACCTTCACAGCCCGCAATATTGGTTGGCAATATGAGGTGATCTAACGTGCGCGTGCACGTTTTTCATGCTCGCCTCAGATCGCCGATGACGTTATTACACGCCGCAATCTCTCCCTGAAAGAAAGGTGATGTGTCACCCCGGAAATTGCCTCACCCACAGCGGAACCATTCCAGTGGAATTCCCTCGCCACTTCACACGCCACAATCCCAAAGGCAATGTGGGCATACATGTTCAGTGCCCCGAGGACATAGGCGTGCCGCAGTGGTCAACACCGCGCGCCATAGCCGCTCATTGGTCAACACCACTGTATTACGATTGTTCAGCCTGCTCTGGAAGGCTAGCTAATACATGATGCCATTGAAGATGTGTGTGTTGCTGAATGGACAGCTCTTCAAATATGGCGCCCTGTGAACTGACAGCCAATGGGAACACAGTAGCCATCACCAATCATCGCAGAAGGGGCGCGACTACAACACACTGTGGCACACCTACGGGAAATCATAGGCGACACTGATTCCATCACTATGGCCCTATCACACGCCACAACATGGAAATATCGCCTTCATGATTGAGGCTGATTTCAGAGCAGTGCTCAGGAATCAGGCGACAGGCGAGAGGAGATTTATCGCTGTGAAATTCCCCAATCACACGCCACAACTGTGGGGCAATTTCACGGCGATTGTTTCGGGGCGACATATCGCCTTTAGGATCCCCAGCCGATATTGCGACGTGTGAAGGTACCATTACAGTCTAGCTTGCCAGGGAATTTGTTGCCACAGGCGTTGGGGTTTGCCACAGAGTCTGTCAGAGGTGCTTTCTAATTCTTTATTGGTCTTGTTCCTTTATGGGCTCTTTTGGCTCCTTACACTCTCTCTCTTTTCTGGTCCCCCGGTCTGTTGTCTCTCTTACTTGTCAGCGTCTTGAACCCAGCTATGGGACATGGGTTGGATTACTTTGATGGGTGCTGTGGCACCTTCTTGATAAGGCCCACAGCCTGCCGGTCAGCAGTTTGGGTTGAACCTTAACAAACCGCCTCAGTTTCGAATTACCGGTATTGACCTGAACGCTCCAGCTGGCTCCGACCAGTCCTGGAGTGTCCCCTTCGTTGTCTGGGTCACCTCTCAGTTTAGATGTGCCCTCCTTTCACGCCCGCAGGGTCCCCTGGGTCCGTCTCTGCTGCTCTCCTCATACCCTCTGACTGACTGCTGTCAACTGTCACCTACGTCTTGTCTCCCGCTCTGCTAAGCTCCACCCCCCTGGGACCTACTGAATATACAGTCCCAGGTGCTAGGGTGGCTGTGATTGGGATTTTGTGATTTAGAATACAGACTCTGTAGCTTCCCCCTCTACCTGTGACTAAGGAGGCACATCACCTTCTGTTTGGCATGCAGTACCTCCCTGTGGTGTCCCGCCAGAGGGGGCCACAGATCTTGTCGGATTCAAAAGGAATAGCATATCTATGTGTAGTGTTGTGTGGTTCTGTATGGCAATTGCATGAACCCTCTTTTACAGGCGCATACATCTTATACACAGTAGATCATGGACAGACATATCATTGGTGCAACCTGTAAAGCTTCACAAGGTTCCATTAGGTAAAGGGGCCCACTCCACCTTCCAAAGCAGGTGCAATTTTGCCTTATTTTGAGTAACTGGATTGCAAAGGACGCATATATTGTTCTTGCACACGAGCCCTAGTGTGTCAGCCAGTGTAGCAGATAGCTGTTGATAAAATGATAGCTATCTCTCCCAAGTCCCTCATACACAGGTGCTGGGTTAAATCATCATTAGACCTTAGTTTTTACTTTTGTGTATTGATGTTTGTTTATTTTCATATTTTATCTTTTTATATATTAGGATTAATATTTATAGATTAGTATTTTTTTATATCTCTTTAATGTTAACTGTTTTGGTTTATTTTTTTTCCGCTATTATTCTTCTTTTTCTCGCCTATTTATTTTCAATTTTAATTTGATATGATACATTATTGGTTCCTATAAATAAACACATTCATGTATCATGACAGTAGTCATGAATAAATTAATCTGTTGTATGTAAAAGACATAATTTAGTTTTATATTTATCTTAGCCAACACAATATATTCATGGAGGATATAGGAACAATTCAGGGGATTTACAGCTTCTATAATCCTATCGCTTACTCTATGAAGAGCATATAAAGATCAGAGAAGTGCAACCAACATGAGAAATGCTAATTAAATGCAGTATTTCACTGAATATCAATTGCTATCACCAAATGAAGCCTAAAAAGGAGTTTTCTCACAATAAGGATTGAAACTTATCAATCATGTATGACTTCCAGATTCTCCACTAATACCTAGAATGTAGAGAATGACCTTTTGACAGCAAAATGTAATGGTGACCCTTTCCCCTTGTCATTCTCTCAAGCAGCTTCATCAGGTATCACTTCATCTGCAATAGCCTTCCAACAGTCTCAAAGTCTTGAAGATCCCAGAGATACATAGTACTTGTTGGCTGCTCTGCGTCTGTTGTCCAAATTATCCCAAACCATCTCAATTGGGTGTAGTTTAGATGATTGTGAGATCATGACATCCAACGCAGACTCCATCCCTCTCCTCCTTGGTGACATAACCTACATATTCTGGAGCTGTGCTTTGGCTCATTCTGTTGCAATAGAAATGATGGTTCTACAAAGTGAAAACACAAGTGATGGCATGTCATTGCAGAATGCTGTATTAGCAATATTTGATATTTGGAACAAATCAACAACAGTATGATGATAGGGATGAGCGAGTATAATCGTTACTATTCGGTACTCGCCGAATAGTAATATTTGGGCTACTCGCTACTCCCCGAGTTTCTTGTGATTACTCGGGAGATGCAAGTAGTCCTTTAACTTTCGCAGTGTATCTATATACAGTATACACTGCAAAAGTGAACTAAAAGTGAATAAAAGTTGTTAAAAAATAAAAAAATATCATACTCACCTATCCGATCAACGACAAGGACCTGTGAGTCTGACAGCCAATCAGATGGCTGGTAGCGATCTGGCCAAACAGATTACCAGACGTCACAAACCATGTGATCGCTATCAGCCACCTGATTGGCCATATTACCAGGTCATTGATGTACGTTCAAGACCTCGCAATCTGGCCAATCAGATGGCTGGTAGCGATCAGGTGGTTTGTGACGTCTGGCCATCTGATTGGCCAGATCGCTACCAGCCATCTGATTGGCTGTCAGACTCACAGGTCCTTGTCGTTTTTCAGATGTCTTCTTTGCTGTTCCTGGTGCAGGCGTCGGAGAGGTGAGTATGATATTTTTTTTATTTTTTTAACAACTTTTATTCACTTTTAGTGCACTTTCGCAGTGTATATATAGTTACACTGCGAAAGTACTCGCCCGCCCATTCACTGCCATTGGACTCGCATACTCGCAAAGAGTACTGAGTACCGGGACCTACTTGTTGCGAGTATAGCGAGTCCGATTATTGCAGTAATCGCTCATCCCTATATGATCAGAAAAGCACTCGCAATACCTCCTCATCCATGCAACATGGTGGGCAACTCATATGAAGAAACCGTCTGCTCACCTTTTATGCATCTCACAAAAATTACAAAAGCATGGATATTGGTACAAAAAAAATTTAAATTTGTATTCATTAGCTCACCGAGCAGATTTCAGTCCAAATGTTGTTTGGTCCAAACAAGTATCTTCATGTTTATGGTTCCTAGTAATTAGTTATTCGCAGCAATTTGACCATAGAGGCCTACTTCTCACTCTCTGTAGAAAATATAAAAAGGGTGGGGGACAAGAGGCGCAATAGTGCCCTATCACTAGTGACACTGTGTAGAAGGGTGGTATTGTGGAACCACTCACCTTGTGCAGTTGTGATCCCCACAACTGGTTTGTAAGCGTGAAGCAATCAAGGGCTGCTGCAAGACCTCCACCGACCACTGAACAGTGGTGAAATCCAGAAAAGAAGATGGGAATGCTGGTGTGCCACGGTCCGCGCTGCTCCAAATGCAAAAACTCACCAAAAAGCCAAATTTTCCTTGAGCAAATTTCCAAGCTTTATTTTCTTCCACCTACGCGTTTCGGCGCCTATCCCTCATGAAGGTGCCAGGCTAGGCGCCGAAACGCGTAGGAGGACGAAAATAAAGCTTGGAAATTTGCTCAAGGAAAATTTGGCTTTTTGGTGAGTTTTTGCATTTGGAGCAGCGCGGACCGTGGCACACCGGCATTCCCATCTTCTTTTCTACTTCTCACTCTCTTCTCTCAACAATTTATGTTAGGTTTTTCTGTTACTTGATGTCTGTATATTGGATATTATTGGATGCCCTGTCAATTTGCATTTTCTGAGTCTGCTTACTCTAATCTGATCTATCTAACCCTATTGGTAGAGTCACATCAGCGTATGCTTCCAATATGAGAGCATTCGATGCTATATGATAATGACCCTTGGTTCAGGCTCTGCAGTGAGTATGCAACTGTTATCCAATCCTGTAGTCAGGTGACAAGTGTGGAGATGAGATGTAAAAATAGTGCAGTCTTCTGGGGACGCAAGATAACAGCAAGCCAGGGCAGTTATTATTCTGTAATATTTTTAATTAATCAAATGGCTTCACAACATGTTTTCCGTGAATAATGCCTTCATCAGGATAACACCTGGATTGCTGTCATCTTACGCCCTTAGAAAACCTCACTATTTTTGCATCTTGTATCCTTGGTTCCCTTCTAGGTAAGCAGTGGGTGCTTACCATCAATGCCAAAATCAAGCTTTCAGACACTCTGCATCATTTGTATAAGTGTGAATGGTGTCCTAAGCAAGCCCATTATGTGCATGGCAGGTCGCCTCCCACATTTTATTGTAGGTAGAGGTGATTTCTATCAGCTTGCACCTGGTGATTGCTTCACATAGTGGGGTATGACTGTATCCTGCAAGTGCAGTGTTGGTTTTTGATTTTGGCATTGAGGGTAAGTTTATCTGATGCTGCCTTTTTTGAGTGGTTTTTGTATATATTTTGTTAGGACTCATGAGCATGGGGATCCGTGACGTGCATCATGAGCTTAAGTGTCTTGACCAATGCATGAACCAATACTCCATCTATAAAGCTTTTTGTTTATCATATAAAAAACTTTTTTGCACTTTTTGATCATTTTCGGGGTTCAGCTGGGCCCCATGGGGCGCCGTTCATCTAGTGGTGCAGAAGCATCGTACTGGGCGGCCCATTGGTTAGGTGGCAGAGCCAGTGGGTAGCTTTCAAACACTCTGCATCATTTGTATCAGTGTGAATGGTGTCCTAAGCAAGCCCATTATGTGCATGGCAGGTCGCCTCCCACATTTTGTTGTAGGTAGGGGGGTTTCTATCAGCCTGCACCTGTTGCTTGCTTCACATAGTGGGGTATGACTGTATCCTGCAAGTGCAGTGTTGGTTTTTGATTTTGGCATTGATGGTAAATTTTTCTGATGCTGCCATTTTTGAGTAATTTTTGTATATAAGCAGTGGGTGCTGCAGATATCAGCTTGCTAAAAGTTCTCAAATACCTGCGGTGATGTCACGCCCCATTTGTTCCGGTTAGCTGGTACATCAGAGACCCGTGCAGTGAGCAGTATACGTTGGAGGCTTAATCTGTGGTTGTGCAAGTGTGCACAACCACATAAGGTTAGTAACCTTCTATGTTCCTCTCCTCTTAAAGATCACTGGGTACACACAGGAGCGCCTCTCTTCTCTTTCTGTTTTAGAGGTGTGGAGATGAGGGACATATTAATCTCTCCATCTTCTCCATGGCCTGTCTCTGTGTATATTGGGTGTCATCCGAGTTCAGTGTGATGTTCCACTGGCACCCATAGACTTTTATGGGTGCTAGTGATCTGAGACTCGCTGACAATCGCAACATGCTGTGATTTTTTCAACTATGTATTTATTTTTACCCTAATGACACAGGCAATATGGTGGACAGTGGAAACGGGAATATTCATAAGATTTCTGTTTAATTACATAAGATTTTATGAGCAGACCTGTAAACAGTGACAGCAGCGTGGAAACTTAGTAAGTATAGTTGTCCTGCTGTTATCCTAATTTAGCTTCATTTTGTAGTCCCCTAATCCTTACTACCACCATTTCATAGCACTAAAGTTTGGGTCCCCATAGACTTATATGAGGTTCAGGGTTTGGGTCAAGTCCGGTCCCGAATCGGACTTTCTTTTTTATGTCTGTCCATATCTGCCACACCCAAACATCTGCAGGTATACCCATCTCTACTTAGCAATTCTCATGCATGAACCTGATTTCTGCCTTCTTGGCCATGCACAATGAAGCCGAATATAGACTCTCTGGCTTTATCAAAACTTGGTTCATGCCTACAGGGGAATGATTAACACTTTTGTCCTAATGAAGCATTTCATTAGGATGGAGCCAGAGTGTGAACGCTGCTCCCTTCAGTCTCTATCGAGTGTCTGTAAACAGCCAAGTGCATAGGATAGGAATGGTGGGGTGGTTGGTCAAGATGGGCTCTGCTGCTATATTCCAATGACATAAATGGGCTCTATTTTGCCAATTAGTGTGGGTCAAAGCTTTTTAACCTCCATCATCAACAAGTGATCACCTATTCTGTGGATAGATGACTTTTTCTTTCTCTGGACAACCTCTATAAGGTAAAATGATCCAATAATTTCAAAATCTAATCATAGATCATGTATTCACCTCAATGGAGAATACACCTTGACAGTGATACATTATAAGGGATGTCATTGTCTCCTTAAGTAATCCACATATCCGATGGCCTCTGAATGTACATAACATCAGCTTATCTGTGATGCAAACCATGAACTGACTCACCATTAAATGTGTACATCTATTTCTATCCAGAGCTGCAGTTGCTGTTCTACTTTGATCCATCTGTCCTTTAATAAATCCCTGGCCATTATGTTCCTGATGATAAATTGATTCTAAGTGAAGATGTGCAATACATTCAAATTACACTGTTTTGCTTCCCTTATAATGTATAACTGAACAAATGGTCTTAGAGCATTTTGTAAGCAAGAACAATTGGATTCACAGCTCTATATTATAGGAATAATAAAATATATGTCTATTCATGATCATTTCCTTAGCAGTTTGGCTACTTTATGGCTGTAAAAGTAATATTTGTCATGCAGATCCTTCCATGCATAAAACTACGATGATTACATTAATTTATACATTTATGTGGTTTAAAAATGTATATTGTGTGATAAAGCAGAAGTATGCACAACTTTTTATTATACTTTGCTGCATATTCAGAGCTGTTTTGAATCTGCCATGCTGTGAAATAGTTCCTATTATTGTATTAAAGGGAGTCTGTTAACACATTTCACGCCCCAAACTATTTATCTGCACATGTAGCTCTTTCAAGTACAAGTCCAGCAGCACCTTCATAGGGCCAGTCTATTCCTCCATTACTGACAACTAAGCATTTGAATTGGTATGCAAATGAGGCTGTAGATCTGAAGCCTCCATCACTCCAACTCTATTCCCCACCCAATGCTGCCTCCTCCTGCTTGATTGACTGCTGGTTTGCCTGAAGTCACACAGCACCGAGGCTGTCAGTCAATCAGAAGGAGGCGGTACTGGGCAGATAATAGAGCTGGAGTGACAGAGGCTTTAAATCTTTAATTCTGTTATTATTTTCTGTGTTTAATTTTTCACTGCATTCATTGTGCTGAAAAAATGACTCGGTAACATTATTGTCTAAGTCAGAATTATTATATTGATATCAACCTTGCATAGTAATTTTATGTATGTATTTTTGTGTCTTCATCTTCTGAGAACTGTAACCTTTTAATTTATAAATCAATAGGGCTATATGATGGCTTTTTTGTGGACTTAGCTGATACCATTTCAGGGTACATACAACATATTAATCGCTTTTTGTTGCATTTTTTGAGGAACTGTGGTGAGTCTGAAAAACTGCTAATCTGACATATAGATTTTTTTGTTTTTTTATTTTTTTAATAATTATACATTTTAATATACTAAACCTTTATGTAAATGGTAGTGCCAAACATGTTTATTACTATTATTATCTTTATTTTAAAATTGGGGAAAGCAGGGTGATACAGACCTACCTTCAGGATATTAAGGTATGTACTCACAATCCAGAGGTGCTGTGTCTCCGGACCTGCAGGAACCCACAGGTGCACACAGGTAGACCGCAGCCGCCCTGTGCTCACTATCTGCGGCGGCTGCAGGACGTCGTCTCCCTGCGCTCACCCAATGGTTATCTCTTCCAACTCCACAGCATGAAATTAATATGCTGCAGAGATGCGGAGATCCAGAAACCCAAACCACAGCTGAAAACACGCTACGGTCGAGGGAAGCATAGTGAGAATGGAATTTTTAGAAATTCAATCCAATTCAATTCAATCCATTATGCTGCTACTGTACTGCTACTGCTACGCAATACTCTGCGACCAAAACATTGCCAGTCTGGATCGTGAGTATGCACCCTCCTTATACACCAAGCTAGTGGCATTCTTATAAAGGCAGTTTATTACTGAGTGAATCCTTACCTCTGTCGTAGAAATCTGTTTTGCTATTGTAAGGAAATGTATAGATGCAATTGTATGCTAATGAGTTGCTAGTGCAGTAAGATACAACTTTCCTCCTCTGCATTTTTCTCGCCTGCTCCCTGCCTCCTGTCCAACTAGCTCAGAGTGAACTGAAAATTAGAGCTTGGTTCTGCAAGGAGATAAACTGCCAAAATATGTAAAAAAAAAAAAGTACACACCAGCTTATTTTAAGAAGTGATCTGAAATGACATTTATGGAAGTAACTGTTTGTTCTAAGCTGGGTCCCCAATTGTGAAGATTGGACAGTTATACCACTGACATAATTCAGTAACAGCACCAGTTGCAGCTGAGCTTCAATTGCTGCTGTTAACCATTTACATGCCACTACTAATCTGACTGCAGCATTTAAATGATGTCATTGTTGATCAGTGCCACCGGCTTTTTTTGCAACTCCAATGAGTCATTCAGCAACAGGAGGTCTGCTGACTGCTCATTTCACTACTATCTTCATCCTTCTAAGCTTTATAGGAGACCGTGTCTTTATATACTACAATACTGTCATATTGCAGTTGTTGTATTACAGTTTACAATATAAGCTAGGGATCTGCAACTCCAAGCCTCAAGGGTCACCAACAGTGCAGGTATTCAGGATTTCCTTAGTATTGCACAGGGGGTTGGAATCATCACCTGTTCAGGTGATTCAATTATAACCTGTACAATACTAAGGGTACCTTTACACACAGAGATATATTGCTTTCAATTCACTAGTTGCAGTGAAATCATGGACACACTGTTCCATTTTGTTGCCGTAACAAATGGAACAATGTGTCCATGATTTCACTGCAACCAGCAAATTGCCAGTGAAATTGCCTAGCAATATTGCCTCGTGTGACGGTACCTTTACACCTGTGATGGAATGAGATTTCACATGATTTTGTGAGATCTTGCTGTTTGATGTAATTCAGCTCTGGCGTGTCTTTAACTAAACTGTTACTGAACAGTAAGGTCCCTTTCACATCTAATGCAGGGCTGCATTTTGCTTCATTTGAGTTTCTATGCATTTTTACCACTAAAAACGCATCAAAACGAATGCGTTTTTGCCCCCATTGATTTGAATGGAAAATGCATTAAAAGCTCATGTAAAAAGCCCAATCACAGATGTGACCCTAGCCTAATACACAGTAAAAACGACATTATTTATTTTTATATGTTTCACTTTGTGACATTCTTTGCCTTGTGTGTCCACCTCATCACTGGGATTTTGTCGGGATATGGTCCTGTAGAGCACAAAGGGCTAGGGTACTCAGCAAGTGGGCCAGGGGTTAAGTTCACAGTGGCAGTGCCCATTAAAAAGGTGAAATAAAAATGGAGGAATATAAGTATTAATTAAAGAAATAGTTTGTGACGCCAGTTGGGATGTTCAGCTAATTGGTGGCTGACATGCAGATGATCCCTGGGAGATAGGTGGCGTGGCAGCACAAGTGTATAACCCTTCCTAACCAGGGTTGGCTCCAAGTGGGATGAAAAAGGTGATAGTAGTGAGGTAGAAGAAGGAGACACAGAGAGTCTGTCTTTTGCTTTACCTTTTACTGCAAGATGACAAATCAGATCCAGGGATTACAGACACCACCAGGCATGTGGTCCAGCCAGTCTGAAAAGAACTGCAGTCCCCTCTGCTAGGTGAGTATTATGGCCTTTCCACTGACTTCTCTTGTAGTAGGCTTCTAGGTACTCTTTTATCTGTCCTTTACTCCCTCTTAGTACCTGTGGTTGACCTTCAGCCAGGCTAGCAGTGTGGATTTTGTGGGTATCCTTGCTCCGCTTGGAGCATTTCCCTGATCTTCTAGTCTACGGATGTCCCGGACAGTTCCATTTGAGTGGCTAGTGAGCATAAAACCCATCAGCCCCCAGATTCAGTCAATAGTCTCTGTAAGCCTGAGTGACCTAGGGACTGGTGCCCTGCCTTTTTAACTGGTCTTTGGCTAGGGTCACATTATCTTAATAGCACCTTTTAACGGTGCTGCGCTAAAGACTTTTCTGCTGAAACGCATAGTGATAACGCTGTGCACTTCAGCAGAACGCTAACCCATAGCAACCTATTATTTACCTTGAAGTGGCCACACACAGAGCTGTGTTGTCAACAAAAGCGGACGCTAAGCAGCTTTGTGTGGCTGGTAACCATGGAACACATCGGATTATCAAGCACAGCTTTCTCCTGAAGCGGTGTACATTACCGCTACGCACTTCAGGAGAAAATGACTAAGTATTTACTGGATGCCGGTAAAATCTGTTAACAACGCTTGTCTGACCCTAGCCTTTCAGAGCAGCTTCCCAGCTCTCTCTTCACTGGACCCTCTCATTTGCCTACTCAGCCTTACTACCCTATCCCCTCCCTCCAACCAAAGACTGAGTCACAGTCCAACCCAGGCCTTCAGTGCCCAGCCTCCTGATTAGAGATTATATTGTGTTGGATGCTTCAGACTTCCAGCAGAGGAAACTCCAATTCTTCTTAGACATGGCATTACAACAATGTATGTGAAATACCATTTGTGACAGCCAGACCGCAGGGGTGCCACAGTCCCCTTATGGGTTTCCT
Source organism: Allobates femoralis (assembly GCA_033576535.1). NCBI lineage: Eukaryota > Metazoa > Chordata > Amphibia > Anura > Aromobatidae > Allobates > Allobates femoralis. The sequence continues at coordinate 112,120,057 of JARQOC010000008.1, read as the reverse complement.
CTCGACAGGTCTAGGGGGGAGTGTATGAACCCAAGGTTCTGCTCCCCTCTGAACACTGGCTCTTCTATTTTGGGAGAAAAGCAGACAGTTGATGGCTCTTAAGTTATCTCCTGGGGTGTCAGCATAGGTACTGGCTGTGAGCATAATTGGGTTCTCCCTTGCTTTGGCTAGGAGAGGCTACTGACCCTCACTGTGGCCTTCTAGCTCGGAGGTACAGAGAATGCTTTTGTGGACCCTTCTACTGTTGGTGAGGGCTTACATCAAACCAGCAACCTAATGCACTTTTTTTGTTGCACTTTGTCACTTTTTTTTTAAGTGCACTCGGATTAATAGCACAAATCAGGCATTCGATAAAAAAAACGAGAAATAAAACTCATTAAATCTTGAGGTCTAAAGGTATTAACTGGAAAGTTGCATTAAATGTACCAGGGAGGGTATAAGGATGAGTCAGAGGTAGGGTAGATGCATCAGTAGCTTTGTATGGTAGACCAATGTGTAGTCAGGGAACCAGGAATCAGGGTTTTTTGATTCGGCTCACCAGGGAATCAGTAACTTAGAAAAAGTAAAGATCTAAGAGAATCCATGAGGCCACGTGATGTAGGTCAAGCATGGTTAAGTTACAATGAAGCATTCAAAATAGTAGTCAGGGAAGTTGGTTGATAAAAGTTGAACTATCAAAACACAAAATGAACACAGGTGACTATAATATAAGAACTGGCTGAAAGTGAGGAAACAAAGAGAGCAATAGGGTCTTATCCTCTTTTTTTAAAACAGTAATTGCAAAAGTAACTGCTCACCGGGTTTGGTTGTGGGACCCACAACCAGTATATGTATATAGTACAGCTGCCGCTGAATCCACACTTCAGGATATGTCTGTGGTGGTTAATATAAATCTTAATGGACGGTGTTCTTTGATCCGCTCAAGCCGTAAGTGAAAAAGGACCACAGGAGATCAAAGGATAATAGTGCTTTTTTCACCTTGTTTCAGAGTGTGTCCCCACTCCTTCTTCAGGAAAGCAAACTACTTTTTTGGGGTCACCTGGTGAAATGGATCCATTCATATGCAGCGGAAGATGCAAATATTGGGAAATCACAAAAATAATTCAGAAATGATTGCAACATTATTTGAATAATTTTTACTTAACAGTATGCAATGCTTACAGCTGACGATAGGTTAACCAGCAGGTTACAGCAGCACAGCAGTAGATGAAAGAGGTAGAATATTTTTGAAAAGATGATTGTAGCTCAAGGAAAAGGATGATGGCAGACTACAAAACAAATTGCAACTGTAGACAACACTAAGTTAATATTCAGACACTCATAGCTTGTGAGTTACCTTGAGCAACTTGTGAAAACTGGTGTAGATCACAGCAAGGGATGGTGGCCATAGGGTAAGGGAGTGGAGTTTAGGTAGATGCATACAATTCTAATTCCTCTTTGCTTTCCTCACGGCTCAGAGGATGGACAGCACTTAAATTAATTTGGAAAACTTAGACACAAATCTTAAAGTGTCATATTGTTTTATTTTTATTACACAAGTCAGCAACGTAATTTACACTGGTGTGTGGTCTCCTAACCAATTGGACATTTATCACTCCATCATGTGGGTAACATCTGATAAAGAACAACTTAACTTTTTGTTAAAAAATTACTTGTAAATATATTAAAGTTACAACATTCATATTTCAAAGATTTACGAAAGAGGCTCCAAGAACACAAGTATGATGTTCCATGAGTGTGAAGTCTAGAGATGCATGGCCACATTTGGTCGCCTAATGTCACCAACATTACCATCTCTCATTTATAACCTTGAGGAAACTTTCTTATAACAATTGCAAGAACTCCGATAAGATCAGAAATTCTGGCCAATGTTAGATCTCTGCCACAACATTTTTTCCCACACATCAAGGTTGAAACTTCTTAAACTACTTCCACCAAGGAACCACAACCTATACTGTGTAAATACGTCCTGTACATTGGTTACACTTTTATGAAAATATATTTGATTTAAAAATGGGTTCATTTCCAATTGACACTTTACTGTAGTATTTCCATCTTTACTAACAATATAATGTAGTTACAATGGAGTAAAAATACAATTGAATGAAGGGTCTCCAGAATGTATTTCCCATTTTCTAGTGAATAAAGCATTGTTTGATAAATTAGTACTTACATTAAGTAAAAATTGCCACAAATAATGTGAACAAATGCAGTGCAAATAGTTTCTCATCTAGCACCATTTCATATAAGGAGAATGAGTTCATGTTTTCTATAACCATCTGGATGATGAATAGACATATGACTGGAATGACCCTGTAGGCAATCACTGCATATATAACCCAGGAATATATGGAAAATAAAATACTCTTGAGTCCTCAAGATAAAAAGGGTTACATTTCATCATGTTATCATGTAAAGGGGTTTACAGCATTTTAAATATTTACAAGAAATGACACATGTATTTCATAGTATTTTTTTTACAAGCTTTTATTTGCTATTTTGTGTAATTTAATATAAGCGATTTTGATAAATGTTTAATAATTTTTTATGCACTTTGAAATAATATCTGGCTTCAGCATTTTCTTTCCTCAAAGTATTGAAAGAAACCTGTCTTCAGGGCCATCCTGCTGGACAGGATAAATTAAGACCTGGCTATGCAATTGCATCCAGGTATGTTTTAAGCCTTATGCCCACGCTGCATTTTTTATACATTTTTTATGCATATTTTGATGCGGAATTGGTGCAGATTTGTCTAACATCCACAAGCCAGCAAAATCTATAAGGCTGGCTTCACACTGTATGATTTCACTGATCAGTGTGTCCATCAGTGTTTGTGTGCCAAAACCAGGAGAGGAACTATAATTGAAAGATTGACACCTGTTCTGTGTTTTGGAGACACTCCTGGTTTTGGCTCACAAACACTGATGGACACTGATCAGGAAAAAAACTGCAGTGTGAAGCCAGCCTAATGGCCGCTTTACACGTCCCGATATCATTGTCCAACAACGATAAAAAGTCACGTGGTTCGTGCGTTGCGCCGATATCGTTCGTGCGTTGTGTGGTGTAAATGTGCAATGCGACGCAAGAACGATGCCGAAACGATATCGGGGAAGAATTGTGCAGGCTCTCTAACTGCCCGATATTGGATGGACGATGTGGCCGGATCATGCTGTGTGACAGCCCAACAACGATTTGGAGCATAACTTCCCCTATTCACTCCTATGTTAAATGGCCTTTTCCTGGGTCGCTCGTATAAGGGGGCGTATACATCGCAGTTGTGTTGCCTGCCGATATCTCCCTGTGTGACAGCTCCTATGCAATCTTGGATTACTGCCAAATGTGTGCGCGCTCCCGTGCCGTTGTATCCAATATCGGGACGATATCGGGACATGTAAAGCGGCCATAAGACTTCTGAAGTGCTGTGCTCATGGTGCGTTTTTTTTTCCTCCGCAGAAAAGGTGCGGAAATGTCTGCAACAAAACACTCAGCATCGGCACATACCCTGAAATAATGCACAGTTTAATAGAAAATATGGTTTAAAACTTCTTATACAGTTTATTGATGAGTACATACATGAGAAATATCAGTCAATCAACGTAAGTTGGGCATAAGAAGCTAACTGGAACGATGTCTCTCTATGGACCCGTCAGAGTTTTCAAACTGTGTTTTCCCTGAAATAATGCAGAATTACAGAGTCAGACATGAATTTAACAAGAGGTTCCCTTTAAAAATAGATAAAAATAAGACAAAATGCAGTGTGTTCAATTAGTTTGATTAATTCAAAGTCTACTGCAAAGGACTCCAAGAGAAGGGTAACTCATCCTGGCAGAAAAGTGACTGGTCATACCCTAATGATTAGGGTATGTGCACATGCTGCGTTTTCAATGCGTTTTTAGGTGCAGATTTGTAACAAATCCGCATTCTTATCCTTGTGCCAGCAAAGTCACTTATAATTCTGGGGTTTTGTGCATATCTTGCTTATTTTTCACTTGCAGATTTGGTGCAGAAATAAGTTTGCTGTATGTCAATTCTTGGGGTGGATTTGCAGCATATTTCCAGCCCAAATGCCAAATACCCCATGCCAAAAATGCATCAAACACAATGCGTATTTGGAGCATTTTTCTGCCAAGAGATGCAGATTTCGTGCAGAAATTTCTTCAATCAAGTACACAACATGTGCACATACCCTTCGAAGCACCGTATTTTTCAGATTATAAGATGCACTTTTTTACCCAAATTGGGAAGGGGGGTTGCAACTTGGCGTGTGGTGGGCACCGCCATGTTCTGTGTGTCTACAGTTGATTCATTGACAAGCTGTAACTGGTTACAAGAGGTTAAGACTTCATGAAAATCACCTCAGATCATATATAACAGGGTGGGGGGATCATACATGACAGGATCAGGGACCATATGTAACAGGATGTGGACCATACATAACAGGATGTGGGGACATATATAACAGATGGGGACCATACATAATAGGATGGGGGACTGTTACAAGAGGTAAGACTTCATGAAATCGCCTCAGATAGAGATCCATATATAACAGACTGGGGACCATACATAACAGGATGGGGAACCATACAGAACATGATAGCAGACATATGTACCAAGATGGGGGACCATATATAACAGGATAGGAAACCATGTGTTTCAGGATGAGTGATCATATATAACAGGATGGGGGGATCATACATAACAGGATTAGGGACCATATATAACAGGTTGGTGGACCATACATAACAGGATGTGGGGACATATATAACAGGATGGGGACCATACATAACAGGATGGAGAACCATACATAATAGGATGGGGGACTATATATAACAGGATAGGGGACCATACATAACAGGATGGGGGACCATACATAAGAGAATGGTGGACATATATACCAGGATGAGGGACATATATACCAGAAGGAGGACATACCGTATATACCAGAATGGGGGGCTATAGCTCAGTATGGGGGATATATGTACTAGGATGTAGGACACGTGTTGATTATAAGATGGACACTGGCATTATAAGACGGACTCCATTTAACATTAAAAATAATTTCCCTTTTCCTTCATCAAATTTGGGGTGCGTTTTATAATCTGATGTGTCTTATAAAGCAAAAAATACCGTAATGTCTTTTAAGGCTAGGATATGCAAAACAGATCATTTTGGATCCAGATAAAGTAGATGATTTTTCATTAAATGGGAACTCCGGGGAGTGAAAACATTTTTGTACTGTTCCTGTGCTCCTACATGATGAAGCACTACACTACAGTTCTAGGATCTATAGATCACTTATAATTCAATAAAATAATTTTTGCTCCTCTGCTCTCCCGCTTCCTTCAGACACATCATGAGAAGAGGAGGTGTGTTGGGGACGTGGCTGCTGGGACCTCCAGAATCATCCTACATTCCAGCCCCCTCACACTTCTGTATAGGCAGTACTGCAGAGAAAGCACCCATGTAATCTGCACCTAAGAACATTGTAAATAAACGCTGCATGAATGCTGAGAAGAATGCAAAAATAAAAATGCAAGCATTGACATACTGCAGGCCCGAAAAAAATGATTTGTAGGTTCATATCTGCAAGGAAAAAAATCATATACATAGTGCTGCAGTTTCAAGGAACAGAAATCTATCAACTGCCATGGGGAGGAGAGACCATGCCAGTGCTAAATCGATGAATGCAGTGCTCTGCCTGTTTTCCTAGTCTTATACAAGACAGTACACATTATGCGCTATTATGTCAATGTACAGCAGAAGATCGCAGCATGTATTCATATCTTCTTGGTGGCATGATTGTTATTTCAAGCCAGAACAGCCCTGTCACATTATATAGAATGTATATCAGGGCCTAGATTGTACTATGACCATGGGGCTGGTGGCCACGCCCCCTGACATGCCCCCTCCCCATACAGAAGTTTGAGGTGGCTGGAATGTAGGATGATCCTGCAGCTCCCAGCATTCACACCCTGACACACCTGATACTCTCAGCAACAGCATGACACTGAAATTCTCAGACCCACAAGGGAGGGGGAGAACTTAGGAGTAGATATAATTTTATTGAATTATACGTGATCTACAGATCCTAGAACAGCAGTGTGCAGCTCTGCTTCATCATGTAGGAGGGCAGGGACTGTACTAAAAAGATTTCTCTCACTTGAGTTCCCTTTAATCTTGTCAACTGTATGTCATCAGTACATCCTCAGCATGTCTGTGTTTTGCTTCTCTATTACATCCATTTGATGCAAACAGTTTGAAATATAATAATAGTCCAAATAGAGTTTCCTATAAACACCTTTGAGCATCTTGTCATACATGTCATACATGTACATCCCAGTGATGGCTGTGACCATACTATCCACAGCAGGAGCCCAATGTTATACACAGCTCCTACTGTAACAACGTAGACCACAGCTATGTGTAGTCTTGGCTGTTTAACTCTTTTCATGCTCAAGTCACAATGACCATGACAGAAAAAGAACACTCTTTTTTTGGTCATTGGGACAAGTGCAACTTGATTGCAGCGCACTGATGGTGTGCCATGGCAGCTGGAGACAACAGCCTAACTTATTTTGCCAGAGTAGGATTATTGATAAACATATCAGTCAAACACTCACAGGCTTAGTAACATATTGTTCAACAAACGTCATAAGGTATAATATCAATGAGATCATCAGATCACACATTAAAGACCTCATATCGGACTGGTATGCATTATTAAAAAAACAAAGCTCTAAATGGATGTTTTAAGTGTAATATATATATATATATATATATATATATATATATTGTAAAGCGCCATGGAACCTAATGGCGCTATATAAATAAATAATTATATATAATATATAAATAAATATATATATATATATATATATATAAAATATATATATACATATATATACTAGCTGTACTACCCGGCTACGCCCGGGTTAATAAATAACTAATGTTAGCTATAACAAAATAGAATTTGAATATGTCATATTAATGACCTGTAAGAAAATAGAAGCTGAGCTGTGATTGGCTGCTATAGGCAGCCTAATAAATCTCCAGCCAACAGTAAACCCTCCCCCTGGCCGGGCAGTATATGTTACCTCACACATACACATAATAGACAGCTCATGTGACTGACATCTGCCTTAATTCCCTATATGGCACATGAGTTGCACATTGGCTGTTTTTAATCAGATGTCTATATTTGGAAATTAAAGATAGCAGACGTATGAGGCGAGTTGTGTGAGGTGATTTGTGCACATCTGTGTCTGTCTGTGTGGTGTGTGTGTCCCTGGGGTGTGTGTATGTGTGTGTCCCTGTGGGGTGAGTGCAGGTGTCCCTATAGGGTGTGTATGTCCCTGTGGGGGGGTCTGTGTGGTGTGTGTTTCTGTTGTGTGTGTCTGTTTCTGGTGTGTGTCCCTGTGGTGTGAGTGCATGTGTCGCTATAGGGTGTGTGTGTGTCCCCGTGGGGGTGTCTCTGTGTTGTGTGTGTCTCTTTGTGGTGTGTGTGTGTTTGTTCGGGTGCATGGTGAGTATCCAATGTTGGGGCTGCATCTTAGCGACTATACACTTGCTGTTACTCTTTGTGTGCGTGTGGTGTGTATAGATGTCCCCGTACGTGGTGAATATCTCATGTTAGGGCCCCACTTTAGTGACTATATGCTGGTATGTGCTGTTAGTCTTTGGCGCTATCGTTAAGCCCCTCTCATTCACAACTGTCAACTGGTAACTGTTACTTTGTCCCCATTATTTAGATAGGGGCAAAATTGTTTGCTGAATTGGAATGTGCGGGGTTAAAATTTCACCTCACAACATAGCCTATGACGCTCCCGGGGTCCAGACGTGTGATTGTGCAAAATTTTGTGGCTATAGCTGACAGCTGTCGATTTTTCTCAACACTTTTCCATTCACTTTTTCCCCATTATGTACATAGGGGCAAAATTGTTTGGTGAACTGGAACGTGCGGGGTTAAAATTTGGCCTCACAATATAGCCTATGACACTCTCGGGGTCCAGACGTGTGACTGTGCAAAATTTTGTGGCTGTAGTTGCGACGGTGTAGATGCCAATCCCGTACATACATACATACACACATACATACACACACATTCAGCTTTATATATTAGATATTAGATATATATATATAATTGTGGCAAAAAGTATTGACACCCCGCAATTCTGTCAGATAATACTCAGTTTCTTCCTGAAAGTGATTGCAATCACAAATTCTTTGGTAATATTATCTTTAGTGATGGGTGAATCCTAAATTACTCGGAATCGCTTGACTCTAGCGAGTCCGAGCACAGGACTCGCTACTCGTTGCGAGTCTAGCGAGTCCAATGTTAATGAATGGGGAAGCGAGTAATAGCGAGTAGTGTGGAATTTACAAATCGCAGATGTGTCTCGGAAGCTTCAGCCTGAAGCAATCCTAGTTTTGCCATTTATTTGCATTGGACTCGTTTACTTTGCAAGTAATCGCTGGGAAACTCGCACAGATAAGAGTCCTGTCTGCTCTGTGTGCTGGCTGCCGCAGCTCCAGGGTCCTAGAGCCTGCCTGCTGCCTGATGTACCAGAGCTGAGATTGTTCTCAGTCTGCTCATTCCCTGTGCATAGACATCTATATCTATGCACAGGGGTGAGCAGAGAGGACATCGCGTTTTGGACTGCGTCGGACGGAAGAGGATTTTTTTAATTAAAGATGGAGACCCTAATGGCTTTTTTTTTTATTTCTAATAAAAAATTTTCTCTGTGTTGTGTTTTTTTTTAAAACAATTTAATAGAAATTCATGACGGTCATGTCTAATATTGGCGTGACCGCCATAAATTTCGGGCTTAGGGCCAGCTGATAATACAAAGCTGGCCCTAACCTCTTTATTACCCAGCGTGCCACCGCCACCAGGGCCGCTGGAAGAGCGGGGTTCAGCGCCAGAGGATGGCGCTTCAATGAACGCGCCATCTTCTGGGGTGGCTGCGGGCTGCAATTTGCAGCGGGGGGTGCCCAGAAAGCTTGGGCATCCCTGCGCTGCGGATTCCAGCCCCCAGCTGCTTAGCTGTACCTGGCTAGACATAGAATTTGCGCGGAGCCCCACGCATTTTTTTTTTATTATTTCATGAAATTCTGAGACTCTGACTCTGACTCTGAGACTCTGACTCTGAGACTCTGACTCTGAGACTCTGACTCTGACTCTGAGACTCTGACTCTGAGACTCTGACTCTGAGACTCTGACTCTGACTCTGAGACTCTGACTCTGAACTCTGAGACTCTGACTCTGAGACTCTGACTCTGACTCTGAGACTCTGAGACTCTGACTCTGAGACTCTGACTCTGAGACTCTGACTCTGACTCTGAGACTCTGACTCTGACTCTGAGACTCTGACTCTGACTCTGAGACTCTGACTCTGACTCTGAGACTCTGACTCTGAGACTCTGAGACTCTGAGACTCTGAGACTCTGACTCTGAGACTCTGAGACTCTGAGTCTGACTCTGAGACTCTGAGACTCTGAGACTCTGACTCTGAGACTCTGAGACTCTGACTCTGAGACTCTGAGACTCTGACTCTGAGACTCTGACTCTGAGTCAGACTCTGACTCTGAGACTCTGACTCTGAGACTCTGACTCTGAGACTCTGACTCTGAGACTCTGACTCTGACTCTAATATTGGCGTGACCGTCATAAATTTCGGGCTTAGGGCCAGCTGATAATACAAAGCTGGCCCTAACCTCTTTATTACCCAGCGTGCCACCGCCACCAGGGCCGCTGGAAGAGCGGGTTTCAGCGCCAGAGGATGGCGCTTCAATGAACGCGCCATCTTCTGGGGCGGCTGCGGGCTGCAATTTGCAGCAGGGGGTGCCCAGAAAGCTTGGGCATCCCTGCGCTGCGGATTCCAGCCCCCAGCTGCTTAGCTGTACCTGGCTAGACATAGAAATTGCGCGGAGCCCCACGCATTTTTTTTTAATTATTTCATGAAATTCTGAGACTCTGACTCTGACTCTGAGACTCTGACTCTGAGACTCTGACTCTGAGACTCTGACTCTGAGACTCTGAGTCTGACTCTGAGACTCTGAGACTCTGACTCTGAGACTCTGACTCTGAGACTCTGAGACTCTGACTCTGAGACTCTGAGACTCTGACTCTGAGTCAGACTCTGACTCTGAGACTCTGACTCTGAGACTCTGACTCTGAGACTCTGACTCTGAGACTCTGACTCTGAGACTCTGACTCTGAGACTCTGACTCTGACTCTGAGACTCTGACTCTGAGACTCTGACTCTGAGACTCTGAGACTCTGAGACTCTGAGACTCTGACTCTGAGACTCTGAGACTCTGACTCTGAGACTCTGACTCTGAGACTCTGACGCTGAGACTCTGACGCTGAGACTCTGAGACTCTGACTCTGAGACTCTGACTCTGACTCTGAGACTCTGACTCTGAGACTCTGACTCTGAGACTCTGAGACTCTGAGACTCTGAGACTCTGAGACTCTGACTCTGAGACTCTGAGACTCTGACTCTGAGACTCTGACTCTGAGACTCTGACGCTGAGACTCTGACGCTGAGACTCTGAGACTCTGACTCTGAGACTCTGACTCTGACTCTGAGACTCTGACTCTGAGACTCTGACTCTGAGACTCTGACTCTGAGACTCTGAGACTCTGACTCTGAGACTCTGACTATGAGTCAGACTCTGACTCTGACTCTGAGACTCTGACTCTGAGACTCTGACTCTGAGACTCTGAGACTCTGACTCTGAGACTCTGACTCTGAGACTCTGACTCTGAGACTCTGACTCTGACTCTGAGCCTCTGACTCTGACTCTGAGACTCTGACTCTGAGACTCTGACTCTGAGACTCTGACTCTGAGACTCTGACTCTGACTCTGAGACTCTGACTCTGAGACTCTGACTCTGAGACTCTGACTCTGACTCTGAGACTCTGACTCTGATACTCTGACTCTGAGACTCTGAGACTCTGAGACTCTGAGACTCTGAGACTCTGACTCTGAGACTCTGAGACTCTGACTCTGAGACTCTGACTCTGAGACTCTGACGCTGAGACTCTGACGCTGAGACTCTGAGACTCTGACTCTGAGACTCTGACTCTGACTCTGAGACTCTGACTCTGAGACTCTGACTCTGAGACTCTGACTCTGAGACTCTGAGACTCTGACTATGAGTCAGACTCTGACTCTGACTCTGAGACTCTGACTCTGAGACTCTGACTCTGAGACTCTGAGACTCTGACTCTGAGACTCTGACTCTGAGACTCTGACTCTGAGACTCTGACTCTGAGACTCTGACTCTGACTCTGAGCCTCTGACTCTGACTCTGAGACTCTGACTCTGAGACTCTGACTCTGAGACTCTGACTCTGACTCTGAGACTCTGAGACTCTGACTCTGAGACTCTGACTCTGAGACTCTGACTCTGAGTCTCTGAAATTCATGAAATAATAAAAAAAAAATGCGTGGGGCTCCGCGCAATTTCTATGTCTAGCCAGGTACAGCTAAGCAGCTGGGGGCTGGAATCCGCAGCGCAGGGATGCCCAAGCTTTCTGGGCACCCCCCGCTGCAAATTGCAGCCCGCAGCCGCCCCAGAAGATGGCGCGTTCATTGAAGCGCCATCCTCTGGCGCTGAACCCCGCTCTTCCAGCGGCCCTGGTGGCGGTGGCACGCTGGGTAATAAAGGGGTTAATACCAGCTTTGTTATACAAGCTGGTATTAAGCCCGAGATTCTTAATGTCAGGCCACGTTTGACCCAGCCACTAAGAATCTCCAATAAAGGGTTAAAAAAGCACAACACAGAGAAAATTTTTTATTAGAAATAAAAAAAAAAGCCATTAGGGACTCCATCTTTAATTAAAAAAATCCTCTTCCGTCCGACGTAGTCCAAAACGCGATGTCCTCTCTGCTACATCCCCTGTGCATAGATATAGATGTCTATGCACAGGGAATGAGCAGACTGAGAACAATCTCAGCTCTGCTACATCATGTCTGTGAGTAGGCGGGCTCTAGGACCCTGGAGCTGCACAGAGAAGACAGCTGGACTCGGCTCGCAAAGAAACAGCAGTTACTTTGCGAGTTTCCCTGCTATCACTGGCACAGTAGCCGAGTCTAATGCAAACAATGGCAATCCTAGTTTTGTCAGCGTTTGCCATTGATTTGCATTGGACTTGTGCGAGTAAACGCTGGGAAACTCGCAGAGTACCGAGTCCTGCGAGTCCCTTACTACTCGCCGAGTAACGAGTCCTAGCGAGTAGATTCGCCCATCTCTAATTATCTTCATTTAATTTGTCTTCAATGAAAAAACACAAAAAGGAATGAAGCAAAAAGCAAAACATTGATCATTTCACACAAAACTCCAAAAATGGGCAGGACAAAAGTATTAGCACCCCCAGCCTGATACTTGGTTGCACAACCTTTAACCAAAATAACTGCGATCAACCGCTTCCGGTAACCATCAATGAGTTTCTTACAATGCTCTGCTGGAATTTTAGACCATTCTTCTTTGGCAAACTGCTCCAGGTCCCTGATATTTGAAGGGTGCCTTCTCCAAACTGACATCTCCTGTAAACTCTATGTTGATGCATTTGCCCAAAAAGCTCTACTTTTGTATCATCTGACCAGAGAGCATTCTTCCAAAATGTTTTAGGCTTTCTCAGGTAAGTTTTGGCAAACTCCAGCCTTACTTACTTTTTTATGTCTCGGGGTAAGAAGTGGGGTCTTCCTGGGTATCCTACCATACAGTCCCTTTTCATTCAGATGCCGACGGATAGTACGGGTTGACACTGTTGTACCCTCGGACTGCAGGGCAGCTTGAACTTGTTTTGATGTTGGTCAAGGTTCTTCATCCACCATCCGCACAATCTTGCATTGAAATCTCTCGTCAATTTTTCTTTTCCATCCACATCTAGGGAGGTTAGCCACAGTGCCATGGGCTTTAAACTTTTTGATGACACTGTGCACAGTAGACACAGGAACATTCAGGTCTTTGGAGATGGACTTGTAGCCTTGAGATTGCTCATGCTTCCTCACAATTTGGTTTCTCAAGTCCTCAGACAGTTCTTTGGTCTTCTTTCTTTTCTCCATGCTCAATGTGGTACACACAAGGATACAGGACAAAGGTTGAGTCAACTTTAATCCATGTCAACTGGCTGCAAGTGTGATTTAGTTATTGCCAATACCTGTTAGGTGCCACAGGTAAGTTACAGGTGCTGTTAATTACACAAATTAGAGAAGCATGACATGATTTTTCTAACAGTGCCAATACTTTTGTCCACCCCGTTTTTTATGTTTGGTGTGGAATTATTTCCAATTTGGCTTTAGGACAATTCTTTTTGTGTTTTTTCATTGAAGACAAATTAAATGAAGATAATAATACCAAAGAATTTGTGATTGCAATCATTTTCAGGAAGAAACTTAGAATTATCTGACAGAATTGCAGGGGGTGTCAATACTTTTGGCCACAACTGTATATATATGCTAGATGGTGGCACGATTCTAACACATTGGGTATTCTAGAATATGTACAGTCATTTGAAAAAGTTTGGGCAACCCTCTTAATCTTACTCTTTTTTTTTTTGTTTAGAATTGTTTTTTTGCAACAGCTATTTCAGTGTGATGTATGTAATAACTGATGGACACAGTAATATTTCAGGTTTGAAATGAGGTTTATTGTACTAACCAAAATGTGAAATATGCATTATTTCAAAATTTGACAGGTGCCAAAGTATGGGCACCCTTCTGATTTTCATGATTTTACTTTTTACTGACTTACTGAAGCACTAAATTGGTTTGGTAACCTCATTGAGCTTTGTACTTCATAGTCCGGTGTATGCAATCATGAGAAAAGCTATGTCAGGTGTCCACTTGCAAGTTGTTCTCCTAGTTGCATCTTCTCTGAGGAGTGGCATCATGGGCTCCTCAAAAGAGCTCTCAAATGATGTGAAAAAAAGATTGTTCAACATAGTTGTTCAGGGGAAGGATACAAAAAGTTGTCTCAGAGATTTAACCTGTCCGTTTCCACTGTGAGGAACATAGTGAGGAAATGGAAGACCACAGGGACAGTTCTTGTAAAGGCCAGAAGTGGCAGGCCAACAAAAATATCAGAAAGGCAGAGAAGAAGAATGGTGAGAACAGTCAAGAACAATCCACAGACCACCTCCAAAGACCTGCAGCATCATCTTGCTGCACATGGTGTCACTGTGCATCGGTCAACAATACAGCGCACACTGCACAAGGAGAAGCTGTATGGGAGAGTGATGCGAAAAAAGCCGTTTCTGCATGCACGCCAAAAACAGAGTCACCTGAGGTATGCAAAAGCACATTTGGACAAGCCAGTTTCATTTTGGAAGAAGGTCCTGTGGACTGATGAAACAAAGATTGAGTTGTTTGGTAATACACCAAGGCGTTATGCATGGCGCCACAAAAACACAGCATTCCAAGAAAAACACTTGCTACCCAGTGTCAAATTTGGGGCAGGGTCCATCATGCTTTTGGGCTGTGTGGCCAATGACGGCACCAGGAATCTTGTTAAAGTTGATGGTCGCATGGATTCCACTCAGTATCAGCAGATTCTTGAGAATAATGTTCAAGAATCAGTGTCAAACTTGAAGTTACGCCGGGGATGGATCTTTCAGCAAGACAATGATCCAAAACACAGCTCCAAATCTACTGAGGCATTCATGCAGAGGAACAATTACAATGTTCTGGAATGGCCATCCCCGTCCCCAGACCTGGATATCATTGAACATCTGTGGGATGTTTTGAAGCGGGCTATCCATGCTTGGCGACCATCAGACTTAACTGAACTGGAATTGTTTTGTAAAGAGGAATGGTCAAAAATACCTTCATCCAGGATCCAGGAACTCATTAACAGCTACAGGAAGCGACTAGAGGCTGTTATTTTTGCAAGAGGTGGATCTACTAAATATTAATGTCACTTTTCTGTTGAGGTGCCCATAGTTTTGCACCTGTCAATTTTTTAAATAATGCATATTTCACATTTTCAGTTACCGTATATACTCGTGTATAAGCCGAGTTTTTCAGCCCAAAATTTGGGCTGAAAAGTCCCCCCTCGGCTTATACACGGGTCTATACGGTAGACCCGTGTGGTGGGGGCTGTGTGGTGGGGGCTGTGGAGGCTGGAGGAGGCGGGGGGGGCTGCTGTATGAGCGGCCCCGTCACGTGGGGCCGCTCATTAAATATGCACTGCATCCCCCTGTCAATCAGCGGCAGGGGGAAGCAGTGCATATGGCCCCCCCAAAAGCTGGCACTGTCCCCCTTGTAAGGGCCCCCCCCCCGGTGCTTATACATTACCATCCCGGTGTTCTGATCGGCGCCGCTCCTCGGTGCTTCTTCATCCTCCCGCGCTGGCTCCATCCGTGATCTCCGGCTGTCGCAGCGATGTGACGTCATCGCGCGACCGCTGGAGAACTCAGAACCCGGATGCAGCCAGCGCGGGAGGATGAAGACGCAGCACGGAGGAGCGGCGCCGATCAGAACACCGGGATGGTAATGTATAAGCACCGGGGGGGGGCACTTACAAGGGGGGACAGTGCCAGCTTGTGGGGGCTGTTGGTACCCCCTGGGGGCTGTTGGTACCCCCAGGGGGCTGCTGGGTACCCTCTGGGGGCTGTTGGTACCCCCAGGGGGCTGTTGGTACCCCCAGGGGGCTGCTGGGTACCCCCTGGGGGCTGCTGGGTACCCCCAGGGGGCTGTTGGTACCCCCAGGGGGATGTTGATACCCCCAGGGGGCTGCTGGGTACCCCCTGGGGGCTGTTGGTACCCCCAGGGGGCTGTTGGTACCCCCAGGGGGCTGTTGGTACCCCCTGGGGGCTGCTGGGTACCCCCTGGGGGCTGTTGGTACCCCCAGGGGGATGTTGGTACCCCCAGGGGGCTGCTGGGTACCCCCTGGGGGCTGTTGGTACCACCAGGGGTATGTTGGTACCCCCAGGGGGCTGCTGGGTACCCCCTGGGGGCTGCTGGGTACCCCCAGGGGGCCGCTGTATAACCCCTGGGGGGTGCTGTATAACCCCTGGGGGGTGCTGTATAACCTCTGGGGGCTGCTGTATATACTGCTGAGGCCTGTATACCACTGGGGCTGCTGTATATACCACTGGGGCTGCTGTATATACCACTGGGGCTGCTGGGGCTCCTGTATACTACCACTGGGGCTGCTGGGGCTCCTGTATACTACCACTGGGGCTGCTGTATACTACCACTGGGGCTGCTATATACTACCACTGGGGCTGCTATATACTGCCACTGGGGCTGCTATATACTACCACTGGGGCTGCTATATACTACCACTGGGGCTGCTGTATACTACCACTGGGGCTGCTGTATACTACTGCTGGGGCTGCTATATACTACCACTGGGGCTGCTGGGGCTGCTATATACTACCACTGCGGCTGCTGTATACTACCACTGGGGCTGCTGGGGATGCTATATACTACCATTGGGGCTGCTGTATACTACCACTGGGGAGGCCTGTATACCACTGGGGGGGGACCTGTATACCACACTGCTGGGGGCTGTATACCTGTGCTGGGGTCCACCCTCGGCTTATACACGAGTCAATAGGTTTTTCCAGATTTTTGGGGCAAAAGTAGGGGGGTCGGCTTATACACGGGTCGGCTTATACACGAGTATATACGGTAGTACAATAAACCTCATTTCAATCCTGAAATATTACTGTGTCCATCAGTTATTACATATATCACACTGAAATAGCTGTTGCAAAAAAACTATTTTAAACAAAAAAAAGAGTAAGATTAAGAGGGGTGACCAAACTTTTTCATATGACTGTAGATAATCAATTAAATCAGCTATTATTTTTCACTAAGTGGCAGGATTGCCAAACTTTTTCATATGACTGCATAAAAGGTGCCATGCAAGAAACATCTCATGATGGGTAAAACCAGGGAGCTGTCTCAATACCTTTGCAACCTTATTTTTGCAAAACATACTGATGGGCATTGGTTACAGTAGAATTTCTAAACTACTGAATGTTCCAGGAAGCACTGTTGGGACCATAATCTATGAGTCAAAAGAACAACATTTCACCATTAACCGGCCATGACCAGGTGCTTCTTGCACAATTTCAGACAAAGGAGTAAAAAGAATTATTAGAAGAATTCACCAAGAGTCCAAGAACCACCTGTCGAGAGTTACAGAAAGAGCTAGAATCAGCAGGTACAATTGTTTCAAAGATAACAATAAGCAATGCACTCAACTTCCATGGCCTGTATGCACATTCACCATGCAAGACTCCATTGCTGAAAAAAGGCATATTCAAGAATGTATAAAGTTTGTTTAACAGTAATGATGGGTGAACCCGAACTGTAAAGTTCAGGGTCCATACCAAACACCTACTAATCATGCACAGACCACGAACGCTCCCTTCCCTAGGAAGTCCATGTTACAGTTTGGGTTCGGTTCAGGGGCGAGGGAGCTGTAAAAGTAAGAAAATAGTTATTAAATGGCAGCATTATTCTTACCATGTACAGCCGCTTGTACTTCCAGGCCAATCATTAACCTCTTGGGTAATCACTGCTGAGGGCAGAACAGCCAATCACAGATGCTGTCACAGAGAGTGGGCGTCTGTTGTTGACTGTTGGAGTAACCCGGAAACTACCCATACATTCTAGATGCCAGAATGTGCGGGATTTGCCCTATTTTTGATTGCCAGCCAAGGTAAAACCCAGACTTGGGGAGGCTGGGATTCTCGGTATGGTAAGGCCAAAGTGTTCTGGGCCACCCATGCTGAAAATCGCAGCCAGCAGCCACTCCTGAAAATGGCGCTTTCTTTGGTAGCGCCATTTTCAGGTGCTTTACACAGCTCTTCCAGTGGCATTGGTGGCGGTGGCACGCTAGGTAATAATAAAGTGATTAATAACAGCTTTGTATTGGCAGCTGGCACTAAGCCCAAGATTCATAATGTCAGGGCAATGTTAGTCCCATCCACTATGAATCTCTAGTAAACATAAAAACACAACACAGATTTGAAGTTGCTTTTTAAAATGAGCAGACTAATATCAGTTTTACTGTGCTCAGGGCTGCAAAAATGCTTTGCTACAGGTAGATACAATGAAAGGGCATTTGGAGATATCACATCTTCCAACAGACTCTATTTAGAGCACAATAAACTTTTGACACTTCTTATATGATCTGTCTCGCACCGATTTATGGCTTTCTACATTCACTGAGGAATCTTCAGGTCTAACCAGGCTACTAATCATAGAAGAACAATAATACAATCTGTTCCTCTTATCTTGGAATTTTGACTTTACCTTACCTTCCCAGATCCTCTCCCCCTCCCTAGCCTGACTCTGCTTTACGTCACCTGTCGTATTTACTACATCATCTAACCTTGCTTTTTCTTTCTTGCTTATGTATATATGTACAGTGCCTACAAGTAGTATTCAACCCCCTGCAGATTTAGGTGGTTTGATAAGATGCAAATAAGTTAGAGCCTTCAAACTGCAAACGAGAGTAGGATTTATTAACAGAAGCATAAATCTTACAAACCAAAAAGTTATGTTGCTCAGTTGAATTTTAATAAATTTTAAACATAAAAGTGTGGGTCAATTATTATTCAACCCCTAGGTTTAATATTTTGTGGAATAACCCTTGTTTGCAATTACAGCTAATAATCGTCTTTTATAAGACCTGATCAGGCCGGCACAGGTCTCTGGAGTTATCTTGGCCCACTCCTCCATGCAGATCTTCTCCAAGTTATCTAGGTTCTTTGGGTGTCTCATGTGGACTTTAATCTTGAGCTCCTTCCACAAGCTTACAAGTGGGTTAAGGTCAGACTAGGCCACTCCATCACCTTGATTTTTTCTCTGTTGAACCAGGCCTTGGTTTTCTTGGCTGTGTGCTTTGGGTCGTTGTCTTGTTGGAAGAAGAAATTATGACCCATCTTAAGATCCTTGATGGAGGAGCGGAGGTTCTTGGCCAAAATCTTCAGGTAGGCCGTGCTATCCATCTTCCCATGGATGCGGACCAGATGGCCAGGCCCCTTGGCTGAGAAACAGCCCCACAGCATGATGCTGCCACCACCATGCTTGACTGTAGGGATGGTATTCTTGGGGTCGTATGCAGTGCCATCCAGTCTCCAAACGTCACGTGTGTGGTTGGCACCAAAGATCTCGATCTTGGTCTCATCAGACCATAGAACCTTGAACCAGTCTGTCTCAGAGTCCTCCAAGTGATCATGAGCAAACTGTAGACGAGCCTTGACATGACGCTTTGAAAGTAAAGGTACCTTACGGGCTCATCTGGAACGGAGACAATTGCGGTGGAGTACGTTACTTATGGTATTGACTGAAACCAATGTCCCCACTGCCATGAGATCTTCCCGGAGCTCCTTCCTTGTTGTCCTTGGGTTAGCCTTGACTCTTTTGACAAGCCTGGCCTCAGCACGGGAGGAAACTTTCAAAGGCTGTCCAGGCCGTGGAAGTCTAACAGTAGTTCCATAAGCCTTCCACTTCCGGATGATGCTCCCAACAGTGGAAACAGGTAGGCCCAACTCCTTGGAAAGGGTTTTGTACCCCTTGCCAGCCTTGTGACCCTCCACGATCTTGTCTCTGATGGCCTTGGAATGCTCCTTTGTCTTTCCCATGTTGACCATGTATGAGTGCTGTTCACAAGTTTGGGGAGGGGCTTAAATAGTCAGAAAAGGCTGGCAAAAGAGATAATTAATCCACACATGTGAAGCTCATTGTTCTTTGTGCCTGAACTACTTCTTAATACTTTAGGGGGACCAAACAGAATGCTGGTGGTTTGAGGGGTTGAATAATAATTGACCCACACTTTTATGTTTACAATTTATTAAAATTTAACTGAGCAACATAACTTTTTGGTTTGTAAGATTTATGCTTCTGTTAATAAATCCTACTCTCGTTTGCAGTTTGAAGGCTCTAACTTATTTGCATATTATCAAAGCACCTAAATCTGCAGGGGGTTGAATACTACTTGTAGACACTGTATGTGTCTTCAGAATTTGTGTCATTATCAGCCTGACGAAGGGGCCACAGTGTCCTGAAAGCTTGCTATGTTTACCATCTTTTCAGTTAGCCATTAAAAGGTATCAACCACTGAGGACTCTCAGATTCCAAATTTTTTCTATCTACTGCCTAACACGGTATAAATATTCTTTACCTTATCGAACACTAGTTAAGAATTTTTTAAAACTTTTAAAGTTGATCTTTCTGTTGACATTGTGCTGTTTAGCTACTGAAAGATCCAGCTAAAGATCTCCGGACAATTAGCATGCTATCAACTTACAGCACTATTCAAAATGTAATTCTTTCAGCATTGTCCCTATGTGCCTTCGTGGATGTAGAATCCTAAGCCATTAACTTGCGGCTTCACAGCTGCAGCTTAGATGGAATTGAATGTTCGGAGAATAGACATCTTAATGGAATTTCCATCCGTTAACCCTTTGTTGGATCGATGCGGATGAGACATGCTACACCACAATTGAGCTGCAGGTCAGTCTGTCAAAAACAGTGTTAAAAGGACCCCCCTTTCTTCACAAACATAGCAAAGGCCTAAATAAAGCAAAATAATTGTTTTCACTTCACTGGTTCGTAAAACACTGAACATCATAAAATCCCAGAAGACTCGTCCTTATTGAAACAGAAACATTGCTGTATGGTTTTATTGTTTTACTAGCGAAAGTGAATCTTTTATCCGACCACTAAGTCGCATAATAACAGCAAAAAGAATGACATTATCATTCCCCGTACTATTTCTCAGGCGGTAGGAGATAACAATACCCACAATGTCTTGTTTAAAGATTATTCCATAAAGACTCAGAAAACAAGGAAAACTGCTCTTTTCTGCAATATTTGTATGAAACATCAAATTTTAAAAGCACATATGTAATAATTAATGTACCACTAACGCTTCCATGATGTCCAGGAGTCGTTCATATTGTGTTTCTGGATTTTAAAGTTACTCCCCTGCTTTCAAATATCAATCAATAGCAATTAAAATGTGGGATATAAGTCAAGTATAGAATGTAGAATCCGAAAATGTAGCAGTTTGAAGTGTTTCATCGAAACAATAGCAATGGAAACCAGTGTCTCCTATGAGAATGGGTAAAAAATATAGAGAGAACTACATGTTCTACAATATGCTGTGTTAACCCGTTAACCCCAGGCTATTTTCCAGTTTTTGTTCTAGAAGTTTTTTGCTTCCTCCAAGACCCATAGCTTTTTTTTATTTTTTATCGATTTTGCCATATGAGGGCTTGTTTTTTGAGGGATGAAAAATGGGGAAAAAATTTCAAGTGTGGTTAAATTGCAAAAAAAGTGAAATTCCACAATTTATTTTCACCATGTTCAATATATGATAAAACTGATGCGTCGGTATGATGCCTCAGGTTGGTACGAGTTTGTAGATACCAAACATGTATACTTCTACTTTTATCCAGGTGATGAAAAAATATTCAGAAGTTTGTTAAAAAAAATTAATTGCACTTTTTTCGCCATTTTCCATGACTTGTAGCATTCTTGTTTTTCAGGATCTGGGGCTGTGTGACAGCTTATTTATTGCATCCTGAGCTGATGTTTCTAATGATACCATTTTTGGGTAGATGCAATGTTCTATTGCAATGTTGCTGCAACCAACAAAACATATTTTTAGCGTTTTTACTTATTATGTTACGCAGTTTACCGATCAGATTAATTAATTTTATACTTTGAACATTTCTGAAGGTAGCAATACTAAATATGTGTATTTTGTTTAGTTATTTTATTTTCAAAGGGGCAAAAGGGGGTGATTTTAACTTTTTTTTTTTAATTTATAAAAACTTTATTTTACTCTGCAGTGTCCGACCACTCCAACAATACAGAGCCGTTGCTGATGCATAGTTCTACACTGCAGAAATAATTATTGTCTGTGGATGATGCTACTTGGGCAGCATTCACCAAAAGTGAGTAATGACAGTGACAGGGTCAGCTGACCCTTTGTTATCGCGGTAACGCATAGGCACTCTGTAATCACATACCAGGGTCACCGATGGTGGTGGGGAACTGCATGAAACCTGTTGTGGTGTCTTAGACCGCACCTGTTAGCTACACATTTCGGCTGATCAAATCAGCCAACATATGCGAGGAATGATGTGAGTTCAGCACATAAGCTTGCATCAAAGGGAGGGAGGTGACCAAGGACGTACCCATACATCCTTAATCATGAAGGGGTTAAAGGGAACCTGACCATGCCCTCCAATCAAGAAGCATTTACCATATTGTTCAAACCCTAAAATGCACTTTCTTTCCCCCAAATTGTGGGGGAAAGTGGGGGTGCATCTTATGGTTCGAATATACACTGTGCAGCTGGGGGGCTGTGTTGTACTGTGCTGGAGGAGGAGGGGCAGCTCTGGAGTGGCTGGAGGAGGATGGCATGGGCTGCAGAAGCAGCTGGTGGTCGCGTGCCCTCGCTCATTAGTCAACTGTAATATACACTGCATCCTGCTGTCCATCACCTCACAATGCTGAAGCTGGTTCTGGGAGGTGAGCAGGGGGCAGTGCATATCACAGTAGACTGTAAGTGTACTGATCCCTCATTCTGTATATGGCCCCCTATGCTGCTGCACACACTAAAATAAGAAATGGTGCAACATATCTGTCCGGCGTTCCCCTCCATCTTTTCGACACAGCACAGTGACATCATTGCGACGCGCCCAATCATATGATCGGATATATCCCAGGATGGGGAGTGCTATATCCCAGGATGGGGGCTATACCCAGGATGAGGGGAGTTATACCCCAAGATGAAGGGAGCAGGTGCAATATCCCAGGATGGGGGAAAGTGCAATATCCCAGGATGGAGGGATGCTATATCCAAGGATGCGGGAGCTATATTCCAGGATATGGGGCTATATACCAGGATAGGGGCTATATACCAGAATGGGAGATACCAGAATGGGAGGCTATATATCAAAATGGGGGCTATATACCAGGGTGGAAGGCTATATACCAGGATGGGAGGCTATATATCAGGATGGGGAACATATATTACCTGGAAGGTGCCAGAGATGGGGACATTATCACCACAAAAGTGTCAGCAGTATGTCCTCTTCCCCCGCATAACAGTTAATCTTAATTGCATTTTTTACCTAATTATTTTTCCCCTATTTTCCTCCTTTAAAATCTGGGTGTGTCTTATAGTCCGGTGCATCTAATTGTCCGAAAAATACATATATATTGATTACTAAACCTCATGCCTAATCCTGACACCTAATCACAAGTTTTTAAACCAGTCTTTATAAACTCTGTTTTTAACATACTAATTAGGCTTTAGACTAGTTGATGGGGCATTTGTTTCCCCAGACTAGTCGGCCCAGTCAGCATGTTATTCTGCCCCTATGGATGCGATAATATGATTTTCACAGAGCCGGCATCATCAAATCCAGACGATGCGCACTTCACCAACATCTTTGCATCTCTGAAGATGGGCGAACACATCCCATTTACAAAGAGGCACACTATGCATGCCTGGAAGTGAAACCACCCATGGTTCTTCACATCTGGACATGCATAGTGCTCCTCTATCACCAGAAAGCGTACCCACGGCTTCAGAGGTGCAATGATGTTAGTGATAAAAGCCAAG
Organism: Allobates femoralis; assembly: GCA_033576535.1. Lineage (NCBI taxonomy): Eukaryota > Metazoa > Chordata > Amphibia > Anura > Aromobatidae > Allobates > Allobates femoralis. The sequence continues at coordinate 112,096,444 of JARQOC010000008.1, read as the reverse complement.
AGCATGTACAGGATTTGCAGAAAGCTGGTGACGATGCTGAACCTCTGTAAATAATGTTGTCAGGGGATTAATCTTCCACTCTCAATTCAGGGATAAAACTTGTATTTTGTGAATACTGATTTTCACAATACAGAGATGGTAGGGCTAATCTGTGACAAGACTTGAAAATTAGTGATCACAGACACCTCCATCCAATCTCACTGAGCTACAGCAATTTTGCAAAAAGAATGGTCCAAACTTTCAGCCCCAAGGTGTGCAAAGATACATACCCTAAAAGACTTGCAGAAAAAGGTGGCCCTACAAAGTATTGACACAAATGTACATAATCATTTTTAGATTTGTATTTTTAAAATATTTAGAAAACCATGTATCATTTCCTTTACACTTCTCAATACTTGCGACTTAGTGTTGGTATCTCACAGAAAATCACAATAAAATCACTTTAAAATACATTTAAGTTTGTATGTGTAAGGCCCCTTTCACATCAGCGGTAATCGCTGAGCGTAGCAGTTGTGGTGAAAAAAAACGCAACTGCCGCGATTACCACATAACGGCCGCACTTGCGGTAAGCCCCATGCAATGTCTAGGAGCTTGCGGTAAGTGTGCGGCTGTGCGGCAAGTTGGTTTCGGCACTTGCGGCAGATGCGACCGTGAAAAAAACGCAGCTGACCGCGGTGTTTTCACGGCCGCATCTGCCGCAAGTGCTGAAATCTCAACTAAACCGCACTTGCCGCACCTGCCACAAGCTCCACAGACATAGCATGGGGCTTGCCGCAGGTGAACCGCAAGTGCGGCCGTTATGCGGTATTCATGGCAGTTGCGTTTTTTTTCACTGCAACTGCCACGATCGGTGATTACCGCTGATGTGAAAGGGGCCTAACATGAAAAATATGTGTAACATAATGTAAAATGTGCGTATGTGGAATTTTCAAAGCACTAATACAATAAATGTATGAATTAAGTACAGTATCATATCTAACATCGAAACAATGAAAAGAACACTAGCTGTAACACCAACTGATGTATAAATAAGCAATTTGTACAAATTGTAACAAAAGTATACATAAGGATACAACTGTATTTCGCTGTGAAGGTTAATATGGTTGTTTTCTCCTTGTATGTCAGTGAGCAGGCCATGATTGTTTATGCAGCTGGGAACCTTTCCTTCAATGCTTTACTGTGAATCAGGTACTGCCTGGAATAATCTAAGCAGCATGTTATGTTCTATGCAAGCACTTATGTGAAAAAAAATCAATACAAAACGAATTGGGTATTGTGTTATCCAACTGCTCCAAAGCCATGTCATTGTACTTCTGCAGCCATCCTACATTGTGTCCTGATGTTTTATCAGAAGCATAATCTCACTACAAATGCACAAGCATAAAAGATATTACAAAGATGTTGTGGGAACACGAGGTCTGCAACATTCCGGCCACAATGCTGACACCTAAACCCACTAAGGCGTTAAATTTGTAACTAAAAGATTGTCTGGCCTGTGTTTCCCACTTAAATCTATATTTTCACCTTGGGAAATGTCTGCCTTCTATTGATTTTGCAAGAAAAATACAAGATAGAATACATTACACATGGTAAATCTTAAGGTACAACACAATTATGTCTTAAGCAGCCTTTGAGAGTCTATACAACATAGTTACATGGTTTGCAAGTGGATTGTTATTACCTTGTGTTCTCATAATTCACTACCATGTTTTCTACTAATGAATTGTACTGCACTAATATCGCATTAGTTGTTAATTAACGATTTCCTGCTTTTGCATTTTGTTCATCTATTTACCCATTCTGTTCAGTTCAGGTCGGAAACGAAGATCAATGTAATTAAGTGACAGTTGGATTTAAAAAGAATTTACTTGCAGAGACGTGCTGAGGTCTTTGTAACATCTGAGACTATGAGCTGTTAGGGTATCCTCTGCTGTCAGAGGGTTTAGCCAAAGGATGAGACATGATCATTCTAGAATGTCCCTGAGATCACGCAGGAACAAATGAATAGATACCAATACTATACATTTTTATATTCTGTAATCACATTTCTTTAACTTTTTTATTTTTGTAGGAAAAATAAAATATTACTTAACATCTTAACCCATAGGATGTCACTCTATAAAAAAAATAAGATGATCAGCTCCAAACACGTACTTAATGTATCTTAACTCTTGCCACATTTCTGTTTACTTACACTACATTTTCAGGTTGAATAATAAACCAAAATTCACCAACATAGGATTAACCAGTGAATATATATCAACCCTATAACAAAGTTTTCATTTAGTCCTCAGACTTAGTTACTGTTTGATTGTAAGCTGTAATGGGGTCCAGTCAATAGTGTATTAGTTTGAAAAAATGATTAGGTCACACATCTTACAGGGGTTGTCCCACAATCAATAGATATTGGAATAATAATAATTTCCACAACTGGATGTTTAAAAAACAATATTCCTGTGCTGAGAAAATCTTATATATGTGTCCCTGCTATGTACTGTGTAATGGATGTGTCTGACCGTACAGGGACATGGTCTGATCATATTACATCTCTTGGGCCGGGGAGGAAGTAACAGAGTATACAGACATTACAGCATGAAATTGCAAATTATTTATTCTTTGCAGGTAACACATTGTTTAAACACAGGCAGGGAAATGTTTTAACTCAAGAAAAGAGTCAGCTGTGTTCCCGTGCTGTAAAGTCTGTATACTTTTTTGCATCCTCCCTGACCAGGAGATTTGGTATGATCAAACCATGTCCCTGTTCGGTCAGACACATCCATTACACAGTACATAGCAGGGACACATATATAAGATTATCTCAGCACAGGAGATGTGGTATAATCAGACAATGCCCCTGTATGGTCAGACACATCTATTACACAGTACTTAGCAGGGACACATATATAAGATTATCTCAGCACAGGAGATGTGGTATAATCAGACAATGCCCTGTATGGTCAGACACATCCATTACACAGTACATAGCAGGGACACATATATAAGATTATCTCAGCACAAGAGATGTGGTATGATCAGACCACGTACCTGTACGGTCAGACACATCCATTACACAGGACACAGCAGGGACACATATATAGTATTATCTCAGCACAGGAGATGTGGTATGATCAGACCATGTCTCTGTACAGTCAGACGCATCCATTACACAGTACATAGCAGGGACACATATATAAGATTATCTCAGCACAGGAGATGTGGTATGATCAGACCATGTCCCTGTACGGTCAGACACATCCATTACACAGTACTTAGCAGGGACTCATATAAAGAGAATTTTGTTTACGTACCGTAAATTCTTTTTTCTTTAGTCATCAATGGGAGACCCAGACAATGGGGTTTAGGGCTCTGCCCTCCGGAGGTCACACTAGGTACTACAAGTTTGTAGACACCGCCTCCTCCGCTTATAAACCCCTACCGCAGGGAACATCCTCAGTTTGGTCCATAAGCTGCGAGGAGAAATAAACCACACCCGAAACCTCGGGAAGAATGCCGTGCACAGACGGTTCAACAACCCGGCAAACACTGTCTCAACAGAGAGCAGAACAAGTGCAAAATATGCAACGGAACAACTGGGTGGGTGCTGGGTCTCCCATTGATGACTAAAGAAAAAAGAATTTACGGTACGTAAACAAAATTCTCTTTTTTCTGGTCGTCATAATGGAGAGACCCAGACAGTGGGGATGTCCTAAAGCAATACCCCAGGGCGGGAAGAGTTCCTCAACAAGACGGATAACACATGGTTCCCTTTAAAGGTGGGCAACCGCCGCCTGGGAGAACCCGCCTGCCCAAACTCGCATCCGCAGAGGCATGGGCATGCACCATATAGTGCTTAGAAAATGTGTGCAGGCTGGACCAAGTGGCCGCCTGACACACCTGTAGAGCAGACGCTCGATGTCGCAAAGCCCAGGAGGCACCGACAGCTCTGGTAGAGTGAGCCTTCAATCCCACCGGGAGAGGCAAACCAGAGGATCGGTAAGCCTCCTGAATGGGAGTTTTAATCCATCTGGCCAAGGTCGACTTTGAAGCCGCGGCCCCCTTACAGCGACCCGTCGTGAGAACAAATAAGGAATCCGAATTCCTAAAGGAAGCGGTCCTGGACACATAAATGCGTACAGCTCTCACGAGATCCAGAGTATGGAGGTCGCGTTCAATCTGATGAACGGGAGCGGGGCAAAATGAAGGGAGAACAATCTCCTGGTTCAGGTGAAAAGTTGAAACCACCTTCGGCAAGAATTCTGGCCGTGGGCGCAACACCACCTTGTCTTGGTGAACCACCAGAAAGGGTGACTTGCACGAAAATGCAGCCAATTCTGAGACCCTCCTCAGAGACGTAATTGCCACCAGAAAAACCTCCTTCTGGGACAGACGCAAGGGAGAGACATCTCTCAGCGGCTCAAACGGCGGTTTCTGTAACGCCGCTAGGACTCTGTTAAGGTCCCAAGGGTCCAGAGGTCTCCTGTAGGGCGGAACCATCCGCGACACCCCTTGGAGAAATTGACGCACCTTCGGGAGGAGTGCCAATCGCCTGTCAAACAGCACCGAGAGTGCTGACACTTGACCTTTCAAAGAGCCAAGGGATAATCCCAACTCCAGACCCGACTGTAGGAAAGCCAACAACGTCGGGATGGACAAGGGCCACGGAGAACGTCCACCAGAGGCACACCAGAAAAAGATTTTCCACGTTCTGTGGTATATCTTCCTGGAAACGGGCCTCCTAGCCCGATTCATAGTAGCAACCACTGTAGGGGAGAAACCCCTAGACGTCAGCAGCCAGGCCTCAAGAGCCACGCAGTCAACTTGAGGGCCCTGGAATTGCGGTGGAAGAATGGGCCTTGCGCGAGTAAGTCTGCGCGTTCTGGAAGAGCCCATCTGTGTCCGCCTGACAGTTGCCATAGGTCCGGATACCAGGACCTCCTGGGCCAATCTGGAGCCACTAGAATGGCCACCCTGCACTCCGACCTGATTTTCCACAGCACCTTGGGAATCAGAGCCAGAGGCGGGAACACATACGGCAGATGGAATCTGGACCAGGTCAAGATTAGGGCGTCCGCTCCCAGAGACTGGGGGTCCCACGACCTCGCCATGTATTGCGGCACCTGATGATTCAGCCGTGAGGCCATCAGGTCCACGTCCGGAGTGCCCCATCTGCTGCAGACTTCTCTGAAGACGTCCGGATGAAGAGACCACTCTCCGGCGTCCATCCCCTGTCGGCTCAGATAGTCGGCCTCCCAGTTTTCGACCCCTGGGATGTGAACTGCGGAGATCAGGCAGTTGTTGTCCTCCGCCCAGGATAGGATGCGGTGAACTTCGGCCAGAGCCTCCGCACTCCTGGTTCCTCCTTGATGATTTATGTAGGCGACGGCCGTCGCATTGTCGGACTGAACCCGAATGGGTTGTCCTGAGAGGAATCTCTGAAAGGCCAGGAGTGCCAGGTATACCGCCTTGATCTCCAGCACGTTGATCTGCAACGCCGACTCCGACTGAGTCCACAGGCCTTGGGCCCTGTGGTGTAAGAACACCGCCCCCCAGCCCTTCAGACTGGCGTCGGTGGTCACCACTAACCAAGACGGTTTTATGAAGGACCGGCCCGAGACAAGTGATGCGGCTGTAGCCACCACTGCAGGGAATCTCTGGTCGGTTGGGAAAGGGTCACCAGCCGATTCAGTGAGATCGTCCTCTTGTCCCATCTGCGGAGAATCTCCAGCTGGAGAGGACGGAGGCGAAATTGTGCAAAAGGCACCGCCTCTATTGCCGCCACCATGCGTCCCACCAGTTTCATCAACACCCGTAGGGATGATTGTGGTGACAGGAGGACTGCTTGCACTCCTGATTGGATCGCCATCTGTTTGGGTCGCGGCAGAGACACCAGGGCCGTGGCTGTGTTGAAGTCCATGCCCAAATATGTCAGAGACTGGGTCGGAACTAGCGTTGACTTCTGAATGTTGAGGAGCCAACCGAACTGTTCCAGAGGACCGCATGGTCACATCCAGGCTCTCTTGACAGAGGTGTTCCGATGGCGCCCTGACCAGCAGGTCGTCCAAATAGGGGATGACGGCATATCCCTGCGCGTGCAGGAGAGCCATCATGGAAGCCATCACTTTTGTGAACACCCGCGGTGCCGAGGCCAACCCGAACGGCAGCGCCACAAATTGGAAGTGTTCTTCCCCCACTGCAAATCTCAACCAGCGCTGATGAGCCGGAGCAATGGGCACGTGAAGGTAAGCGTCTCGGATATCTATGGACGCCAGGAAGTCCCCTGTGACACAGCTGCGATCACGGAACGCAGGGATTCCATACGGAACTTCCGAACCAACACGTGACGGTTGAACAACTTCAGGTCCAGAACAGGGCGGAAGGATCCGTCCTTCTTCGGGACGATAAAGAGGTTGGAGTAAAAACCCCTGAACCTCTCCCCTGAAGGCACCGGAACCACCACTCCGTCCCTGCGGAGACCCTCCAACACCAGGTAAAAAGCCTGAGCCTTTTCTGGAGATGGGACCGACCGATGGAATCGGTGTATAGGTTTTGACGTCAGCTCTATCCTGTAACCTCGCGAGATCACGTCTCGAACCCACTGATCTTGAACGTGAAGTAGCCACTTGTCCTGAAAGCGAGACAAGCGGCCCCCCACCTGTGGGGAGGCAGGAAGGCAGAGCGAGTCATGTAGAGGCGGGTTTGGGGGTGGCAGCCGCTGCCCCCGCCGGCTTCTTTGGACGACTCTTAGAGCGCCACTGAGAAGCGGGCTTGCCCCCTCGGTCCGTACGAGCGGACGATGCTGATGACTGTGAACTGGAGCGAAAGGACCACTGCTTTGGGTTCCTTTTCACAGTATACCGTGGCTTAGGCTTATTCTGCGGTATCTTAGACTCAGCAGAATCCTTTATCAGCTTGTCCAGTTCAGTGCCAAACAGCCTGTCACCGGCAAACGGAAGATTCTGTAAAATCTTCTTAGATGTGGCATCTGAGTCCAGAGACGCAGCCACAACAGTCTGCGAATCGCAATAGCATTGGCCGAAGCCACAGCTGAGCGAGTGGCAGTTTCCAGAGTCGCCGTTCTGGCGTAGTCCGCATAGGCTCTTGCCCTCTCGGTAAGTGCCATGACCTCTGGACTGGACCTTGCCAGGTCAGTGATACCATCCAAGCAGGTAGTAATTGCTTGTAAGGTCCAAACTGTGGCAAAATTAGGGGCAAATGAAGACCCACAGCCTCATAGGAAGACTTGGCGAGTTGCTCGACCTGTCTATCAGTCGCATCCTTCAACGAGGAGCTATCAGAGGCAGAGAATAGAGAGCGTGCAGCAATCCTGGTCATGGAAGCGTCCACCTTTGGGGACTGCGACCACTCCTGAAGCACCTCCTGGGGGAAGGGGAAGCGATTGTCTTAGGTTTTCGGACATAACGCCGCCCAGGGTGTAACCTGGGGGCTCTAATCACCCTTCCAAAGTTAGTATGGTCCATAAAGGAACCACTTGGTCTAGCCTCCGGCCGCAGCCATTGATAGACCTCCTTCGGGTGTACAGTCACCTCTCAGGGGGAGTCACAAGACGTAAGGTCTCGTTGATAGAGGATACCAAATCCTCCACCCCGTCTGGTGGTTCAGACGCAGATACAGACCCGAAAGTCGAACCCCCATCATCTTCCTCTCCATCAGAGGAACGCTCCTCCTCAGAGAGAGCCTGGAGCTCGGGTGACTCCTCACGACGAGCTCGCTTAAGGGGTCTCGCAGCAGAAGAAGGAGACACCCGGGGGTAACTGGAAGGAGTAGCTGGGCTGTCCAGCCTCCTATTAAGTGCCTCCAGGGATTGCGACATGGAGGACAGCTGGGACAACAGAGATTCATTGATCTTATTCTGCGTTTCCCATGGCCCTGGGATCACTTGAACCTCAGGGTACCGCATCGGAGCTGCTGACTCAGCAGTGGCAGTCCGGGCCTCTGGGCGTCCGCAGTTATTGCAGGACCCCTCCACCAGTGTACCATTGCATGTAGCACAAGTAACTGTGGTCTCTGCCGCCTTAGCAGCACGCTTCCCAACTGAGGACAACGCCACAGTAGGGGTAAATAAGCCAATTTGCAGACAAAAAAAAACGGGAATCCCGGTGGCTTACCGACCGCAGCAAAGCGGTAGGAGGAAGCGGTGTGTGTGTGACCTCCGCGATAGGTTCCGGTCTCCCCTGAAGTGCAGCCGCGCTTCAGACAGCTCCCAGGCGGGAAGTGATGGGAAAAGATGGCCGCCGACAGAGAAACTGTGGGCGGCGCCGAGAACACGCGGGAAACACACACACACGCCCATCGGTGACGTCACCGCACGGGCAGCTTCCCATCCTCCAGGCAGCCTCAGCATGAAGGTGCCGGAGCCCGCAGCGCGGGAAATAGTGTGAAATACACCACACACAGACTGCATAGACAAAACACACATACGCAGTCTACAGCCTCAGCCCCTGTGACCCACAGGGCGGTCAGCCAGGGTGACCCCAGCACAGGGTACACCTCCAGATCCGCGGACCCGAGGGTAACGCGCGGTCTGAGTGTCAGGACACATAAAGTGACCGACACTACCCCCAGGCACACAGGAGACACAGAGTGCCTCAGTGCGGTCCGGTCTGTAAGCACCATTTAGGGAGGCCTCGGACGGGGGTTCAGCACCAGTCCGGAGTGTAAGCACCATTTAGGGAGGCCTCGGACTGGGCTGGCTCCAGTCCGGTCTGTAAGCACCATTTAGGGAGACCTCGGACGGAGCGGAGCTGTGCAAGGCTCCCATCTCCACCTCTCCAGAGCCCCCCGGAGAGGGATGGAGAGGAGCGTGACAGCGTACCGGGAGAACACCAAGTGTCCAGGCTCTAGGCCCTCCGGTACCTCCACCAGCGTGTGCCACTAAGGGTGAGCGGGGAGGCTGTCACAGGTCCCGACTAGGACCATATTACCTTGTCTTCAGACGCCATCACGTAAGTTGTGAGAATGCAGTGAAGTGCAAGCAAAGCGTGATCTCCGAGCACACTAAGTTTAAAACTGAGGATGTTCCCTGCGGTAGGGGTTTATAAGCGGAGGAGGCGGTGTCTACAAACTTGTAGTACCTAGTGTGACCTCCGGAGGGCAGAGCCCTAAACCCCATTGTCTGGGTCTCCCATTATGACGACCAGAAAATAAGATTATCTCAGCACAGGAGATGTGGTATAATCAGACAATGCCCCTGTATGGTCAGACACATTCATTACACAGTACATAGCAGAAACACATATATAAGATTATCTCAGCACAAGAGATGTGGTATGATCAGACCATGTACCTGTACAGTCAGATGTCATATAGTTGATCACTAGCACTCAACTTTATGAAGTTTGACGGTGCTGGTTGAACGGATCCAGGGAACCTTGATATATAAAGCTAAAGAATCAACGCACTCATACAGCCTGTTTCAGTTGCTCTCAAAAGTGATTTTTATTTCACCAAAAATAGCATGGAGAAATGTGACAAGCAGAACAACATTTCGGCCACAACGTCACTGGAAACAAATGAGAATCTACCATATAATTGCCTAATTGTGTCTGTCACGGAAATCGCGCAACAGCGCTCATTAGTCACCGGCAGCCGCGGTGACCATTGAGTGCAGCATATGCAAAAGAGCCATGCGCATTCAAAGTTCACGCTGCGGCTCATGTACTGCAGTACAGAGGTCCGCGGTGAGCCAGTCATCTCCCGGCTGCTCGCCGCAGTAGTACCTCAAGCGGGATTCAAATCCTCTGCCAAGCCGCACTACTTCTCTGATTAATCGCCGCTGCCGGCGGTGACCAATCAGCGGCGTGGCGCGGCTTGACAGGAAATATGAATCCCACGCCGCTAATTGGTCGCCTCTCTTAGCAGCGACCAATCAGCGGCGCGGGATTCAAAACTCCTGCCAAGCTGTGCTCCGCTTTGCTGATTGGTCGCCGCCAGTCGCACGACTGTCTACAAGGCTGCCGCTCACAGTCTGACGCAGTTCACTCCTGTCTACAAGGCTGACACTCATAGTGTGATGCACTTCACTCCTGTCTACAAGGCTGCAACTCATAATGTGACACAGTTCACTCCTGTCTACAAGACTGCCGCTCATAGTGTGACGCAGTTCACTCCTGTCTACAAGGCTGTCAGTCATCATGTGATGCACTTCACTCCTGTCTACAAGGTCTGTCAGTCATAGTGTGACGCAGTTCACTCCTGTCTACAAGGTCTGTCAGTCATAGTGTGACGCAGTTCACTCCTGTCTACAAGGCTGCCGCTCATAGTGTGACGCAGTTCACTCCTGTCTACAAGGCTGATAGTCATAGTGTGACGCTCTTCACTCCTGTCTACAAGGCTGCCGCTCACAGTGTAACGCACTTCACGCCTGTCTACAAGGCTGCCGCTCATAGTGTGACACACTTCACTCCTGTCTACAAGGCTGCCGTTCATAGTGTGACGCACTTCACTCCTGTCTACAAGGCTGCTGCTCATAGTGTGACGTGCTTCACTCCTGTCTGCAAGGCTGCTGCTCATAGTGTGATGCACTTCACTCCTGTCTACAAGGCAGGCCGCTCATAGTGTGACGCACTTCACTCCTGTCTACAAGGCAGCCGCTCATAGTGTGACGCACTTCACTCCTGTCTACAAGGCAGCCGCTCATGGTGTGACGCACTTCACTCCTGTCTACAAGGTTGCCACTCATAGTGTGACGCAGTTCACTCCTGTCTACAAGGCTGATGCTCACAGTGTGACGCAGTTCACTCCTGTCTACAAGGCTGCCGCTTATAGTGTGACACACTTCACTCCTGTCTACAAGGCTGTCAGTCATAGTGTGACGCAGTTCACTCCTGTTTACAAGGCTGTCAGTCATAGTGTGCTGTTCTTCAGTCACATTTACTGTGTCAGTGACAGTTTGAACTACTTCAGTTACGCTTATTCAATGGGTTTAATTGATCATAAGCGCAAATATGCCAATGACGATGACAGAAAAGCTGCAGCAAGGCGACAACAACATCGACTCCAAGAGACACCACAACAAACTGCTGTGAGACAAACCCAGGATGCCGAATCTCATAGACAATATCGGCTGAATTTATCTCCAGAGGAAAGGGCAAACAGACAACAACATATTTGTGCCATTTATAGAACACGAATGCTCTACCAACTAAGGCAAGCCCAGAAGAATATTCAACAACTGGCATGTTACTTCACAAATGATGAAACGAAAATTATTCAACACTACTGTGGGAATATGAATGTAGTTTGCTCTACATGCAACTCTCTAGATTTTATTGATGAAAAACCATCTAACAATAAAGTTACTCAATGCTGTCAAAAAGTGAAAGTTATGGTAAAGAGAATTCACTACTCAGATCTGTTTGAGCAAATCATGAAAGGAACGCATCAACACAGTAGAAAGTTTATGGACAATATCAGGAGCATCAACAGTTCTCATGCGTTTGCTTCATTTGGTGCCAAAATTGCACCGCCCCCTGGATTCGGACTGTATTGTTTTAAAATTCATGGCCAGATCTACCACCGCACTGGAACACTTTAACCAGAAATAGGACAACCACCAAAATTTTAACAATTATTCATCCTTGATACAAATGAGGCTACAGAACAAAGGAGGAGTCTGAAAGAAAACAAAAAGCGTAATGCTGAACTGATGAATCTCATTGCTGAGCATTTACAACAAATCAGCCCATTTTCTGCTGCATATCGTATGCTAAAAGACGTTGAAGCTGAGGAGCAACAGAGGGCTATGCAAATGGGACAGAAATGCCTTCTATTGTCCTGGCAATTAAAAAAGAACGTACACAAGATCCCGGGCGTTATAACAAACCACGTGTAAGTGAGGTTGCAGTTGTTTTTCAAAACAATGATGGAGAGCCTCCTTTTCAAAGGGATACCGTATATACTCGTGTATAAGCCGAGTTTTTCAGCCCAAAAATTGGGCTGAAAAGTCTCCCCCTCGGCTTATACACGGGTCAATATGGTAGGCTGCTGTGGTGGGGGCTGTGTCCGGGGCTGGGGAGGCTGGAGGAGGCAGGGGGAGGCTGCTGAATGAGCGCCACATCACGTGGGGCCGCTCATTATATATGCACTGCTTCTCCCTGTCAATCAGCGGCAGGGGGAAGCAGTGCATATCTAAATATATGCCCCCAAATGCTGGCACTTGCCCCCTGCTTGTAAGGCCCACCCCCCCGGCTGCTTATCTTACCATCCCTGGTATTCTTCATCGCGTAGGTCCCTCCGTGCTCCCGTCCTCCATAGCATCCGGGGTCATGTGACCGGCCAGTCGCATGACGTCATCGCTACGCGACGGCCGGGGACCCCGGATGCAGCTGACGCTGGAATCACGGAGGACAGGAGCACGGAGGGACCTGCGCGATGCAGAAGACCAGGGATGGTAAGTTAAGCAGCCGGGGGGGCCTTACAAGGAGGGGGGCGAGTGCCAGCATTTGGGGCTGCTGTATACACCTCTGGGGCTGCCTGTATATACCTCTGGGGCTGCCTGTATATACCACCTCTGGGGCTGCCTGTATATACCACCACTGGGGCTGCTGTATACCCCTCTGGGGCTGCCTGTATATACCACCTCTGGGGCTGCCTGTATATACCACCACTGGGGCTGCTGTATACACCTCTGGGGCTGCCTGTATATACCACCTCTGGGGCTGCCTGTATATACCTCCACTGGGGCTGCTGTAACCACCTCTGGGGCTGCCTGTATATACCACCACTGGGGCTGCTGTATACACCTCTGAGGCTGCCTGTATATACCACCACTGGGGCTGCTGTATACACCACTGGGGCTGCCTGTATACACCTTTGGGGCTGCCTGTATATACCACCTCTGGGGCTGCCTGTATATACCACCACTGGGGCTGCTGTATACACCTCTGGGGCTGCCTGTATATACCACCACGGGGGCTGCCTGTATACACCTCTGGGGCTGCCTGTATATACCACCACTGGGGCTGATGTATACACCTTTGGGGCTGCCTGTATATACCACCACTGGGGCTGCCTGTATACACCTTTGGGGCTGCCTGTATATACCACCACTGGGGCTGCTGTATACACCTCTGGGGCTGCCTGTATATACCACCACTGGGGCTGCTGTATACACCTCTGGGGCTGCCTGTATATACCACCACTGGGGCTGCTGTATACACCACTGGGGAGGCTGCTGTATACACCACTGGGGAGGCTGCTGTATATATACACCGCTGGGGCCTGTATATACCACTGGGGAGGCTGCTGTAATACCGCTGGGGCCTGTATACACCACTGGGGAGGCTGCTGTAATACTGCTGGGGCCTGTATACACCACTGGGGAGGCTGCTGTATACACCGCTGGGGCCTGTATATACCACTGGGGAGGCTGCTGTAATACCGCTGGGGCCTGTATACACCACTGGGGAGGCTGCTGTAATACCGCTGGGGCCTGTATACACCACTGGGGAGGCTGCCGTAATACTGCTGGGGCCTGTATACACCACTGGGGAGGCTGCCGTAATACTGCTGGGGCCTGTATACACCACTGGGGAGGCTGCTGTATACTACCACTGGGGAGGCCTGTATACCACTGGGGAGGCTGCTGTATACTACGACTGGGGAGGCCTGTATACCTGTGCTGGGGTCCACCCTCGGCTTATACACGAGTCAATAGGTTTTCCCAGGTTTTGGGGGCAAAAGTAGGGGGGTCGGCTTATACACGGGTCGGCTTATACACGAGTATATACGGTATATTAGTCCATCTTGAGCCAGACCTCAACAACCCTTTGCTTCTTAAGACACAGCGAATTAGCATTTTGCACAGCAACCTTGATGCTCTTCTGTATCCCCTGTTCTTTCCAAGAGGTGATCAAGGGTGACATTAAAACCTACACCAGCAAGGCACTTTAAGACGAATTACAAAACTGCAGTACTACAGTTTCCTTTTGTCTGTGCAAAATGACTTCAATCCTATTTTAAACGGTGGCAAACTGACACAACAGTACTTAGTTGACGCATATGTTAAAATTAGGGATGAGCGAGTACTGTAATAATAGGACTCGCTATATTCGCAATGAGTAGGTCCCGGTACTCGGTACTTGTTGCGAGTATAGCGAGTCCAATGGCAGTGAATGGGCAGGCGAGTACTTTCGCAGTGTATCTATATATACACTGCGAAAGTGCACTAGAAGTGAATAAAAGTTGTTAAAAAATAAAAAAAATAGCATACTCACCTATTCGACGCCTGCACCGGAGACCGGCAAAGAAGACATCCGATCAACGACAAGGACCTATGAGTCTGACAGCCAAACAGATGGCTGATAGCGATCTGACCAATCAGATGGCCAGATGTCACAAACCACCTGATCGCTACCAGCCACCTGATTAGCCAGATTGCCAAGTCTTGAACGTGCATCAATGACCTGGCAATCTGGCCAATCAGGTGGCTGGTAGCGATCAGGTGGTTTGTGACATCTGGCCATCTGATTGGTCAGATCGCTATCAGCCATCTGTTTGCCTACATCTGTGTATTTGGACCACCTACAAATCCCGCTCAACTTTAGACAAATTTCAAGGAACATCTAATCTAGGATTAATGCATACATCTTCACAACAAAAGTGGAGATTATCAAATTTGCCAATCTTATGCCATGCGAGATGTCCAAAATATCTTATTACTGCATGGAAAAAAATGTTCAGACTTTAATTTGCCACAGCTTGCAACTCAAGTTCCACAACTTCCAGAGTATGATGAAGCTAACAAATTATTGTTTTCAACACAGAAAATAAACTCCTTAAATGAACAACAATGTATTGCATATGATACTATTGTGCGTGTCATAGAAAACCAAGCAGATGTAAGGCCAAAATGTTTCTTCATTGATGGTCCAGGAGGAAGCGGTAAAACATACTTATATGTAGCTTTAATGCATCACGTTAGAGGGTTGGGAAAAGCCGTATTGCCATCGGCTACAGCAGGTATTGCAGCAAATCTTTTACGAGGAGTCACACTATGCATTCACTCTTTGGGATACCAGTTCCTGTCAACAAAATTTCCGTTTCCAGAATAAAACAAGATATGCTTGCTGGAAAACAGTTAAACAACGCACATCTGTTGATACTTGATGAGTGCACCATGGCAACCAAATATGCTTTGACCTTAATTGACAGACTTCTGCGTGAGGTCATGACTACAAATGTTGCTGAAAAGAATGAAATTCCGTTTGCAAGTAAAATTTTTGTCATTGGTGGAGATTTTAGGCAATGCCTTCCAGTCATACTAAATGGAACAAGAACAGATGTTATTGAGTCCAGCTTAAAAATGGCTGATCTTTGGAAATACAGTTTACTCAATTCCAACTAATTAACAACATGCGATCTTCTGACCCAAATTACAGCAATTGGCTTCTTAAACTTGGTAACGGTGAACTTAGCAAGTACAACCTTGGAGAAGATATTATTGAAATACCAGAAGACATGTTGTGCACTGACTGCATTGTAACTGATGTTTTTGGACAATGCAATGAAATTGATGTGAACGACCAAACCAGTGTTGAGAGGGCCTCTTTCCATGCAATTCTCTGTTCCAAGAACGATAATGTGGCTCTGCTAAATTCCCATGTGTTGGATACAATGCCTGGAGAGTATAAGCTGTACAAAAGTGATGATTCAGTGGATGTAGATAATGAAGATGAACGAGAGCATTATCCAGTTGAATTTTTAAATAGTATTGTGCCATCAGGAATGCCATCCCACAGACTACAATTAAAAGTTGGAACAATTGTAAGGTTGCTTCGGAATCTAAATACAAAAAATGCTCTATGTAATGGAACTTGCCTTATTGTTACTGGACTCCATTTCCATCTAATTCAAGCAAGAGTCATCAGTGGATCAGCAAAAGGAGATGAAGTGTTTATTCCACACATTGATTTATAAGGTTTTTTCGGACGAAGTACCTTTATGTCCGCGCTGCTGTCAGAAAGGTATACCAACGACACGGGATGTCCAGGTATTAGTGATATAGATTTATTTCCTTATCTCCAACGCGTTTCTGAGCCACGTGTCGAGCTCCTTCCTCAGGGGATATTCCCTGAGAAAGGAGCTCGGCACGTGGCTCAGAAACGCGTTGGAGGATATTCCCTGAGGAAGGAGCTCGACACGCGGCTCCGAAACGCGGTAGAGATAAGGAAATAAATCTATATCACTAATACTTGGACATCCCGTGTCGTTAGTATACCTTTCTGACAGCAGCGTGGACATAAAGGTACTTCGTCCGAAAAAACTTTGTGATTTGAGCACCGCATCCTGTGGAAGTACGGTCCCTGCAGCAGCTGTTTTTCTGAGCGATTATGCTGGTTGTGTGCTACACAACCACATCAGGTGAGCAATACTAATATTAGTATCATATATCTGTCTATAAAAGATAAGACCCTATTTGCGCATTCTCAACCCTTTAGATATATTTACACATTGATTTATGTCCTTCGGACACAGGTCTTCCATTTAGGCTTCGGCGTCAACAGTTTCCAGTAAAACCAGCTTTTGCCATGACTATAAACAAGTCACAAAGTCAAACTCTACACCGTGTTGGCATGTATCTACCGGAGCCAATTTTTGGTCATGGACAACTGTACGTTGCATATTCTAGTGTCCCATGCTACGCCATGAGACTATTTGTACTGTGGGTAGATTGTCGTCACTTTTCCTGGTGTTTGTTGTTTATTTTGAGTAGTTTGACAGCTTTTGGACACTTTTGAAGGTGTTTTCTATGTATTTGCTGTAGCCTGCCATTGATTCCAATGGGGTCCGACGGTATTCGACAAATAATTTGTCAAACACACTCCAAGTCAGCAAATCGAATCGAATTTAAACACTTAGGTAGTGGCTCATCACTAATAGCAGGGGCACATATATAACATTATCTCAGCACAAGAGATATGGTATGATCATACCATGTCCCTGTGCAGTCAGACACGGTCATTACACAGTACATAGAAGGGAAACATATATAAGATTATCTCAGCACAAGAGATATAGTATGATCAGACCATGTCCCTGTACGGTCAGACACATCCATTACACAGTACATAGCAGAGACACATATATAAGATTATTTCAGCTCAGGAGATGTGGCAAGATCAGACCATGTCCCTGTACAGTCAGACACATCCATTAGACTGGTTTCACATTGCAATTTTTTTTCCTGTCCGTAGGATATTACTTCTTGCAGGAGCCCATGGACAAGAAAGGATCAGGATCGGATGTAAACTTCAAGGCTATTTCTGTGTCTGGGGCCATGATTTTCACGTGGATGTATATACATACATTGCGGAAGTGAAATTAAGTAAAAGCAAGGGTTAAAAATAAATAATGTATATTCTCACCTTTCCAGCGATCCCCGATGTCGGCATCTAACTCCGAGCGTTGTAGGACCTAGAAAGGTGGGATTACCCGATCAGCATCATCGGTCACATGACCGCAGTCACTGCAGTAACCGGTCATGTTACCCGATCAGCTGATTGGGTTGCCACGCAATGCCAGGTCCTGTCCTGGGAGATAGATGCCGCACATCGGGGTATCGCTGGAAAGGTGAGAATATAATTTTTTTATTTTTAACCCTTGCTTTTACTTAATTTCACTTCTGCAATGTATGCATATACATTGCAGAAGTGAAATTAGACAGCACACAGAAGTTTTAGTGTACTGAGCATGCTCAGTACACTAAAATCGGGTCCAAGAAACAATCCTGTCTTTTCTTGGACCCATGCTCCATAGGCCCCCATGTTAATTGGCGTGGATCATTTCAGATCTGATTGTGTCCGATTTGGTGTGCTGTGCCCAAAATCGGAGCAGTCTCCGATTTTGGGTACAGCAAAAAATCTGACACAATCAGATCTAACAGAAAGCGGATACCATTAAGGGCAAATTCGATGTGATCCGATGCCCATAGGGACACATGGGGGCCAAATCGGGGCCAAATTGGGTCTGTGGCTGTCCGTTTTACAACAGACAGCCACAGATCCACAAAAATCGCAATGTGAAAGCACCCTTACACAGTGCATAGCAGGGACACATACGTATACTGTATAAGATTATCTCAGCACAGGAACATTGTTTTAAAACGTATCGAATGATGTAACTTTTATTATTCCAAGATTTATTGTTAAAAATGAACTGAATAAAATGTGTTCCTGGGAAAATCCTTTAATCTTTGAATTTAGAGTTATCATTCAGGTCTATAAAATGCAGCCTCTTATCAGGCATCTGCCTTTTCTAACATTTGTGAAAATAAATTGTTCATTTGAAAGAACTCACTGACTTTGAGTGTGGTCCTGTACTTAGACCTCATCACTGTAACAAGAGAGTTCATGACATTTTTCCCCCTCCTAAATATTCCATAATCTACTGTGCATGAAATGATTGCAAGCAGAAGCATTTATGAACCACAGCAACTCAGCCACAAAGTGGAAACTACGTATAATGGAAGAGCGGGGTCACCAAGTGCTGAGGTGCATAGTGTATAAAAGTCACCAATGCCATATAGACTTCAAAGCTCCAATCCTACTCTACAACACCCGCATGCCCTTCCAAGCACAAGGCTAAATATTGGATGTGCAGCCGTAAAGCCTGCTATCAGTTGACTCTGAAGCAATGGAAACTACTTCCATGGAGTGATAAATGACACTTAACTGCCTGGCAGTTTGATGGATGAGTCGGGGCTTGCTGAATTCCAGGAGAACATTACCTGCCTGACTGCACTGTATGAATTATACAGTTGGTGAATGGATAATACTATGGAGTTTGTTTTCCTGGGTGGGTTTGGCCTATGTCCCTTAATTTTGGTAAAGGAAAATTGCAATACGTTAATGAACTAATATATTTTTGATAGGTGTGTGCTTCTAATTATGTGGGAACACTTTGGTGAAAATCTCTATTCTGATCCAGCATGACTGGGCCCCAATGCAGAAAATAGAGTCCATAAAGACACGGTTGAATGATGTTGGTATGAAAACGGTTGAGTAATCACATGGACCCTTGATCTCAACCTCATCAAACACATTTGGGATGAACTAGAAGTGAGATTGTGAAGATTGTGAGCCCTCTTGTCCAACCTCAGTATCAAAGCTGTTCCCCCAGGCCTCATCTCAGCCTCTCATACAGCCAGATCAGAATTCCCACACTCTGCACTGATGAGGGGCAAACACCCCGAAACGCAGCATCTGCAGTTTTGGGTTCTGATCTGGTGTAAATCCTAAATTGTATTAAAAGGCTTGTTAAAGAGTCAATTATGACTTTTAGGATTGCTACCTTTATTAGGTGGCATTAGAATTTGTCTACTTCCTCACTGAAGCGACAATATGTGTATGTCTGACCACACAAATGCAGCAGATCTGCACCAAGAGTGTTTTCCCAAAGTGTATGGGTTTTGCTAATTCCTGTCCGCATGGTGCCACTAATCTACGCAGCAAAAATGTATTGGGAGCATGTATATAATTTGTGGGGACCTGGTGAGGGGCCTCATGATTGTTTTAAAAACTACTACTTTATTAATAACCCTGATTGAAGCTGCATCAGCTTTTGCAGCCAGTGCGAGGACCTCTCTGCCACTTCTATTCATTTTGCGTAGGAGCGCAAACTATACCTATTCTGAAAGTTCTCTACACACTGAACTGGCAAAAGAGACGTACACAGCGCTGCCTACACTGCTTTTGACAGATCAGTGCATAAAGAAGTTTTAGACTAGACATAGCTTGATCATGTACGCAAATTGCGTAGAAGAGGCAGAGAAGTCCCCACTCTTGCTGCAAAAGCGGACAGGACTTCAAATAGTGTAATTATTAAAGTAGTAGTTTTTAAAATAATCATGTAGTCCCTCACCAGGTCCCCACAAATTATATACTTGCTCCCAATAAATTTTAATCACATTTATGGTAGGGTTACACACAAGGATATCGGTAATGATATCTATTTTGGCAGCGCGCCAGTATCGGAGGGAGATTTTTCCATCCGATGCTGAACAATGCCGTTACAATAATGTGCAAGCGCTGTGACAGCAGCACTGGCACATTATTGTATCTAAAAGTAATTAAAAAACTTCAATTTAAAAAATCCGTCAGTGATTTTACATGTAAAGCCGCTCTGCAGCTCTGTGCTACATGTTGGCACAGAGCTGCAGGAGCGGCTATGAACCCGGTCTTTCAGTGGTTAATGATATAGTGTGCCACATGGCCCCAGAGAGTGCCCACACTCCCTTGAGCCATGTAGCCTAAAACCTTGTTAGGGCAGTGGTTAAATCATTTACTTTTTAGAAACCGCACACACTCGGCTCTGCTATATGCATTCATAAAAAGCTGCCGGCTCCTGTCATTTTACATTCCGCTGTGAACATTTGCTAAACTGCTTCATGAATAGGGAGCTGTACCAGGTACTAACGCAAGATGCGTACTGTACCCATCTCTGTCCATGGTGTTGATCACTTCAGCATTAATAAGTATAGCTAGCGCACCGGAGTTTCAATGTGCGCTGGCCATAGTTATTAATGCCGAAGCGATCAGCACCATGGACAGAGATGGGTACAGTACGCATGTAGCACAGAGCTGCAGAGCGGCTTTACATGTAAAATCACACACGGAAAATGTTTTTAATAAACTTTCTTAAATGACAGCGGCAGGAATAGGAGATTTTTGAACAACATCGTTCATAAAGCTGTCACACTCAATCATGTTGCTTCTTGACCGAATGTTAATTGGGCGACGAACAATAGATTTGAGGTCAGGCTCTCAAATCTTATATGAACGATTCAACGATCTTTTCATCCTATATCGTTCATTTACATGCAAGGATGCACAAACGATATCTTTGGAACGATCACATATCTATGACTTTTCAAGGATATCGTGCAGGATATCCTTGTGTGTAAAGCGGTCTTTACACACATTAACATAGGGCACAAGCTCTGCTTTTGAGGTGTCACTAACTTGATATGACACACTGGACAAAAATCTGCACCAAAAACGCACTAAGAAATGCATTCTGCACATGACATCTTTTTTGGTGAGTATTTTGTCTGAAGGTGCAGATTTTTGTCTCCAAAAGTCCGCACCACTCTTCTCCCAAATGCAACCTTAGGCTGGGGTCACACTTGAGCCTTGGATCCGTTAAAACCATCAGTTTTTCCAAGTTGAAAATGTTGAAAAACTGATCTGTTAATGGATCCATAGGCTTCAATGCAAAAAACGCAGTGTCAAAGTGCATAAGCAACAAAAAATCACCTCAGCGGCTGGCTGCAGCACTGGTAACCCTATTACCAGGTACCACAGGTAGCATCACGATACCATTCCCTCATCATCATCAACCCCACCCCTCCATTGAGGGTCCAAGGCACGGAACCGTGAACCGACCAGACGTGATCCCCCAACTGAAGTAACCCCCTATCCCGGTATCTGAGTACCCCCTACCCTGTCGACCGACTCACTAGCATTAACGCAGGTTTCCAAAAAAAAGTCCCTCCAAGTGTGACCCCGGACTTAGAGATGAGTGAACCTGTTCGGGGCTGGAGTTTGGGTGAATTTTGTCTTCTAAATGGTAAACTGGGATCCGGTACGCTGAGTAGTCTGGCAGTGTGTGATCAGCTCGCAAAGGGGTTAAATCCTGCATTATCGTCTGTAGTGTGGTTGTAAGATAAAAAAAAAGTTAAAAACCCTTCGTCCTGCCCCCAGACATCTTTTGCCTATGGCTGGCTGTATGTGGGTGAAGAGCCGAACAATCAGTGACTCTTGAGGACGTTTGTGATCACGTGCAGGTCCAGAACAGGCTCGCTCATCTCCAGTGATGATCACTAACAGTGCACATTTCCATTCAAGTGCTTTGTTAACAAGATAATTAATAAAAGAATCTTTGAATTTTGAATTCATGATAAAAATCACTGATAAGACACTGATGGTAAATACCCACACACTGTCCAAACATTGATGAAGTTTGGATCAAAAATGCTGATGAAAATAACAATGTTTTTTGTATACTTATTAAATTCACAGAGTCTGAATGCGGCTTAACATCTAGCGACTCAATAAAATGATAGGTAATGGCCTACATCCACATACATGTGTCTAAACGTGAGTAAATGAGCCATCAAGCTTTCCTGATGGATGACAGTGCCAGGCAATGCACACAAGCCCTTCCATTAATAAATGAGTTACTACATCAGTTTCTCTTTGAAGTGTATGTCTTGAATCAGTTCTTGTAAAAACCTATCCGCTATATGGTGTATTTTAGCAAATGCAATATATGAATCATTTTTGTTTTGTTTGCTTTTTAACCCCTCACGACATATGACATAAACTTACATCATAAGTCATGTTTCTTCCTTTGATACAGGCTTGCCGAGTCCTCATCTTTCCCCACATATGACAGCTGATTAATGATGAGCGAGTAGCAACGTATTCACACTCGCTATACTCATAACGAGTAGTTTTTAGTACTCACATATTTGTTCAAATAGCGAGTCTAATGTTAGACAATTAGTGATAGGCTCCGCCCACACACATCCAGCTATAAAACGAGTGTTTCCAAGACAGGGCGAGAGGGTGGGCCTTTTAGCATTTCCACTGCATAAAACTTCTTGCTGTGCCCCCTAGAGAGACCCGAACATTCAATCTGCTCTCCCTGAGGTGTCAGCTCTTATTATTTACTGAAGGGAGCCAGCAATATGTGTCAGATTGATAACGATTGACACATCACTCACAAGCACCAGCATTACTCGCTGAGTAACGAATATCGCAAATACTGTACTATCCTTGTGATTAGTGACCCACCCCAAGACTGGGGTACTCGGGTCCCGGGCGTTGACTATGGTTGCTGTCACTGGTGGCTGGTGCCTGGGTCCGTGGCCCTGGTGGTGGCTGAAAAAAATGTGGAGAACAAAATAATAAAAATGTAATGTTCGTGACGCCACCTAAGGTATCTAGTGAATGCACCAGCGCTGCTATCAGACCTCTGGGGATGATGTTGCTGCAGCCAGATGGTGTTGCTCCCCGTAGGTGGAGCGTAATCCCCAGGGCAGTGCTGTTGTACTAGTTGTGGTGGTCACAGGCACAAGGAGGCAGCTCTGCAGGTGGAATGCTGAGTGACTTCTCCTCATGTGAAAGAATAACACACCACATGTTGCTGAGTCTCTGTACAGGTTTACTGGTAACCTTCAAGCAATAAACAGGCTTACAGTCTCGGGTAGCTGACTTGGGTAGTTACCAGTGGACGAGGTGTCTTTCTGTGGATTTCAATGGTGTTCTTTCTAGCTTCTCTCGCTGTCCTCTCACTCTCCTCTGCGCTACTCCTTACTTCCTCAATGCAGCCCTGCACAGAGTCCCTTCCTTGCACTAGGCCTACGGGTCAGAATAGAGCAATCCCTTAACTGAGGGGCTCGCGACCATGGACAGAGTCCCTGGTGGAGGTGTGCTTTGGACCTGGGTCATGGCTGTCTGATTGCCCACGGCCCTCCAGGTTGGCGGTTCAGGGCTGAACTCTCATGCACCGTGCTTAGAGCCAGTTCTCCGTTAATGGACCGGGTTCCCCGTAAACCGTTTAGCAGGAAGGTCTGGCGCCGGGTGTTACCAACACCCTTGGCTCCCCCTTCTCATCTGGGTCACCTCTCTTTCTGGGTGCCCTCCCTCTGCATCCCTTGCAGGGTCCCCCTCAATTTTGCTGCTTACTACTAACTACTCTTCCCGCTCTTCACTACCCACTTATATAACCTCACACTGGGACCGGTTACCCTGGTAACCGTTTAACCAATTGGTCCCCTGGCTCTAAGTGTGTGAATGCATAGGTGAAAGCCACATGTGAAGCTCCTCATTCACTGACCACCAGGATACCACACACACTGGTCTGGGTGCAGTACCCCCACGTGGCACACTCGACCAGTGGGGCGCCACAGTAGTGAATAGTAACAATTACACTCGCTCAACCCTACAGCTGATTTAAGCAGGTATCATAAGCCCCTAACAACTTTGGGTGGATCGGACATACACCTGTGGCTGTTAATGAATTAAATCCCTCTGTCAAGGGATGCGCATTAACAGTTTTCATCGTTGTGACATGATCGTGTGGTTCCGATAGGTTGTTATGACAGTTGGGGGTCAGCTTGTGACTCCTGTGTCTGTTATTATGATCCTCCTGTGAAGGACAACTGCGAGCTTACATTCATAGGAGTTTGTGATTTCTGCTATACAGTGCAGAGCTGACGCCTCTCTCTGTATAGCACACGTGATGAGTAGTGTTGAGCAAGTGTAATCATTGCTATTCGTTACTTGCACAGATAGTACAGTATTCGCAATATTCATTACTCGGCAAGTAACACTGGTGCTCGTGAGTGATGTGTCAATTGTGAACAATCTGACGCATATTGCCAGCTCCCTTCAGTACACAAAGGAAGTCTGCCACCCAGTGAGAGCAGATTGGATGTTAGGATCTCTCTGAGGGGAACAGCAAGGTGTTTTATGCAGTAGAAACGCAAAAAAGCCCACCCTCCCGCCTTGTCTTGGAAAGACTTGTATTATGAACTGATCACTAATTGACTCACATTGGACTCACTATTCGGACGAATATGTGAGTATTAAAAGCTACTCGTTATGAGTATAGCGAGTGTGAATATTTTGCTACTCGCTCATCACTAGTGATTAGTGATGAGCAAGTACCAAAATGCTCGGGTGCTTGATGCTCGGCCCGAGCGTCCCAAGATACTCGTGTACTTGGCCCGAGCACCGAGCCCAATGTTATCCTATGGGAGACCCGAGTATTTTTATGAAATGACCCCCGGCAGCATGTAGAAACCCTAAAAATGTCACAAAAGTCTCAGAAGAGTGCTCAAATGACATGGCAACAGCATGGGGAAACCCCTGCAAGCATTTCTCACTCAAAAGTCACAGCTGTGAACAATGTTGTCCGAGTTTTACGCCATTTTTACGGACTCACCAGAACACCTTCCAAAATGACACCAAAATGAATTTTCATGGCGGAAATGTTAAGGGCACATACCCAATAGTGAGATAGAGCTGGTGTATGTTACTTTTTGTGAATACATGAAAGATTTTACGTGAAAACATTGTGTGGCACTCCGATGTCCCTGAGAAGAGACGTACATGAAGGCCTCTTGACATAATGTGCCCATTTTGAGGAAGTGGGTCTATTGTAGTATAGCCCTTTGAAAGGGCAGCCAAAAATTGTACGGTTCAACAATGCCCCTGGATACAGACGTGCATGAGGGCCTGTAAACCTGAAGTGCCCATTGTAAAGAAGTGGGTCTATTGTAGTATAGCCCTTTGCCAGGGCAGCCAAAAATTGAGAGGCTCCACATTGTCCCTGGATAGAGACGTGCATGAGGGCCTCAAAACATTGTTCCCATTGCAAGGGAGCGGGTCCCCTGTTGTTGTAATGCCCATTCTTAAAGAATGGGCGAAAAAATTTACCACTGGGGGTATACATGAAACAACGGCCTAACTTTTGTAACGGTCATCATGATGGTGCATGAGGAGAAGGAGGAGCAGTCCAGCGATTAGCCAAAGTCCAGAAGTGTGTACCCATGGGTGAGTGGAGGTACATGGCAAATTCCCATTACAAAATTTAAATTCCGCTCTCATTTGCAGGTGGTGTGATGAAGTCTGGCCCAATCCAACCCTTGTTCATCTTGATCAGAGTCAGTCTGTCAGCATTTTCATTTGACAGGCGGGTGCGTTTATCAGTAATGATTCCACCTGCGGCACTGAAAACACGCTCTGACAAAACGCTAGCGGCAGGGCAGGCTAGGACTTCCAAGGCGTAGAGAGCCAATTCATGCCACGTGTCCAGCTTGGATACCCAATAATTGTAAGGCACACAGGAATGTCGGACTACAGTTGTTCGATCTGCAAGGTACTCCTTCAGCATCTGAGCAAACTTACCATTTCTTGTGGCACTACCCCGCACCTCAGGGGCTGTGGTACGTGAGGGGCTGAGAAAACTGTCCCACATCTTAAAGACTGTTTCCCTACCTCTGGCGGATTGGACTTGTGCCCCTCTCGGCCGTACACCTTGGTTGTCCATCGATTCCTGACCTATGCCGCTAGCGTTTTGTGAGGGGAATGCTTTGCCTACTTCCGCGACTATGGCCTTCTGGAACTGCTGCATTTTGGCTGACCTCTCCGCCTCAGGAATAAGAGACATAAAGTTCTCCTTGTAGCGTGGGTCTAACAGTGTTACCAACCAGTAATGATTGTCGGCCAAGATGTTCTTAACGCGAGGGTCACGAGCCAGGCAGCTCACCATAAAGTCAGCCATGTGCGCCAGACTCTTAACAGCCATCACTTCTGTGTCCTGACCAACACGATGACTGAACATGCTGTCCTCCTCCTCCTCATCTCCCCTGTCCTCTGGCCAGCCACGCTGAACTGAGGGTATGACTGGTGTGCATGTCATATCCTCAATTTGGCCAGAGAGTTGCTCCATGTCTTCATCCTCCTCCTCCTCGTCATAGTCCTCCACTGCAGGTTGTGATGAGATGAGGCTGGGCTGTGTGTTATCACCCACACCCACTACTGTTTCTTGCTCCAACTCATCGCACTCCGCCTGCAATGCATCATGTTTGTTTTTGAACAGAGACCGTTTTAGAAGGCATAGAAGTGGTATGGTGATGCTAATAATGGCGCCATCGCCGCTCACCGTCTTGGTGGAGTCCTCAAAGTTTTGGAGGACGGTACATAGGTCGGACATCCATCTCCACTCCTCAGGTGTTATGTGTGGAGTTTGACCCATTTCCCGACGGCTTAGGTGATGCAGGTACTCAACAACTGCCCTCTTCTGCTCACAAATCCTGACCAAGATGTGCAGAATTGAATTCCAACGCGTGGGGACTTCACACACCAGTCTGTGAGACGGAAGATGCAAACAGCGCTGAAAGCCGGCAAGGCCGGCTGAAGCAGTAGGTGACTTTCGAAAATGTACAGACAGGCGGCGAACTTTTACGAGCAGATCAGACAGCTCTGGGTATGATTTTAGAAACCGCTGAACCACGAGGTTGAGCACATGGGCCACGCATGGAACATGTGTCAGCTGGCCTCGCCTCAAAGCCGCCACCAGGTTCCGGCCATTGTCGCACACGACCTTTCCTGGCTTTAGGTTCAGAGGTGTGAGCCAGTGATATGCCTGCTGTTTCAGAGCTGTCCAGACCTCTTCTGCATTGTGGGGTTTGTCACCTATGCATATTAGCTTCAGCACAGCCTGTTGCCACTTCGTCGTGGCAGTGCTGCAGTGCTTCCAGCTTGGGACTGGTGTGGAGGGTAAAGTGGATGAGGATGCGCAGGAGGAGGAGGCTGAGGAGCATGACATTCTGGAGCTGTAGAGTGTAGGTGAAACCCTGACTGAGGTAGGGCCTGCAATCCTTGGTGTGGGAAGGACGTGTTCCGTCCCTCGCTGAGACTGGGTCCCAGCTTCCACAATATTAACCCAGTGTGCCGTCAACGAGATGTACTGGCCTTGCCCACAAGCACTGTCTGTGGTTAGGTGGTCTTTGGCTGAAACAGCGTTGTTCAGGGCACGTGTGATGTTTTGTGGCACGTGGTTATGTTATGCGGGGACGGCACAACGGGAGAAATAGTGGCGGCTGGGGACCGAGTAACGTGGGACAGCTGCCACCATCAGGTCATGGAATGCTTCCGTCTCCACCAGCCTAAAAGGCAACATTTCCAGCGCAAGCAGTCGCGAAATGTTAGCATTTAGAACTCTGGCATGTGGGGCGTTTGCAGCGTATTTGCACCTGTGTTCAAAAGTTTCGTGCAACTACAGGTGCAGGGCAGGAGGCTTGTTCGCATGCAGCATGGACAGGGGATTGGCTCGCACGCACAACACGCGAAGACGTAGCAGTGACATCAGCAAGCACTGCTCCTCGACTCTGTTGTACATCCCACAAAGTCGGGTGCGTGGCTGACATGTGCCTGATCATGCTGGTGGTAGTCAGGTTGCTAGTTTTGGTCCCCCTGCTGATGCTGGCATGGCAGGTGTTGCAACTGGCCTTTTTAGAATTATCTGGAGCCAACTTAAAAAACTGCCAGACTCGAGAAGACCTAACATTTGTACAGGCACTTTGTGTCGTGTTGTTCCGGGGAATGGTTGCCTGACTTCTGCCTGGGGCCACCACCCTGCTTCTTACTGCCTGTTGTGATGCTACGCCTCCCTCCCCCTGTGCACTGCTGTCCTCGCTCTACATCTCCTCCTGCCAGGTTGGGTCAGTTACTGGATCAACCATCACGTTGTCTTCCTCTTCCGCACCCTGCTCCTCCTCCTGACTTCCTGGCAATCGTGTCTCATCATCGTCCACCCCTTGTTGAGACATGTTGCCAACGTTCCCTTCATGACAACGTGGCTGCTCAAATGTTTGGGCATCTGTACATACGATCTCCTCGTCATGACCCACTTCAACAGTAGCTGGCGAGAGGCCAGAATGTGCGAATGGATACGTGAACAGCTCTTCAGAGTGTCCAAGTGTGGGATCAGTAATGTCCGTGGACGTGTACACGTCCTGGTGGTAGGAAGGAGGATCAGGTTGTGGAATGTGCGGTGCAGTATCACGGCTACTGACACTTGACCGTGTGGAAGACAGGGTGTTTGTGGTGGTGCCAATCTGACTGGAAGCATTATCCGCTATCCAACTAACAACCTGTTGACACTGGTCTTGGTTGAAGAGGACGGTACAGGACGTCATCAGGCCTGATGCCCTGATGATGGTGCTTGGAGTAGCATCGAAACGCTTAGGTGGAAAATAAAGAAGGGGGGTCTTTTACTCAAGACTTTGGAGTGATTATTTTAAGCAGCGCGGACTGTATATACACCATCCCTGGATCTGGATATTTTTTACACGTACTACGTGGAGGTGGAGGTCCTGCAGCAGCTTCTTAAACTACATGCAATCTATACTAGTTGTGGGTGCACACAACTAGATAAGGTGAGTGCACCATTTTTGTGATCTGTGTGCAAAGATCTGTGTCACATTGATTGGGCACTATTGCGCCTCATTTTGTCTCCTTTATCTTTCCTATATATCCACCTAGATTAGTCCTGAGAAGGACTGTTGTCACCAGTTTGCAGCCCTGCTCCGGAACTAGCTATGAAGGGCCATGGCGCAAACCTCGCCCTGATTTAGCAGACACTCTCCCTGCACTGACTGTCTGGATCGCTGTGTGCAGAGCACAGCGCGGCCGGGTCTTATAAAGACTCAGTCACGCTGTGCGGCCGGTCAATCACTGCAATTCCACAACTAACAGGGCTGTGGCATTGCAGTGGTCTGCCAGCCAATCCCTGCATGTGGGCTGGCTCTCTAAAGAGCGCCAACATGCAGGGATGAGGACCACGAGCACAGCACGAGTATCGCGAGATTACTCGGTGCTCGCCGAGTAGCCCGAGTACAGTGATACTCGTGCGAGTACCGAGTAGTGGCAAGCGTAGTCGCTCATCACTACTAGTGATGAGATGATCGCATCTTCAAGTCCCCTAAGGGTCCTGTTAAAAACAAGTAAAAGTGTCAAAAAAAGATTTAAAAAATATAAAATAAATAAAAAAAACACAAAAGTTCAATTCACCTTCCTTTGCCTCATTAGGTGTAAAACAGTAAAAAAAAATACCGTATATACTCGCGTATAAGCCGAGTTTTTCAGCCCAAAAATTGGGCTGAAAAGTACCCCCTCGGCTTATACGCGAGTCAGTGCGGGGGCTGCTGTATACAGCGGTATACAGCAGCCCCCGCATCCCCAGTAATGCAGGGCCCCCCCCCTCATGCTCCGGTCACCTGTAAAGCAAGTTATACTTATCAGTGCCCGCTGCCGTCCGCGCCCGCCGCTGCCGACATGCGATCCTCCATCTTCATTCATCTTCTTCCTGCTTCTGTGCGCGTCGCAGGCAATGACGTCATTACCGGCGACGCGCACAGGAAACAGGAAGAAGATGCATGAAGACGGAGGATCGAGATGTCGGCAGATGCGGGCGCGGACGGCAGCGGGCACTGATAAGTATAATTTGCTTTACAGGAGACCGGAGCATGAGGGGGGGGCCCTGCATTACTGGGGCTGCCTGTATACTACCACTGGGGCTGCTGTATATATATCGGCCCTGCATTACTGGGGCTGCAATACCACTGGGGCTGCTGTATATAGGGGCTGCAGTACCACTGGGGCTGCAATACCACTGGGGCTGCTGTATATAGGGGCTGCTGTATACACCACTGGGGCTGCAATACCACTGGGGCTGCTGTATATAGGGGCTGCAATACCACTGGGGCTGCAATACCACTGGGGCTGCTGTATATAGGGGCTGTATACACCACTGGGGCTGCAATACCACTGGGGCTGCAATACCACTGGGGCTGCTGTATATAGGGGCTGCAATACCACTGGGGCTGCTGTATATAGGGGCTGCAATACCACTGGGGCTGCAATACCACTGGGGCTGCTGTATATAGGGGCTGCAATACCACTGGGGCTGCAATACCACTGGGGCTGCTGTATATAGGGGCTGCTGTATACACCACTGGGGCTGCAATACCACTGGGGCTGCAATACCACTGGGGCTGCTGTATATAGGGGCTGCAATACCACTGGGGCTGCAATACCACTGGGGTTGCTGTATATAGGGGCCCTGCATTACTGGGGCTGCAATACCACTGGGGCTGCTGTATATAGGGGCTGCAATACCACTGGGGCTGCAATACCACTGGGGCTGCTGTATATAGGGGCTGCAATACCACTGGGACTGCAATACCACTGGGGCTGCTGTATATAGGGGCTGCTGTATACACCACTGGGGCTGCAATACCACTGGGGCTGCTGTATATAGGGGCTGCAATACCACTGGGGCTGCTGTATATAGGGGCTGCAATACCACTGTGGCTGCTGTATATAGGGGCTGCAATACCACTGGGGCTGCAATACCACTGGGGCTGCTGTATATTGGGGCTGCTGTAAACACCTCTGGGGCTGCATATACCTCTGGGGCTGCATATACCTCTGGGGCTGCTGTATACTACCACTGGGGCTGCTGCTGTATACTACCACTGGGGAGGCTGCTGTATACTACCACTGGGGAGGCTGCTGTATACCTCACTGCTGGGGGTTGTATACCTGTGCTGGAGTCCACCCTCGGCTTATACGCGAGTCAATAGATTTTCCCAGGTTTTGGGGGCAAAAGTAGGGGGGTCGGCTTATACACGGGTCGGCTTATACACGAGTATATACGGTAAACAAAATATACATTTGGTATCGCTGCATTAAAAAATATCTGTATGAAAACATAAAAAAATGTAATCAGATTTAAACGACATAATGAAAAAAATAAAAAATGACAGAATTAAGTTTTCTTGGTCGCAGCAACATTGGAATAAAATGTAATTAGAGGTGATCAAAACTTTGTATCAACCCAAAAATGGTATCATTAAAAATGTCAGCACAGGGTCAAAAAAATAACCCATTTTCAGATCCTGAAAAGTAAAAACACTACTGGTCTCGGAAATTGGCAGCAAAAAGCAACATTTTATTACTTATAAATCTCCGGTTTTATTTTCACCACTTAAATAAAATAAAGACTGTACATGTTTGATATCTACGTTACTGTACTGACCTGGAGAATCATATGGCCAGGTCACATTTACCATATAGTGAAAATAGTAAATAGAAAAAAATAATTGTTGAATTACACTTATTTTTGCAATTACACCGCACTTGGAATTATTTTCCCCCGAGAACACTTTATGGTAAAATAAAGGATGTCATTCAAAAATAAAACTAGTCCTGCAAAAAACAAGCCCTTATGTGGCTGTACTGGCAGCAAAACAAAGTTATGGCTCTTTAAAGAAGGGGATGGAAAAATGAAAAATAATGAAAAGGAAAATGATCATGAAGGGGTTAAAGAAAAAGTTAATGAAGCCATTTACTATTTTCTTTTTTATGATATTCTTTTTCTCATGTGTTGTGCGAAAAATGGATTTTGAATGTGGCAGAACTATGACATTTAAAGGGAACCAACCAGCAGATTTTTGCCCTGTAAACGAGTGGCAGTGCCATAATGACGCTAGGATGCTGATTATAATCTGGCGATATTGCTCAGGCGACCTGCCTACATCGCCCTGTGTGACACCGCAACTGCGATGTTGCCGGCAACTTCCCCCATAGACTCCCATGTTATGAATTGCTGCCAGGGTAGAGTTTAACCCTGGCTGCGATAGTTGCCGGCAAGATCGCAGATGCGTTGCTGGCGATATCGCTGCGTGTGACATCGCAACAGCAACCATAGCAGCGCGCCAAAAAAGTGCGCGCTCCTGTGAGTTGCCGGCAACATCGCTGCAGAGATCGCCCCGTATGACGGTACCATATGAGAGCAGTGATACAAACTAATTTGTTAAAAACATTTTAAATTGGTTTTTAAAGCCACTGAAATAAATGCTATATACATTTAATATCTCTATGAAAAATCATCTTATCGGGGAATAATTACAATACACTGAGCGCCATTAACCCCTTCATGACCTATGATGTACATGTATGTCATAGGCCGCCTCGCACACTTTGATGCGAACTCACTCTGTGAGCCCGCATCATCCCCTACACATCTCAGCTGATGTCATCAGCTGAGATGTGTACCCAACAGCGCTGATCAGATCAGCATTTCTATCAGTGCTGTTAACCCTTTGAATCACGCTCTCACTCACTGACAGTGCGATCCAAAGCCACACAGCATGGATCGTGCTGTTCCTCGCCATGATCGGAGATCGCGTGAAGTAATCACAGGATCTGTCAACTGCATAGTCCATGGTTCTGTAGTGACCCCAGAAGCTGGGATCGCTTCCTGTGGTTGGCTGGTGAGTGGCAGCACCCATAGTGATCACTTTCCCTATGTACTGCAGTTCTGCAGCATACATACGACAAGTGATCAAACTGTACAATGCTGAGGCCCTCTAGTGTCCAGTGTAAAATAAAGAAAAATAAATAAGGTTTTTAAAAATATGAAAAAAAAATAAAACATAAAAGTTCAAATCACCACCCTTTTACCCCATTGAAAATAAAACTATTAACAAAAATACACATATTTGGTAGTGCCATGTTCAGAAATGCCCATTCTATCAAAATATAAAGTAATTTAACCTGATCTTTAAACTTCTTAACAGAAAAAAGAGTAAAAAAGCCAAAATTATGTTTTTTGTTGCTGCAACATTGCAACAAAATGCAATAACGGGCGATTAAAACAGTGTATCTACCCAAATATGGTATCATTAGAAACATCAGCTCAAGACGCAGAAAATAAGTCATCACACAGCCCCAGATCCCGAAAAATGAGAACACTATGGGTCATGGAAAATCGCAACAAAAGTGCAATTTTGTTTCTTTAAAAAGTACATTATTTCACCACTTAGGCTGGCTTCACACTTGCAGATGGATCTGCAGCGTTTTGCAGATGCATCTGCAAGTGTGAGCATGCTGACCGCGGCCCCTATGTTTATAATAGGGCGCACGCGGTGTGAAAGCTCTCATTCACTCCTATATGTGTACTGTCAGCAGGCGTATGCCTGCTGACAGATCACACACTCCCGTCCGCACTGTGGACGCGAGATGTAGCGTCCATGCTGCGGGCGGGAGAGTGTGATCTGTAAGCAGGCATACGCCTGCTGACAGTACACATATAGGAGTGAATGAGAGCTTTCACACCGCGTGCGCCCTATTATAAACATAGGGGCCGCGGTCAGCATGCTCACACTTGCAGATGCATCTGCAAAACGCTGCAGATCCATCTGCAAGTGTGAAGGCAGCCTTAGATAGCAGTAAAAGTAACATGTTTGGTATCTACGAACTCATACCGACCTTAGGCATCACACCATCACGTCAGTTTTACCATACAGTGGACATGATGAATAAAAAACCCAAAAAACAAAGTGTAATTGCACTTTTTTTTGCAATTTCACCGCACTAGGAATTTTTTCCCCATTTTTCTGTACACTATATGGTAACATAAATGATTTTATGCAAAACTACAACTGTTACCACAAAATTCAAGCCTTATATGTCTCTATTGATGGAAAAATAAAAAGGTTATGGCTCTTGGAAGAAGGGGAGGGAAAAATGAAAAATGGAAAATGGAAAATCACCGGGGGTGAAGAGGTTAAAGAGAAACTCAAAAAACAATGGAGAAATTGCAATTTATTTTTGCCATTTCACCTGAATTGGAATTTTTTTCTCCTACTTTCAAGTATGTGTTATTGTAATAAAAAGCCCTAATGTGGTTATGCTCTTGGAAGAACAGGAGGAAAAAACTAAAGTACAAAAATGAAAATTGGCCCCATCTGGGATGGATTAATCTGACACTGGAAAGTCAAATATTCTAAATGATCATGTGTAGAAAAACTGTTACAAAGATGTGTTCCTCTGTCTTTGTGATGTGATATAAATCTAACAAATACACAATAATTAGCAAATTACAAACAATAATTACCAACATTTTGAACCCTTGCGTATCAATAACTGCTCTTCAAGACATCTAATACAACTTAATGACAATAATATAATCATTTTTTATTTTCACCCCTTTCCAATAAGGCCAATTTCCATTTTCTTCTAAGGTAAAGAATGTTTATACCGTATTAGCCAGGGCCGTATTTGGTATTCGTGCTGCCCTAGGCACTTTTAGTCCTGTCGCCCCCTATTGACTAAGGGTATGTGCATGCAACATCTTTTTCAGGCAGATCTGTTTCGTTACCCGCCTGAAAAAGCCCTAAATAAACTCTAAAAAGAATTTCAAGAAAGCTGCCGGCCAAATGATCAGATAGCTGTCTATATGTGTGGAGTTATTAGTTAAATACTTGTTCAGCTGACAAATACAACCTAATTCAGGTGACTGCATTATCAGCCCGACACAATGAACCTATAATAATCAAGTATCACGTCTAATTAAAGATTACAACATATACATTGATAAAGAACCAGAACCACCATCAGTACATATACAATAGTACATTACCAAATCCACCATCAGTCCATGACATCACAAGAACGACCATTAGTACATGAATCACCAGAACCACCATCAGTACATGAATATATCACCAACATTAGTATAGTGATCAATTTCAATGTCAGGTTAGCCCATAGCAAATAAACGTGTCTTGCATGAAACCGCAACTCCTAGCATGTCCTTAATAATATGAGCATGGCCACACTGACACCGCACACAGTGTGCATAGCCACACTGACACCACCCACAGTGTGCAAGGCCATACTGACACCCCACACAGTGTGCACAGCCACACTGACACTTGGAGTGCACCAATTTTAGGCAGCGCTCGCTTGTAGCAATGAAGGGCTATCAATCAAGATGGTGGGTTGGCTTTAATTTGCCAAATATAAATAAATAAGAGAAGAATTTTCATTATTAGGCATAGACTGTATATGCCTGGTATACTTTTTACATGGGCTACATGCCCTAAATAAATGTTTGTGCTATTTATTAGACATTGGGTGGGTGATGGACACCCTTTAAAGGGAACCT
Organism: Allobates femoralis; assembly: GCA_033576535.1. NCBI lineage: Eukaryota > Metazoa > Chordata > Amphibia > Anura > Aromobatidae > Allobates > Allobates femoralis. The sequence goes on along the minus strand of JARQOC010000008.1, from coordinate 112,060,897 downwards.
TTCAGGTTATCCGTGTACACAAAGCCACCAACAGTTCTGTGCACATATCTGTAATCCCTGCTTAACAGTCCCCTCATGTACTAGCTATTTAACAGATCTTTAGAAAAAATGTTTCTAAAGTCTACTTATTAGATGCTAATTAGGGCTCTGACTAGTTGAGGGGGCGCTTGTTCCCCGATTTGTTGGCCCGCTTAGCATGTTATCACTCCCCTGTGAATGTCATAACATGATTTAGAAAATACGACGTCTCTGCCAGCGCTATATGCTTTGCTTTGTACCCCTCCACTTTTCCTTACTGTGCCCCCACAGACTGCCCCCTTTTCATTCTGCTCTCCTCCACATGTGGCCCCTTTCTCATTCTGTTCTCCCCCCTTGTGGCCCCTTGCACATACTCCTCTTCCCCCCATGTGGCCCTTTTTTCATACTCCTCTTCTCCCCATGTGGCCCCTTATTCATACTCCTCTTCCCCATGTGGCCCCTTGTTCATACTCCTCTTCCCCCATGTGGCTGTTTTTTCATACTCCTCTTCCCCCCATGTGGCCCTTGTTCATACTCCTCTAATCCCCATGTCCTCCCTTGTTCATACTTTTCTTTACCCCATGTGGCCCCTTTTTCAAACTTCTCTCCCCCCCAAGGGGCCCCTAATTCATACTCCTCTTCCCCCATGTGGCCCCTTGTTCATACTCCTCTTCCCCATGTGGCTGTTTTTTCATACTCCTCTTCCCCCCATGTGGCCCCTGTTCATACACCTCTTCTCCCCATGTCCTCCCTTCTTCATACTCTTCTTTACCCCATGTGGCCCCTTTTTCAAACCTCTCTTCCCCCCAAGTGGCCCCTAATTCATACTCCTCTTTCCCCCATGTGGCCCCTATTTATTCTGCTCTCCCCATATGGCCCCTTTTTCATTCTGTTCTCCACTTTTCCTTACTGCGCCCCACAGACTGCCCCCTTTTCTTTCTGCTCTCCTCCACATATGGCCCTTTTCTCATTCTGTTCTCCCCCCTTGTGGCCCCTTGCTCATACTCCTCTTCCCCCCATGTGGCCCTTTTTTCATACTCCTCTTCTCCCCATGTGGCCCCTTATTCATACTCCTCTTCCCCATGTGGCCTCTTATTCATACTCCTCTTCCCCCATGTGGCCCCTTGTTCATACTCCTCTTCCCCCATGTGGCTGTTTTTTCATACTCCTCTTTCCCCTATGTGGCCCTTTTTTCATACTCATCCTTCCCCATGTGGCCTTTTTTCCATACTTCTCTTCCCCCCATGTGGCCCCTTGTTCATACTCCTCTTCTCCCCCATGTGCTCCCTTGTTCATACTCCTCTTTACCCCATGTGGCCCCTATTTCAAACTTCTCTTCCCCCCCAAGTGGCCCCTAATTCATACTCCTCTTCCCCCCATGTGGCCCCTTTTTATTCTGCTCTCCCTATGTGGCCACTTTTTCATTCTGTTCTCCCCCCTTGTGGCCCCTTTTTAATACTCCCCTTCCCCCTATGTGGCCCCTTCTTCATACTTCTCTTCTCCCTATGTGGCCCCTTGGTCATACTTCTCTTTACCCCATGTGACCCCTTTTTCATACACCTCTTTGCCCATGTGGCCCTTTTTTCATACTCCTCTTCCCCCATGTGGTCCTTTGGTCACCCTGCTCCCCCCATGTGACCCTTTGTTCACCCTGCTCCCCCCATGTGGCCCCTTGTTCACCCTGCAAACCCATGTGGCCACTTGTTCACCCTGCATTCCCATGTGGCCCCTTGTACACACTGCACCCCCTCCCCCATGTGACCCCTTGTTCACTCTGCACCCCCCATGTGGCCTCTTGTTCACCCTGATCCCCTATGTGGACCCTTGTTCTCCCTGCACCCCCTACCCCCACACTGTCCCTTGCTCACCCTGCTCCTCTTCCCTCCATGTTGCCCCTTGTTCACCCTGCTCCCCCCATATGGCCTCTTGTTCACCTTGCAACCCCCTACACCCCATGTGGCCCTTTGTTCACCCTGCTCCCCCCATGTGACTCCTTGTTCATCCTGCTCCTTCCATATGGCTCCTTTTTTACCCTGCACCCCCCTCGGGTGCCTAGAGGTAAATACGGCCCAGTAGATAGAAAAATATTGAAATCTGAGAGTTCTCCGTGGTTGATAGCTTTTAATGGCTACCTGAAAAGATGCTAAGCATAGTAAGCTTTCGGGACACTAAGGCCCCTTTGTCAGGCTGATAATGACACAAATTCTGAAGACACATACATATATCCATAAGCAGGGTTAGGTAATGTAGTAAATACGACAGGTGATGCAAAGCAGAGTCAGGCTAGGGAGGGGGAGAGGAGCTGGAAAAGTAAAATCAAAATTCTAAAATAAGAGGAACAATCTGTTCCTCTTATCTTAGAATTTAGACTTTACTTTTCCAGCTCCTCTCCCCCCCCCTAGCCTGACTCTGCTTTATACCTGTCATATTTACCACATCACCTAACACTGCTTATACATATATATGTGTCTTCAGAATTTGTGTCATTATCAGCCTGACAAAGGGACCACAGTGTCCCGAAAGCTTGCTATGTTTACCATCTTTTCATTAGCCATTAAAAGGTATCAACCACAGAGGACTCTCAGATTCCAATTTTTTACTCCTAATTTTCTTCCTCTTCTTCTAAGAACCATAAAATATTTTTATTTTATTGTCCACATAGATGTATGATACATTGTTTTTTGCAGAATGAGTTGTACTTTTGAATGGCCCTGTTCATTATAACTTATAGTCTACTGAAAAACAAGAAAAAAATTCCAGTGAGATGAAATGGCAAACTTTTCCCCAACCTACAATTTTGACATTGTTTTTTGGGAAATGTTTTTACCATGTAGACTATGAAAATGACCAGGCGATATGATTCGCCTGAACTTTGCCATATTAAATTATTTTTGTGGTGAAATAAAATTAGAGACTTATAACATTTTCATTATTTGGGTGATGGAGTTGTGTAACAAGACAACGTTTTTCTACATACAATTTTACAATAGACATGACATTTTGATTGCTTCTTACAGCATTTTTTGGGGGTTCTAGTGCCAACCAAAAAGACACCATTTTGGTGTTTTTAATTTTTTTCTGTTTATGGTGTTTACCGTATGATGTTTAGGTTGGGTTTCAAAGGAGCTCTGTGATGACGGACACTGAAGTCTTCAACAGACCCCCCCACCTGTCATAGAAATAATTCAGCGTCCGAGGATCCTATCACAGGGACAACGAGGAGCATGTACAATAATACTCCATGTGGAGACCCGGGGGTCAGCGGGTGCTCTCGTCCGCAGGCCCAGCCGCCTTTACAAAGACAGCGTGGACCAGGGCTCATCCCCAACTGAACGCCCGAGCTCCTGAACCGTGGGCGGAACACTACTCAGACAACACAGGGTCAGGGAATCACAATATCAAGGCTTTATTGGATCCCCAAACAGTTAACAGCATATAACGCATAACCAAGCAAAACACAACATGTAACAGGCAACAGAGTCTCACCCTTCCGCTGGCTCACCAGGGTTTAGAATGCAGCACGGCAAAGTCTGTAGCCAGGTGACTGTATCGTCCCAACCTGGGTTGCTTCCTTGTCCTTAAGCAGTCTATCACAGCCGAATCCGATAATCCGATACTGAAGTCCTTGTGGTTTCTTTAGTCCGTGTTCTGAGCCCCTTGGTCGGCACCGAAATGCCTAGGCCTGGGGTTATGGCTAGCTAATCGGATCCGAAGACCCTCGATTAGCTGCCTGTATCCAATCCAGTGACCTCTAGCCGGGACCGAAAATCCCTAGACTGAGGCCACTAGACAGAATCTAACTCCAATCTTCAATATCCAAAACTGCTGGTCAAAGTGAACAGTCCTCCTTATATACCCTCAGCCCTCATTGTAGGATATTGGGGACGTCATGATTGGTGCAATAACACAGTCTTTTCATTGGCTGAACTCCAATCCTCATTTAACATATTTTAGTCCTATCTCAATCCAAATGCTAGAAGTGATACAATGGAATGTTAGTCTGAGACATTGAGTCTGCAATCAATGACACTTAAACAATCGTGGCTGTACATGGAATCAACATTCACAGGGTAATAGACAATGGACGATTAGCATAATTAAGTCCTCTGGCCTTCAATGACAAACAAGTTAGATAATTACATTACCAAGCTAAACTTTAACCACAGAAATCTATGACAATACTGTAAGAAATTCTCTTTGACCATTACAAGTTTACAAACCTATATACAATATGATATGTCTGGATGAATAAGAAATCCTCCTACATTATATATTAAAGGGTCCATTTCGTCACACTCCACTATATGGGCATGCTGTTAATGCCGCTGTCAGAGTTTAATAAATGAGAAGTCATGAGCAGAGCTCCGCTACACCACGGCTGTTTGAGGCAGGTCCTAGGTGTGTGTCACAAGACACAACCATTATCTGCCAATGAGTCTGCTCCATACACCTGCTAGTGACTTGTATCATACATGTATGGAAGTTGTCAGTAAGGGTTTAATGTGCCTTTAATGCTAGGGTGCTTTGTCATGCATATGAATAAAATGTAAACAGGTTTTACAGTACATAATGTGCATTACATACGGACACAACAGAAGATATAAACCCCCCTCCAAAAAAAAATCTAAATGAGTGACAGTTTGGTATGTGGAAAGGACCCTGTTTGTGAAGGCTTATAATATGGAACAAGGCAGTAGGTGATGACGGCAGCTTCTCATGTGGAGTTATAATGGCAGTAGGGTTATATTAGGTTGTATGCATGTTACATATCTGTTCTGGATCTAGGCTTTGCCGCCCTTCATAACATTCTGCTCTGTGGTCTTCAGTTCTTCTGCTACCTGCTTCTTGGTCTCTTGTCTGCCTGTGTTCTCCTGTGCTTCTACTACTGGTTCCCAGTCTCCTGTCTGCCTGTGGCATTGAGGGCTTCTACTATAACTACATGCTTTCCAGTCCCTCTCTGCCTGTGGCCTCCAGTGTTTCTACTACCTGGTTCCTGGTCTCTCATCTGACTTTGACCTCCAGTGCTACTACTACCTACTTCCCGTTCTCCAGTCTGCCTGCAGGATCCAGTGCATCTACTACCTTTTTCCTTGTCTCTTGTCTGCCTTTGTCCTTCAGTACTTCGAGTACCTTCTTCCCAGTCTTCTGTCTGCCTGTGTACTCCAGTGCTTCTACTACCTGCTTTCCAGTCTCCTGTCTGCCTGTGACCTCCTTTCCTTCTACTACATGGTTCCTGGTTTCTTGTTTGCCTGTGTGTTTCAGTGCTTTTACTACCTGGTTTCTGGTCTCCTGTCTGCCCACAGTCTCCCTTGTTTCTACTATCTGCTTCCCGTTCTCTTATGTGCCTATGTCTTCCACTACTTTTACTATGTGCTTCTTGGTCTCCTGTCTGTCCATGGCCTCCAGTGCTTCTACTATCTGCTTTTCAGTCTCCTAAGTGCCTGTGGCCTCCAGTGCTTCTACTATCTGCTTTTTGGTCTCCTATGTGCCCATGGCCTCCAGTGTCTCCTATCTGCCCATGGCCTCCAGTCCTTCTACTATCTGCTTTTTGGTCTCCTATCTGCCCAAGGCCTCCAGTACTTCTACAATCTGCTTTCCGGTTTCCTATCTGCCTGTGGCCTCCAGCATTTCTACTTCCTATTTCCTGGTCTCTTGTCTGCCTGTGACCTCCAGTGCTTCTACTACCTGCTTTTTGGTCTCTTGTCTACCTGCAGCCTCCAGGGCTCCTACTACCTGTGGCACCCCTGCGGGGGATTGCCACAGGTTACACTGGTGCAAGGAAGGATTGACACCTTGGTTTGTTCAGCACACAACACCTTCCACTCCAGACCTGAAGGGGGAGCTCTACTAGCTGCATTAAGTCAGTTCCCCTTTAATGAGATCCAGGCTGAGAGGAGGAGACAGTTGGTCCTAGGAGACAGTTGCTAGGAGGAGTTCGTGTGAGGAGAGGAAGGGAGAAGGAGGCTGAGCTGCTGGTCTCTGAAAAAGAGAAATACCAGGACCAAAAGGGACAATTGTCGGCTGTTCACACCCCAGGGAAGGGGCCGGAGGCAAGGAGAAGAGGTAGGGAATAAGAAGAGGGACCCAAAATATATTCCCCTTAGGAACAAACGGACACTGGAGTCCGATGCTGTGGGCTTACAGAGCCACAGTAAAAACCCAGCAGTTTCAGGTGAAGTTTAGCCCTGAAGGAAGATAGAGGAAATATTAAAAACTAACCAAACAGAGGACCAGGGGCCACAGGATAAACCGGGTTCCCGCAGAAGGGCCTGATTGTTAGTTTTAGACATCAGAGGATTGGAGAGTCCAAACTCAGGAGAGACTCATCCCTCAAGGCAAAGAATAGAGATAAAGGAGGCCTCATATCCTTCCAAGGAGCTGATCCTAAATTGCACCAGGGACCCGGTTATTACTTAAGACTGTACCTGTTTTGTGACTACTAGTAAAAGGTACCGGAACAACCATCCCTGTGTGTATGTGTGACTGTTCATCGGCTATAACCCACCATCTTGCTCCTTCACTGCTCTCCCTCACCATCTTCCTTTATTGCTGCCCTGAGGTAAAGCTCCACCTGTGGGGAGCTGTACCACACTTTGCTGCCCCTCCATCACCTCAGCGGCCGGCTGGCAGCGCTGGTACCACCTTACCGGACCCTACAGGTGGCGTCACGTCCCCCTGTAAATAATTCCCTCACAACCCCCTTCAAATGATCCCCAGGGCACGGCACCGGGATACCGTCCACCTGTGACTCCCTACTCAGCAGACCCGGTGACCGAGTACCCCCCACAGCCCTGGCCTCATCACTACCCATTTCCCGTGTGCATCGCTTGCCTTCTATGCCGAAGCCCACCTGGACCTTAGGCTTGGAAGATCCACCTTATCAAGTGAGCCAAAATAATGATGGATTTTCTAGTTGCTTTTGAAAAATCTGACTTGTTGGAGAAGTGATTTGTAGAATACATAGGAGAACTGTGTGTCTCAGTAGTTGAAGTTTAATGGTCTAATCTGATATTTTATAACAATGATTATGCCATCAATGGAAAGTGTTGATCATTTTGGCCAAGTGCACCAAAACAGAATTTTAGAAATAGTCTCTAAATATTATTTAGCAGGCAATTCCAGAACTAACTAAATTCTGTGACCTTTCAGCTCTCGCAGTGTGTTGCTTACACTCAACAGTTATAAGATTTTCTAAACAGCTGAGTATCTGAAAATAAAGATAATTTATTCTTCTGAAGCAAATATCCACTTTCACTGTCTGGAAGTCAATGTTCCGAAGTCAGTTATAATATGCAGTAATATGTTATATTTATATCTTTAGATACGTTCCCTTTATTTCATGTTTATCAGTCAGGACATGGCAAGTGGCGTCCAAATGAGAAATTTCCCAATTCATAGCTTCTAATGACGTTCATTTTTGACTACATTTTGCAGAAATATTATAAATAGATATTTGTAGGTTGGGAAAATAGTTTGTTTAATGGATTTAGAACACGTTGACTGCCAAGTTAATTTAATTTCCAATAAATAGAGAATCGAGTGTATGAATTGTATTTTATGTAACAGGGTCAATTTCTGAAAGCCAAGCATCACATGCCTGGCCTGTGAATGTAAGCAAATACCCTGCGGCAATCTGGGACTATTGGGAAATTACTCATTGGCAGTTGAAAAACATTCATTTTCTTGATAACGGCTTGACCTCTTGTAATGCTTTTTCAGCTTGAAGAACTGGAAATAATTAAAAAAACATATAAACTATTTCAACTATGTGCTATTATATTCACCAGTGGCAGGCTTATCTATTGGAGTTCATCAGAAATTCACAATGCAAACAGCACTGCTGAATGTTCTTCAATAAATTTGAAATCTCTGAATGTGAATTATCTCTCCATCCTATTTAGATGAACACCAGAAAGATCTCCCTGTGTATAGGTAGTAAAGGGAATCTGTCAGCAGGTTTTTACTAACTCATCGGAGAGCAGCATCAAGGAGGCCCTGAACCCAACAATATATCACTTAGATTACTGGCTTCAACCCTTCTAACAGAGTTAAAGCATTTAGTTTTAGCCATTCAGCAGAGCTTAGAGAGCTGCCCCACCCACACCAGGATTTTACTAGAAATTAAACCTGACAGTGAGCTGCCAATCACAGCAGGACACATCGGACTGCCATGTGCATGACAATGTAGTCCAGTAATGGTAATCACCAGATGATAAAGCCTTTCAGGTTACGTTAATAATTAGCACACAGGCTGATAAGAGAGGCACGGTGGATTTTTGTTTTATAAACCCCTGTAGCATGCTGTCCTCAGCTTACATAACAAAAACCTGCTGACAGATTCTCTTTAAATATTGTTTGAGTGGAAGCCAAACTGCAGTATACGTCAGTGATCGCACACTGTGTGCGGAGCATTAATGTTCCATTCAAAACCTGATAACATCGGGCTGACGGTAGAGTTGGAATCAGCTGATCTGTGTTGGTGCCGGGTTAGACCCTAAATGATCTGATATTGATAAACTATACTGGGGAGAGGTCATCGATATAGCAGTATTGGAAAACTACCACGATGAGTTCCCACAATAAGTTTTTGGTGCATTTTCCATGGTACACCAATTAAGTTAGATTACTTCTCTTCTGTCCAGAATCCCAGAGTGTCTATCAGCCATATCCTCCTCCTTCTCCTCTCGCTTCCTTAAACTAAATGTAGACAAAACTGAACTCATCATCTTTCACCCATCTTGTGAACCTCCCTTACCTAATCTATCTATCACAATAAAGGATATCACACTTTACCCTGTACCTGAAGTCCGCTGCCTCGGAGTGATCCTTGACTCTGCCTTATCCTGCAAACCACATATTCAAGCTCCCACCACCGCCTGCCGCCTCCACCCTCAATATGCTAAACTACTAGTGCATGCCCTCATCATCTCCCGTCTTGACTACTTCAACCTCCTCCTCAGTGGCCTTCCTGTAAACACTCTTGCACCTCTCCAATCTGTCCTTAACTCTGTTGCCCGACTAATCCACCTCTCTCCTCGCTGCTTCTCCACTTCTACCCTCTGCAAATCCCTCCACTGGCTCCCAATTCTCCAGCATATCCAATTCAAACTAATATCTTACAAAGCCGTCCACAATCTGTTCCCCCCATATGTCTCTGAAGTAGTCTCTCGATATCATCCAACTCATAATTTTTGATCTTCCCAAGGCCTCCGGCACCTGAAAAGCCCATCTCTTCAGAACGGCCTACAGCCTGCAATGACCACGGTGCCAACTTACCACCATTTGACCCGGCGATCCACCACCAGTGGACCCGGCGCTCCACCACCATTGGACCCGGCGCTCCACCAGCACCCAAGCAGACCCAACCTACTGTTTTTCTTCCCCGTTGCCCTGCAGAATGTAAGCCCGTAAGGGCAGAGTCCTCTCTTCCATTTGTAATGAACTGTCACTGTTAGCTTATTCATTGTATTTTTAACCTGTTTGTATATGTTCTCATGTACAGCACCATGGAACCAATGGTGCTCTATAAATAAATAATATTAATAATTACTTGTATTTTTTAATTGCCTTTTTTTAAGTTTTTTTTTACACGTTCTTATTCAATTTTTTCTGCTCCATTTTTGTCTGCTTTTGGTATGGCATGTTTAAATAAAGCTTGTTTGGTTTAGATACTTTCTATTACTTAGCTTTAATAAAACTTCATTTTATAATTCATGTGCCAATTACATGCATGTTAATGTGTTCCACCATGGAAACCTACATTTGATTTATTTTCCTTTGAATGCAGTCTGTTGCATTTTTTGTGCATTCGTGGGCGCTTGTTTTATCAGCAAGTGCCCACAAGCGCACAAGCAATGCATAGATCTCAATGGATCCGCAGTGTCCTCCCCATGACAGCTCAGAAGAACGCTGCGGATCACATTGAAATCTCTTACGATGGGCGCTGCTGATGAGCGACGGCCACCGGGAGGTTAGCTAGAGCCACCGCTAACCTCCCGGTGGTGTCGGCACAGGAGATTTGAAGAAACAGCTGATCTGACAGCTGTTTAAATCTCCCGCGTCAACATCACCTATTCGGTGTCGGTGTGGGAGATTTAAATAGCTGTCAGATCTGCTGTTTCTTCAAATCTCCCGCGCCGACACTGTCTGGAGATCAGCGGTGGCCTGGAAGAGGAAATCTCTGTTGCTGATCTCCGCCTCCCGGCCGCCACCGAGATCGCTGATTGGCTGGCCGAGCACCATACCGATGTGAACGCTTGCGGAGATTCTCTGCTGCGTTCATATCAGTACGGAGCGTTTGTACTGTGTTTGCGTAAGACTTGCAAAGATCCAAGTGAATTGTATCCTGAATAAATGGAGGTAAACTACTTAAAATTTATTAGAAAACCATAATAAAAAATTAGTATTTGGATAGTTGCATACAGGTGCATCCGAGTATCATAAAAAAGTCAATTTTTTCAATAGTTCAATACATAAAGAGAAATGCATATATTATATAGAGTCATTACAGACAGAGTGATCTATTTCAACTGCTTATTTATGTTAATGTTGATGATTATGTCTTACAGCCAATGAAAATTCAAAGGTCATTATCTCAGAAAATTAAAGTAGGGAGGATGAAGGGTCTGAGAGATAAAATATTGTGACCTTAATATTAAGGAAATTGTGTGTTGTTCTCTAATTTTGATTGCCAATGTATAGTGTTTGATGTTAGTATACAAATGGAGCCCGTCGTTATGTTGTAAAGCCTAATTTACCTTTATGTGGTGCTACAGAGAAATCAAAGACATATGGACAAGTTTCCCCATAGAGTGCAGCAGATCACTGAAGTCTCTACAGGTAGACTCTTTGTGATCAGCTCATTGTCAAGAGACCTTTATTATAACTAGAGATAGTAAAATATTAATTGCCTCATTTAAGCTAAATCCTCAGTAGTATTTTTTATTAAGTTAGAACTTTAGATAACCATTTAGCTACGATAAAATAAATATAAATAGCTAAAAATAACAATAAAAATAAAATTTGTATACAATATCAATAAAAACATTTGTCACTTACTTTATCTTGGGCAAAAGTAATAAGTTGTAATGGATGGTGTGTCCCTTTTAGGCATTGAGATGTTAACCAAATTCCTTGCGTTTCATATTTTAAGGCAAAACACTGATTTTCCCAAGTACTTCAATTTGTATGGACACATATGTTTGGCTTGTATTGTACCCAACACCATTTCTTACACTTCTGCTATATATCAAAATCAATAGATAAATACACAGAGACAGGATGAAGAGGAAAAGCAGGCGAGATGACTTATAGGATGGGAACTCATTTCATGAAAACAAGAATTGAGATGTAAAGTGCTGCGCTCTGTGTGCATATAGTGGACTTTACACACAATGCTATCTTTTACGATACCCATAGGAGATATAAGATTATATTGACATGAAATCCACTTCAATGTGCCACCATTTTATTTTATACACTAAACATTGGACATTAGGCACTAAGGTTATAAAGAATAACAATGAATTATTGCTAAAGAGAACCCTATAAACTATATTACACCAAGATCAAAAATCTGCTCCAACTAATCTCTAAAATAATAAACAGATTGGATGAGTGACCAAATAAAAGCAAAATAGATAGAGCACTGTACTGAGTAGGAATAAACTTCAGTAAAAAACAACGTAAAAGAGACTGAGAAGTCACAAATAATTTAAACTACTACAAATAATAGGAAGTAATGTAACAAAAGCATGAGAAATACTATGGACCTAACTACTGTGGTATATCCACCCACAAAGCGGCCTTCGAGGTAGATACAGTAGCTCTTCCAGTTAAAATGTTCAACTAGTTTATTGAACTTCATAAACCAGCCTTGGAATAAAGTGAATAAAGCAAACATAACAAGGCTTTCCTCACTGGCACAAAAGAAAACAGTAGAGCATATAGTAGTCCATATAACTATAATTCCGGGTTCCACCTGCTAAGGTTCCACTCTTCTCACTCCGAGGACCAGGTTGGAAGTCTGCTGCCTCCAAAACACAGAACACCAAATTCATCCCAGGCTTTGCTTTAACCTACTGGACCACACCCTGAGGTAAAGATATGGTGAACAGCCGTCCCACCCATCTCTTCAGCTGTGCTCAAAATCTCGGCCCTGTAAAAATCAATTTAATTCTCTAGGCACATATTATACTGGATCATGACACATTCACTTCATCGAGCTTAATAATCTCAATGAACATACTTTCCCTCTTGTACTTTGCCAGTGATCAACTTACACTGCCCAGAGATGTCCTGTAAGATAGAAGGGTGCTCTGATTTTGTGTTTCTTCGACAGAAATTGGTATGTATACTACTTGTTGTAATTTAATGTGTTTCTTAATGTTTCATGACTTGTGACCTGTAATTGGCGGCAGCAATTGGGTGACTGGAACAGGATGTCATCGAATATGCCCCTGATTCAAGTGACTAAAGAACAAAGCTTCATCTCTTCCTGACCTACCTAATCCAGTTAGACTTGCCTGGGTCATCCATGCTCATGGTGGTTAAAGGGGTTGTCCTCTACCAGGACAACCACTTTCCATTCCGCATGTTTCCACCTATTAAAATAAAAAAGCTTATACTCACTTTCAATAGTGATGCAGTTCCAGTGATGTGGGGGCTTGCATTCCCGGGGCTCCAGTGAGGTTGTGACATTATGCGTGCCCCACAACCAGTTACTGCCGGTTATTCTCTCCTCACCTCTGGATGCAGGAGCAATCAACAGGAAGTGAGCTGCAGCCACAGCTTCGCTTCCTGTTGATTAACTAATACAGTATTGTCTGAAGGCGGGGAGAGAGAAGCAGCTGTTTTTATGAATGGAGATGATTTTTAAAAACAAATAGTTTGTAAAGTTATTCGTTAGTACAAGCATTTAGCAATTAGAATAATTTATTATGTTGAAAAAAACACTATAAGGAATGTATAAACCTATTTGAGGTTAGTGCTACGCTACAAAAACTACAAAAAAACTAACAAAAAAGCATCTTGTATAAATGTTAATATCTACAGTGTTGGCATTGGCCAGTAAAAGAGAATAAATGGTTGTACAGGTAATTTGAACAATTCATTGGTGTTGTATTTTATCTTACATTACAGGTGTTTTCAAGTATTCGGGGTAATTCTTCTGTACTATTTAGATTGCTTTTCAACTATTGTATAGTTTATACGTGTTTCCTCTTTCCCGCTGTATTGCTTACTGTTTCCATTAATCTCCTAATTATACTATGTCATATCTTTTCCAAGCTCTAATATAGATACAGTAAAAACATATTATACAGTGCCATCATGCAATTTAATATTAATCTTGTTTTATTGTCAAATGTGTTTTCGTTACACAATACACCACTATACAATAGCGCACAGTCAAACTGAACTAAATTAAAAGCTTTGCTAATATGATTTTACACGGCAGCCTCAATTATTCAGTTCTTTGCACTGAAAATATAGCTGTCATTCCCATCAAGTATGTTTTGTAACAGAGTTCCTAAAGTGCTAGGTATAAAACGAAAAATATTAACTGTATTCTGTGCGTTAGTTCTTCTTTGACTAATGGCAATAGTGGAAACTATATTTGCAAATACTAAGCCCAAGCTTCTAGTTAGCAGGTGAAATAAGTATTGAATACCTCACCAATTTTTTAAGTAAATATACAGGACTTGGTGTTTGCGTACATTACTTATTATTTTCTTTTCAAGTCTTTCTGTAGCCCTCACAGGTGGTTCTTATAAGAAACAAAAACAATGTTGCGCCAAACTGCTGATGTTTATGGTGTGGGAGCGGTTAAATATATCTAAGGCTCACCTTCTCTAGTTGTGCTGACCGCACAACTAGTTTATGCACTGATTTGTTACCCCAAAGGGTTTCCACATCAGCCGGTGTGCTGCAAGCAGGGATGAGCGTGATTTCCAATATGCACACGCTGCTGATTCTCGTGCTTGTTCCAAAGAAGTGGTGATTGACGTCTGATGCGTCCTGGGTGCCCAGCTGCTGAATACCACGCTTCCCAATGGGAGGATACGTGTGCGTTCAAATAAAGATGTGGTATTAGATTAGCGCTACAAAACACTCCAGGCGATCGTTCTGTATAAATTACCTTAAAGCTTTATTCAATCGATATAGAATGCCCAGTCTCCACAACGCGTTTCGGCGCTAATTGCGCCTTTCTCAAGTGTCTACCGTACGGTAGACACTTGAGAAAGGCGCAATTAGCGCCGAAACGCGTTGTGGAGACTGGGCATTCTATATCGATTGAATAAAGCTTTAAGGTAATTTATACAGAACGATCGCCTGGAGTGTTTTGTAGCGCTAATCTAATACCACATCTTTATTTGAACTCACAGGTGGTTCTTGGCTCTTAGACAACTCTTCAGATATTTTTTTACTATATCTGAAATTTTCTGGGGAGCTGGTCGTGGCCGGTTTATGATCAAATTATGGTTTTTTTTTTCCACTTCAGAGTAATGACCACATCAGTTCTTATTGGAGCCTTTAGTAGATTAGAAATTCTTCTGTAACCAATGCGATCATTATGTTTTGTAACACTAAGACTGCCTTCAGACTTGCAGATGCCTCCGCAGCGTTTTGCAGAGACATCTGCAAGTATCTGCATGCAGACCGCGGCCCTATGTTTATAATGGAGCGCACGGCGGTCTGCAGATGCTTGCAGACCGCTGTGCGCTCTCATTGCCCGCCATTAGTGATCTGTGAGCAGGCGGATGCCTGCGCACAAATCACACACTCTCGCCCGCACCAGGCACGCAACATCTCGCAGACCGCCGTGCGCTCCATTTTAAACATAGGGGCAGCGGTCTGCATGCAGATACTTGCAGATGCCTCTGCAAAACGCTGCGGAGGCATCTGCAAGTCTGAAGGCAGCCTTAGGTTTCAAAGTTCTTGAGACAGCTCACTGGTTTTGCCCATCATGAGATATTTTTTGTGTGGCCACTTGGTAATGAGTTGCCTTTTTTAGGCAATCAGTAGAACTAGCTGATATTTTTCATATATGGCATGGATGGCAGGATTGCTTTCTAATTACTGACAGATTTCAGCTGGTGTCCTGACTTTCTTTCTTTTATGTTTCTTTTCAAAACTTATTTCAACCACTAAATTGTAAAATGATGTGGAATATGTTTGGCATATTATTATTAACCACTGTATATAAAGGTGTGTTCTACAAAAGAGAGAAATTACAGTGATTATAGAATTTATGGGATTGGGTACCCTCATTGAAAATGCTTCAAAAAGAGATTCTCCTACAGATGAAATTTACACATTGCATTACAGAACTTTGTTTTCATACAGAACTGTAAAATATATACCATATTTTTCGCTTTATAAGATGCACACCTGAGTATAAGACGCACCCCCAAATTTGGTGAAGAAAAAGAGAAAATCATTTTTTGAATGTAAAATGGTGTCTGTCTTATAATGACAGTGTTCATCTTGCAATTAATATATGTTCCTCATCCACAAGAGCCACTTGAATCGAAGGGTCTCACTGGGGAGGTACAACAAGTTGTTGTATGGGATAAAAACTCAAAAAAGCCACCCTCCCGCCCAACCCCGGAAATACTCGTTTTAAGGCCGGATGTGTGTTTACTAACATTGGACTTGCTATTTGGATGAATACGTGAGTATTAAAAACTACTTGCTACGAATCTCCCGAAGCCAAGTATTTCACTACTCACTCATCCCTACCAGCATTATGACAAAGGCTCTGAAAGTATTTTATTTTGATTGGTAGTTGATCAAAGGAGGCCAGAATTAAATATTGTTATTTCTTTTCCAGCTGGAAAGTTCATTGAACCTGCAGTTTTAATTAAATTTGCTAGTCCATTCACGACTGAGAGGCTTTTTCTGCAGCCAGTGGTGTAGATTCAAAGTGAGATAATGTGTAAAAATATTTAATTTTCATTGAGAATAAGATTTGTTTAACATGATTAATATGATCATATCCAAAGAAAGACTAATGATTGATTTTTGTAATTGTTTTTTCCAACCTGAGACCAATAACTCATAAACAGGAGGTAAAACACTAGATGTGTGTGCAGGACTTTCCACCAGAGATACATCTTCAGCATAAATTGGTATTACAGGTCTTAAAAGTCTCTTTTATTTTAATGTTTGGAAAAGGATTGCAAACAAATGTCCTAAAAATGTTTGTGGTGAGATGGGAACTTCTTAGCAAGTCACGAAGAGAAGGTTCATGCAGGATATCTTCTTTGCTTGGAGAATTTAAAAGTGGATATTTGTTTATTGCTTCTCACATATCTTGAAAGGATGAAGACTAATACTGATCTGGGCTGATGCTGTTTATGTCTGTCCATGCATTGCATGGGATCGGAAGGTTTGAAGATATGTTTTTTCAATACCAGTCTATAACAAATATACAGGCACATACCATATAACAATCTACCTCTACCTACATATTCAATGGAATCACTTTAAACATGCTGTCATGCCTCATGGTTCAAATAATTGAACCTGTGTTGTGTTGTTTGCTTCTTTTTCCTCTGAGCCACAGTGAGTTCTGTTTCTTTCCAAGCTCTCATTATTTGTTATCCTTGTGTTATTCCTCTTTGCACAACAGATGTTTCCATTTGTTAATTTAGTCTGTTCTATCACCTTTTGGGTGATGCTATTTAAACATTCCCCCGGCTGATCTTTCCTGCTGATGATATTCTTTGTAGATTCTGCTTGGAGCTACAGCCATACTGCTTTTGGATTTCTGCCAGTCAGATAGAGATCAACTAGGTTTTTCTTCTATATGCTGATGTATGTAAAGCACTGGGGACTTAATGGCACTATATAGGTGAATTATTATTATTATTATTGTTATTATTATCTGCCCTATTCATTTTTGCTTTCTTTAGCTAGGAAGATTTTCTTTCTAGCAAAACTACACTACTGTTCAAAAGTTTGGGGTCACCCAGACAATGTTGTGTTTTTCATGAAAACTCATACTTTTATTTATCAAATGAGTTGCAAAATGAATAGAAAATATAGAGCAGACATTGACAAGGTTAGAAATAATGATTTTTGTTTGAAATAATAATTTTCTCCTTCAAACTTTGCTTTAGTCAAAGAATGCCCCCATTGCAGCAATTACATCATTGCAGACCTTTAGCGGATACTATTTAATGAAACTGCCAGATGAGGAGCTGTGAGGAATCAATTTCTCAAACTAGAGACTGATGTACTTGTCTTGTTGATCAGTTGTGCAGCGAGGCCTCCCACTTATCTTTCTACTCTGGTTAGAGCCTGTTTGTTCTCTCCTCTGAAGGGAATAGGACACATCGATGTAGGAAGTCTTCAGTTTCTTGGCAATCTCTCGCATGGAATAGCCTTCATTTCTAAGAACAAGAATAGACTGTCACGTTTCACATAAAAGTTCTCTTTTTCTGGCCATTTTGAGAGTTTTATAAAACAAATACATGTAATGCTCCAGATTCTCAACTAGCTCAAAGGAAGGTCAGTTTTTCAGCTTCTCTAATCAGCCAAACCATTTTCAGCTGTTCTAACATACTTGTGCAAGGGTTTTTAGGGTTTTCTAAACATCCATTAGCCTTCTTACACAGTTAGCAAACACAATGTACCATTAAAACACAGGAGTGGTGGTTGTTGGAAATAGGCATCTATACACCTATGTAAATATTGCATTAAAAACCAGACATTTGCAGCTATGAATAAGTCATTTACCATATTTACAATGTATAGAGTGTATTCCTGATTCATTTAATGTTAGCTTCATTGAAAAAAAAATTGCTTTTCTTTCAAAAATAAGAACATTTCTAAATGACACCAAACTTTTGAACTGTAGTGTACTTTACCATTTCACTTTATTGTTGTGGTTTTATATTTTCTCACTCGGGGACCTATCTTTTCTCTGCATACCTTCCTGATTCAAGGTTATAGCACTTCCTCCCTTTCCCCCAGTTCCTAAGGAGGTATGAGGAACACTCGATGGCCGATTAGGAAGCCAGGTCTATGTCTCCTAGTCCTGTGGTTAGGGATTATTTAGTCTGTGCAGGGGCCACAAGGGACTGTGCAGCTAGGAACTTAAGTCTGTCAGGAACCAGTTGGGTTAAGTGTGTTTGCTCTGTCACAGTCCCTATGTTTCCCATGTTAGTTACTACAAGAGCATAACACATGCCTATGGAATGTAAAGCTGACAAGATGGTTTAATGGAAAGTTGGTGAATAGCTGAAGCCAGAATGGAGATGGTTGAATGGTCGAGTAAAGGAAAATCTTAAATGAATCTGCATCAATATTCACATTAGCTGTTAAACTGGATTAGCTTTCACATTCAGTTACACGGCACCTATTGTTTTATTACTTTCTCAAAAAAAAATCCTTTGCATTGGAACTGCTTAACAGACAGAAGCACCAAGTTTGTATGGGCTCATTTACATGGCAGTGTACGGGCTCAATAGAAAGTCTGTGAACCTGTACTCCTACTCTGTGTACAGGCGCATAGACTTCTAATGAGCCTCCACACCGATCTGTACCCATGATCATGCAGAATTGCAGCACTTTTAGCTACTAAGCAGCTTGTTGCGTTAAATTTTATTTTAGTAATCAGTGGGAGTCCAAACAGCAGGACTTTTGGCACATGTTAGAAAGGGACTAGTTCTTCATTAAAAATAAAACTATGAACACCTTTTAAGGTCCTATAATCAGAGTAATGGCTTCAACTGGGCACATAAGGTGGGGAATGGTTGTGATGTGCATGATTCCATTGAGCCAACAGAATCTAAAACACTGCCATTATATTTTTATATATAAAAAATTAAAATATAGAGTAGTAGACTGTATAATTCTTTTAATCGATTCCAATATAAAAATGAGTACAACATAATATGGGTATAATTGGCAAAGTATAGGTTCGTTTGTATATATGGCAAGTATTCATCATTAGTAGATGTCTGTAGCTTATACAGAGAGTACAGCAAACAGAGGCTATTAATGTGATTTTAATAGGGCTATATTTTCTGATCAATATATCTATCTGCTTATTGATTTTCACTAAGGTGCGACACCAGCACTAATGATATAAATATATATGTATATATGAAGAAATAAACAGTGTGATCTTAAAGAGAGTCTATCAGCAGAATTTAACACTATAAAGTACATTCATGGCCTTATGGGCACTGTGACGCTGATTAAACGGATACCTGCATGTAGTGGTATAGAAGATGAGGGAATGAGCAGCTGGGTGACAATAATGGGCAGGGTAGCTAGTGTGACCCTGTACCGGGATTTCTAGCTCCCCTTGCTCCCAAAGTTACCTAAGATGGTGAGGAGGTCTGTGTCACCAACCCTTGCCCTCTGCTACTCATCCAGTGCTAGCACCCTCTCACCTCCACCTACCAGCTGCAATAGCCACAGCAAATTCCTCTAAGATGAATATTTTCGCTGCAGCAGGACTTCAGCAATAGCTCAGAAGGTCAAGGCAGAGTGAAACTGTATCAGCCCAACAGCTGGTGAAAGAGGAGTCTATTTATAGTCTGGGGGAGTGGACAACTAAGTCAGTTGACACACCCAGTAACAACAGCAGCTTACATGTGCCTGAATAGTAGCCTCACCCATAGACTGCAACATAGCAGAATCTACACATTAAACTGAATGTGCCAAAGGAAAAAGACACACATTAAATCTGTAGCAGAGCATTTCACAGAAAGCAGTCAACATTTAACACTGCAGTAAGGGAATCTGATTGTCGTTGCTGAATAATTTTCCTCTAAACGTTTTCATGATGATGTCTTCTGTAGATGGTTTGTGTATCGAGCAGGGACTTGGGGACATGGTCTTCGTCTTCTCTGCCCCTCTGCCAGCCACCTCTGTTTCCTGCCTTTTTTTGAAATTCAACATCACCACCTCCACGATTGCAGTGGGCAGCCTGTGCGCGGATGATTCTGCAACTGGTCTGCAGGTCTCAATAAAATGGCATTGGATGCGGAGCATGCCCAGACCAAGGCTTCAGCACTATGACCTCTTCATTAACGAAATATTGATTTGTGCCTGCACCATCACCAGTGCCAATTAATTGAAAACTGTGCATAGTTTATTCTACAGACTGTCTTCAATTAAATGGCGCATGGTAGTACATGCACAGATCAAGATTTTGGCATAATGAAGAGGTCATCAAACTGAAAGCTCGGTCTGCACATGTGCCACATCTGACTCCATTTTATCAAAGACCTGCAGCCAGCCTGCAGAATCAAACTGTACACGTGTCACCCACTGCATTCATGGAGGCAACATTGAATTTAAAAAAGAAGGCAGGTCACTCAATAATCATTGATCTGTAGAAGGAAACAGATAAAGCAGACTGAGGGCTGTAGAAGAGGAAGAAGACCCACCTAATCCCATCCCGTTGCACAAGCGATGAACAGATGACATCATCATAAAAACTTTAGAGGAAGATTATTCAGCAACCAAAATCAGATTAATTCACTGCAGGTGTCAGTTTAATCAGCATCATAGCGCCATTATGACCACGTATTTATTTTATAGTGCTAAATCCTGCTGCCAGGTTCTCTGAAATGGTAACTCCCTCATTCCAAGTTTACATAAACTGGGGTCCTAGTGGAAAGAACAAGAAGAATATTATGGGGTAGGAGAATTGGTCAACTTGTGCCATGGCCTTCTTCTGTGCTTATATGGCCAATTCGCGAGCTGTTTTTATAAGTCTGAATTCTGTAAAGACCTACATCTAAATTATTGCATATGTATTTATATAACAGCTTCATAACTGCTGATAGAAATAACTTTATATATCAAAAGCGTAGCTCCAAAAAGAAATGAATAAAATATAAAATCTAATTTGCATGATTAATTCTATGCTTTTCTTCCCAGGTGCTAAATTTCTTCAACATGTTTGACTCTTTCTGTGAGAGCGGAGAAAAGATCAAACTCATTTACATGCTGGCAGAGAAAGAGAAATGGCAAATGGAATCTAAGCATCACTTAAGTAATGTTTTTCATTAAGCAGGTGAGATACATAGCAAATACATAGCGCAAATAACAGATTAATATATCAGTAATTCCTGATCAGTGGGGAATTTTCAGGTCGAACCCTCATGAGTAGAAGTTGATTGAATCTTTTGAAATTTGGCAAATTTGTCCCCAAATTTTGATTTTCACCAAATTTTGGAAAAATAGTTTAATTGTTCTGAAATTATATAGATAACAGAATGAGGTTTCCTAGTCATACATAGGCGGGTAATACGGAAAGATTTAACCATTTGTATACACATTTATTGATATAAAGGCTTCAGAGTGTGCATACCGATGGGATGTAGATGGAAATAGGAAAAATCAATGGAAAATCATTTGCACCTACTTACTTTATAATACTAGTAAGTCAATGGCGAACAGAGTGTGCACCACTGTGTAACACAGATCTGCAGTATCAGAAACTTTCTCCTAAGGCGGCCGTCACACCGGTTCAATATTGCTAACGATTATCGTTTAAGCGATCTGCTTTTTGATCGCTTAAGCAATATCGTTTGTGCATCGCTGCGTGCAATCAAGCGATTTTACAATGTAAAATCGCTTGATCGTGACATCGCAGATATGAGAGCCGGAGCTCACATCAAGCGATAAACGCTTGAACAATCTGCTTCATCGTGGTGTGTGACACCACGATGAACGATCTCCCAGCGGCAGAGCCTATGCTGGGAGATGGTATCTATGGTAAACGTCGGGTTACTAAGCGCCGCGCGGCGCCTAGTAACCTGATGTGTACCATAGTTACCAGCGATCTCGCTGCTCCACATCGCTGGTGAGTCTGTCTGTGTGACAGCTCACCAGCGATGTGAACGATATTGTTAGCGATCGCGCGTGCACGTGATCGCTTACAATATCGCTCACGATATTGTAGCGTGTGACGGCCGCCTAAGAGTCCCTTTTAAACATCTGCATGGGTGATTTACATCATAATCCTGCTAGGGGTGCTCAGGTACAAGAACAGTCCATGTAAAATATCATACAAGAGAAGAAAAGCTGCCCTCCCCGGAAATATGAGAGTAAACATCTTCTTTATGTATTCATTTAAACGCCGGACAACGTTCATTTTGCACCATTCCAGTGCTTCAACAGGTCCAACAGGATCCAACAGTGCAAAACAACTGTCGTTCGGCTATGACTTTCCTTGTCCTGCCACCTGTATATCCCCGTGTTTAAAAGGATGAAGAAGATTTTTACTTTCATATATCCTGGTGAGTGCCACTTTTCTTCTCTTATATGATAATTTACTTTGTAATAGTTCCTAATGCCTTAAATTAATGAAAATCACTGTACTTAGTATTGTGAACCATATCAGCTTCTGTAGCATACATAAACATTGGTTTCAATCAATCATAAGTAATTGCATTTCAGGTTATGGCCGAAATGTGTAGTATTTTTTACTTTTTTAAGAAATCCTTTTCAGTGAATGTCATATACGGGTTTAGCTTTCATCATATCCCTTTGTTACATATACAAATGTCAAAATCGAAGTGCCAGATACAAAAGTGGCATTTTAATCTGGTCCTTATGAACATGCGAGTCCTGTGTTTGTTTGCCATTAATTAATGTAAAGAGAGTGTTGCTGGACACCAAAACACTGCTCCACTTCTTCAGCCCGTGCGGACAGTTTTTAGGTTCAGCCCAGTAATCATTTACGTAGCACCTGGGGACCAGTGTTGCACGCTAAGGTGAGCCGTAAATGCATTACTTATTAATGAAGAAATGAAAAGCGGCACTCACCGGTGGTAGTTTTCAGCTCCGATTATTTATTCATTATCAAGGAATGACATGTGCGCAGGGAGAGGGAGTAGGAGGCGGCTATTTATTGCCATTAATTAGTAAAAAAGCAGAAGTAAATGTATGTATGAATTGGGCAGTGTAATCAGCTCTTTGAGCTGAATTACCTAATTAATAGCAAATGGTCACTTTAGTGAGGAAGTGGACGAACTCTAGTGCCACCCAATAAAGGTAGCTATCCTCAAAGTCATAATATGGCCAGGGTCACACATGACCTCCGTTTTTGCCTTGGGTCCGTTATTGGGATAATTTTTGTATATGGTGTACTTAAGTGTCACTGCATTTTTCAAAAACGCATGCGTTTTTGTTCAGCATCCCAAAAAACGCTGCTAGCAGCATTTTAGGGTGCAGTAAAGAATGCATGCTTTTTTTAACATGGGGCCCTATGGGAAACGCATGCGTTAACACATGGTACATATAGGTACCATGTGTTAACACATATGCGTTTTTAAGAAAAAATGACAAAGTCCAAAAAACGTCCAGGGACACAGGAGGCACAAAATGCAGCCTAGGAAAAATGGATTGGTCACGGAAAACACATAGGAAAATGGATTGGCATGTGTGACCCTGGCCTATAACTTAGGATTTGTGCCAGATCAGAACCCCAAACTGCAGACGCTGTGTTTCGGGGTGACTGCCTCTTATCAGTGCAGTGTGTGGGAATTCTGATCTGGCTGTATAAGAGGGTAAGACGAGGTCTGGGAGACTAGCTATTCTAATAAATAGCAGGCGTCCATTAGGAATGTTCTGTCTCCCCAAAAGTCAAATAGAGATAAGGCTGGCTGATGGGTGATGTGAGACTTTCTTACCTATGTATCCAAAATAAGGAGCAGACAGGACCTGTGCAGGCTCAGCTTCTGTGGACTCATATGTAAAACCACAGTGTCAGTTCAACTCAAGACTTGGTTTATTAAGCCTGGGTACAGTACAACACTTGATGGCAATGAAATACCATGACTTTTTCTGAAGCCATGCTGGTCAGAAATGTATGCCTTCAAGAGTCCAGTCTATGATGTCCCAGTCTTACAGGAACTATGTACAAAATGACTGCTTGGAGCAAGTGACCCACCAACTTCCAAGTGAATGACATCTCAAGGTGGAACCAACTTAATAGAAACAGACAAACGTGTGTGGCTTTCAAATACTGGCCAGCAGATGACAGCATAGCAAGACATTGGTGTACATTTAACGAAATAACAAACAACTGCAAACTGCATTTTCTACTATATGCAAATTGAATAATTAAAAGGTAATTATATGTGGTGGAACATCACAAGGAGTAAATATAAAAGTGAGATGAAAGAAAAAAAGAAATGTGTTGGAGAAGCCCATACAGTAGTCTATGACAGAAACAATCTACTACAAGGTGTAAAATAGTGACAATAATAGAAAAAATTGGAGTCCGACTCAACAGAACTGGATTTTCCTTTTCTTTTTCAAAAGAAAATATAGTACATACAAAAGAAAAATTTACATGGTCGACATGACCCAGTCGACGTGTTTCAAGTGCTCTAAGCAGTCTTACTCATGAGTCATTTGCCTTCTTTTTTCTTTCCCTCTCCATAGAGTTTCCAATACATCCACAAACAGAATTATTTTATTAGGATTTTAAATGCTATACCAACAGTATTTATGAAGTGTTAAGTAAATGATACTTGGTTTCTAAACATTTTAAAAATATTAATCTGAAAATAGTGATGTACATTTATATTTCGCCTTCTGTAGTCTGACACCCCTAAATAAAATCCTTAGGGAAAAATTGTCTCCAGAAGTCCCCTAATTAGTAAATTGGAGCCATCTGTGTATAGTTTATTCTCAGTATATTTACAGCTGTTCGGTGAAGGCCTCAATGTTTAAGAACATTGGGGATCAATCAATACCATAAAAATCAAGCAACACAAAAGGCAGGTCGGGGTAAAAAGTTCTGGACAGGAGAAAAGAAGGGATAGGTTGTAAAAAAAAACAACCTAAGAATGAATATCACATGGAGCACTCTTCATCATTCAAATATGAAAGGAGTATGGCACAATTTCAAACCTAACAAGACATGGCCGTCTACCAAAACTGACATTGCAAGCAGGAGACACTAATTAGAAAAGCAACCAAAAGGCCCAAGGTCATTCTGGAGGATCTGAAAATATCCACAACTCAGGTGGAAGAGCTATCAATAGTTTACTACATACATTTTACCTTTGTGTATCAGTGACACAAAGACATTTTGAATGAAAACCACGAGAAGTCCCATTTGTAGTTTGCAAAAAGCCATGTAGGGCTCACAGGTAGCATGGGGAAGAAGGTGCTTTGGTCTGATGAAACCAAAGTAGAACTTTTTGGGCTAAATGCAAAGGTGTGGCAGAATACTAACACTACACATCAGCTTGAAAAAACCCGCCCCACTGTCAAACATGATGTTGGCAACATCATGCTGTGTAGAGGTTTTTCTTCAGCAGGGGCAGGGAAGCTGGTAAGAGTTAATGGGAAAATAGATGAAGCTAAATATAGGGCAATCCTATAGGAAAACCTGTTACAGGCTGCATGAGACTTTATCTTGAGGCGTAGGATCCCCTTCAAGTATAACAACCGTAAACATAATGCCAGCTATAATAGAATGGTTTAAATCAAATTAGTCAAATTCAAAAATTAACTGCCATTGGGAATCTTTGGCAAGACTTGAAATATACTGTTCACAGATGCTCGCCATCCAATCTCACTAAGCTAGAGCTATTTTGCAAAGGAGTATAGCCAAAATATTCAGCCTCTAGATGTACAAAACTGGTAGAGATATACTCAAAAGACCTGCATCAGTAGTTGCAGCAAAAGGTGGCCCTACAAAGTATCAACTCATGGAAACTGAACACGAATGGGCCTCTTAGGGCCCTTTCACATCAGCGGTAATTTCAAATCGCGGCAGATGCGGTGAAAAAACCGCATCTGCCGCGATTACCGCATAACCGCGACACTTGCGGCACACTTGCGGCAAGCCCCATGCAATGTCTATGGGGCTTGCGGTAAGGGTGCGGCAGATGCGGCAAGTGCGGTTTCGGCACTTGCGGCAGGTGCGGCCGCGAAAAAAACCGCTGCAAGCAGCGTTTTTTTTCACGTCCGCACCTGCCGCAAGTGCAAAAACCGCACTTGCCACATCTGCCGCACCCTTACCGCAAGCCCCATAGACATTGCATGGGGCTTGCCGCAAGTGTGCCGCAAGTGTCGCGATTATGCGGTAATCGCGGCAGATGCGTTTTTTTTCACCGCATCAGCCGCGATTTGAAATTACCGCTGATGTGAAAGGGCCCTTAGGGTTTTAAAATATTTAGGCATTTTTAGCAAAGAATGGCAGAAAAATGGTCAATAACGTCAACATCATATATATAAAACCCGAAGGCCACTTCCTGTGGAATCTGGCCAACTTCCGTGATGGCCTGCGCCCTGTGTCACAGACCGGAACCGGAAGTTGCAGACCCACGAGCGGTGAGCGCGTAGCGCTCACCGCGAGCCGCTGTCAAACCTGAATAGCGGCTCGCAGTGGGCGCTAAAGCGCCACCGCCACCCCCACACAGAGCCGTGTGCTCCCACCCAGGGCCGCACCGTCCACTGGACAGTGTGAGCCCTGAGTCCAGAGCGCCGGCAGCCAGGGGGAGCGGCATCACATAAGGGGGCGGCGCCACCTACATCAGCGGCGGCCTCAGCAGAGACGGACGCTGTAAGAGGGCGCGCGCCCTGTGGCACTGTAGGCTGCAGGGCGGCCGCGCCGAGCGGACGCTGCAGGGCCGGCGGGGCTGACACCGGCCTCCGATCGGCTCAGGCGGCAGGGTGGCTACTTGCACCCTCCCACCAACATCCGGGAACCGGCCCGCCCCACACTCCGGTGTGCGGCCTCCGCCGGCACCGCCCACTCTCCTCCATCAGGGACCACACAGCCCCGCCGACAGCCCGGTGCGTGTTCTGCCTCCCCTCTCCTTTGCCCCCCCAGCCTCCCCTCTCCTGTGCCCCCCCAGCCTCCCCTCTCCTGTGCCCCCCCAGCCTCCCCTTTCCTGTGCCCCCAGCCTCCCCTCTCCTGTGCCCCCCCAGCCTCCCCTTTCCTGTGCACCCCAGCCTCCCCTTTCCTGTGCCCCCCAGCCTCCCCTTTCCTGTGCCCCCCAGCCTCCCCTTTCCTGTGCCCCCAGCCTCCACTTTCCTGTGCCCCCCAGCCTCCCCTCTCCTGTGCCCCCCCCAGCCTCCCCTCTCCTGTGCCCCCCCCAGCCTCCCCTCTCCTGTGCCCCCCAGCCTCCCCTCTCCTGTGCCCCCCAGCCTCCCCTCTTCTGTGCCCCCCAGCCTCTCCTCTGCCTCCGCTCTCCTCCAGCCTCCGCTCTCCTGCAGCCTCCGCTCTTCTCCAGCCTCCACTCTTCTCCAGCCTCCGCTCTTCTCCAGCCTCCGCTCTTCTCCAGCCTCCGCTCTCCCCTGCCTCCGCTCTCCCCTGCCTCCGCTCTCCCCTGCCCTCCAGCCTCCGCTCTCCTCTGCCCTCCAGCCTCCACTCTCCTCTGCCCTCCAGCCTCCGCTTCCTCTGCCCTCCAGCCTCCGCTCTCCTTGCCCTCCAGCCTCCGCTCTCCTCGCCTCCGCTCTCCTCTGCCTCCGCTCTCCCTCCTCCACTCCGCTCTCCTCCAGCCTTCTCCGCTCTTCTCCAGCCTCGCTCTCCCAGCCTCCGCTCTCCCTGCCCTCCTAGCTCTCCCTCTCCCGCCTCCTCCGCTCTCCTCTGCCCTCCAGCCTCCTCCCTCTGCCTCGCTCTCTCCTCCGCCTCTCCTCTCCTCGCTCTCCCCTCCTCGCCTCCGCTCTCCCTCAGCCTCCGCTCTCCCCTGCCTCCGCCTCCCTCTCCCAGCCTCCGCTCTCTCCAGCCTCGTCTCTCCAGCCTCCCCCTTCCTCCAGCTCTCTTCTCCAGCCCTCTTCCCCTCCCTCCTCTCCTCCGCTCCCCTCCCCTCCGTCTTCCCTGCCTCGCTCCCTTCTCCTCGCTCCGCCTCGCTCCGCCCCCGCGCCCTGCCTCGCCTCCCTCCTCCGCCCTCTCTCCCCGCTCCCTCCTCCACTCCGCTGCCTTGCCTCCCCTCCCCCTGCCTCCAGCCTCCTCTCCTCCAGCCTCCGCTCCCCTCTGCCTCCACCTCCCTCCCTCCTCCGTCCCTCCACCTCCGCTCTCTCCGCCTCCGCTCTCCTCCAGCCTCCCTCTTCTCCAGCCTCGCTCCCCTGCCTCCGCTCCCCTGCCTCCAGCCTCCGCTCTCCTCTCCTTCTCTCCTCCCCGCTCTTTCCCGCTCCGTCTTCCCTCCTCCGCTCTTCCTCCTCCGCTTTCTCAGCCTCGCTCTCCCTGCCTCCGCTCCCCCTCCCCGCCTCCGCCTCCCAGCCTCGCTCTTCCGCCTCGCTCTTCCCGCCTCCGCTCTTCCCAGCCTCCTCTCCCCTCTCCCCCGCTCTCTCCAGCCTCCGCTCTTCTCAGCCTCCGCTCTTCTCCGTCTCGCTCTCTCACCTCCGCTCCCCGCCTCCGCTCCCCTCTCCTCTCCCGCTCGCCTCGTGCCTACGCCCCCGCTCCGCCTCCCTCCTCCACTCTCCCCCTCTCTCCTCCGCCTCCGCTCCCCTCCTCACGCTCTGCCGCTCCCCTGCCCGCCGCTCTCCTCCCCCCACCCTCCCCCTCCGCTCGCCTTCCTCGCCTCCGCTCCCTCCCCTCGCTCGCTCCTTGCCTCCAGCCTCCTCGTCCTCCCTCGCTTCCAGCTCCGCTCTCCGCCTCGCCTCCCCTTTCGCTCCTTCTCAGCTCGCTCTCTCCCCCTCTCCCTCCCACTCTCTCCTGCTCCGCTCTCCCCTGCCTCCGCTCTTCCTCCTGCCTCCCACTCCCTCTCCAGCCTCCCTCTCCCGCTCTTCTACCGCCTTCCGCTCTTCACTCCCCCTCACTCCTTCTCCAGCCTCCCTCCTCCCCTGCCTCCCTCCTCCCCTCCCTCCCATCCCTCCCCTGGCCCCGCTCTCCCCTGCCTCCGCTCTCCGCTCCGCCTCCCTTCCCCCTGCCGCCGCTCCTCCCCCGCTCGCTCTCCTCCAGCCTCCCCTCTTCTCTGCTCCAGCCTCCCTCTCCCTCAGCCTCCGCTCTCAGCCTCCCTCTTCTCCAGCCTCCGCTCTTCTCCAGCCTCCGCTCTCTCTCTCAGTCCTCCCCTCCTCTCCAGCCTCCGCTCCTCCCGCTCTCCGCTCTCCACCCTCCTCCGCTCTCCCCTGCCTCCGCTCTCCCCTCCTCTGCCGCCTCCCTGCCTCCGCTCTCTGCCTCCCCCCTCTCCCACTCCGCTCCCTCCCTTCTCCAGCCTCCGCTCTCCTCTCAGCCTTCCGCTCGCTCTCTCCAGCCTCCGCTCTCTCCCTCCAGCCTCCGCTCTCCCTGCCCTCCAGCGCTCCGCCCTCCTCCCTCTCCAGCCTCCGCTCTCCCGCCCTCCGCTCTCCCCGCCTCTGCCTTCTCCACTCTCTCCCTCTGCCGCTCTTTCTAGCCTCCGCTCTCCTGCCCTCCAGCCTCCGCTCTCTCTGCCTCCGCCTCCTCCTCTCTCCAGCCTCCGCTTCCCCTGCCTCCAGCCTCCGCTCTCCCCTCCGCTCTCTCTCCAGCCTCCGCTCTCTCCAGCTCCGCTCTCCTCGCCTCCGCTCTCCTCGCCTCCTGCCTCCAGCCCTCCCTCCTCAGCCTCCGCTCTCCTCCAGCCTCCGCTCTCCCCCTCCTCCTGCCTCCGCTCTTCTCCGCCTCCGCTCTTCCCGCCTCCCGCTCTTCTCCTGCCTCCGCTCTTCCCCTGCCTCTCGCCTCTCCCTGCTCCCTCCCTGCCTCCGCTCTCCCTCCCTGCCTCCGCCTCCGCTCTCCTCTGCCTCGCTCTCCTCCAGCCTCCTCTCTCTCCAGCCTCCGCTCTTCTCCAGCCTCCCTCTCTCCACCTCCGCCTCTCTGCCTCCGCTCTTCCTCCAGCCTCCGCTCTTCTCAGCCCTCCGCCCTCTCCTCCCTCCGCCTCCGCTTCCTCTGCCTCGCCTCCGCTCTCCCCTGCCTCCGCTCTTCCCAGCCTCCGCTCTCCCCCGCCTCCCTCTCCTCCGCCTCCGCTCTCCTCCACCTTCCGCTCCTCCTCCAGCCTCCCGCTCTCCTCCAGCCTCCCGCTCTTCCAGCCTCCTCGCTCGCTCGCCTCCTCCGCTCCCTCCGCCTGCCTTCCAGCTCCGCTCTCTCTGCCTCCGCCTCCGCTCCTTCCCCCGCCTCCGCTCTCTCTGCCTCCGCCTCCGCTCTTCCTCCCCTCCCTCTCTCCAGCCTCCGCTCTCTCCAGCCTCCCTCTCCCCGCCTCGCTCTTCTCCAGCCTCCCTCTCCCTGCTCGCTCTCCTGCCTCGCTCCGCCTCGCCTCCCCTGCCCTGCTCTCCAGCCTCCGCTCTCCCAGCTCCCTCCGCTCTCCTTCTCCAGCCTCCGCTCTTCCCTCGCTCCTCCAGCCTCCCTCTCTCCCTCTTCTCTCCAGCCTCCCCTCTTCTCCAGCCTCCCTCTTCTCCAGCCTCCTGCCTCTCTCTCCAGCCTCCCTCTCCACCTCCGCTCTTCCAGCCTCGCTCTTCTCCAGCCTCCGCTCTCCTCTCCCTGCCTCCCTCTCCCCCACTCCGCTCTTCCCTGCCTCCGCTCTCTCCAGCTCTCCCTCTTCTCGCCTCCGCTCTCCCCTGCCTCCCTCTCCCCTGCCTCGTCTCCCGCCTCCGCTCCTGCCTCCGCCTCCCTGCCTGCCTCCCCTAACCGTCCCCCTCTCTCTGCCTCCTCCTCCTCCTGCCTCCTCCTGCCTCCACCTCCGCTCCCTCTGCCTCTCCCCTCCGCCCCTCAGCCTCCAGCCTCCTGCTACCCTTGGCCCCGCACTCCAGCCCTGTCCACGCCTCGCCTCCCTCGCCACTCACCTCGCTGACTCTGCCTACCGCCTCCGCTCCCTGCCCCAGCCTCCGCTCTCCTCTCAGCCTCCCGCTCACTGCTCGCCTCCGCTCTTCTCCACCTCACGCTTTTCTCCAGCCTCCCTTCTTCTCCACCATCGCTTCTACTCCATTCTTTAATCGGGCCTCCCTCTACGTTTACCTCTCTCTCCTCCCTTGCCCTCATCATTCCCTTGCCTCCGCTTTGCTTCAATCCCTTCTTGACAACATCCGCTACTTCTCCAGCCTCCGCTCTTTACAGCTCCCTCTCCCCTGCCCTCCAGCTCCCCTCTCCCCTGGCCACCTCCCTGGCTCCGCTTCCGCGCCGTCCGCTCTCCCCCTGTCTCTCACCTGCCCAGCTCTCCCCAGCCTCCGCTTCCTCCCCAGCTCCCTCTTCTCTGAACTCCAGCCTCCGCTCTCCCAGCCTCCGCTCTTCTCCAGCCTCCGCTCTTCTCCAGCCTCCGCTCTTCTCAGCCTCCGCTCTTCTCAGCCTCCCCTCTTCTCCAGCCTCCCTCTTCTCCACTCCCCTCTCTCCAGCCTCCCCTCTTCTCCAACCTCCCCTCTTCTCCAGCCTCCCCTCTTCTCCAGCCTCCCCTCTTCTCCAGCCTCCCCTCTCCTCTGCCCTCCAGCCTCCGCTCTTCCCCTGCCTCCGCTCTTCTCCAGCCTCCGCTCTTCTTCAGCCTCCGCTCTTCTCCAGCCTCCGCTCTTCTCCAGCCTCCGCTCTTCTCCAGCCTCCGCTCTCCCCTGCCCTCCAGCTCCCCTGACCCCTTCCTCCTCTAACCCCTCCATTTTCTGCCTCCTCCGTCCTCTGCCTCCTCCCTCCTCTGCCTCCTCCCTCCTCTGCCTCCTCCCTCCTCTGCCCCCTCCAGCCTCTGCTGCACTCACTGCTGACCACTGAGCCACCGCACTCACTGCTGACCACTGAGCCACCGCACTCACTGCTGACCACTGAGCCACCGCACTCACTGCTTACCACTGAGCCACCGCACTCACTGCTTACCACTGAGCCACCGCACTCACTGCTGACCACTGAGCCACCGCACTCACTGCTGACCACTGAGCCGCCTGTATACACACAATTAATTTCACAGCACTCCCCTATTACTAAATAAACTATATATAGATTCTAGACTACCCGATTCTTTAGAATCGGGCCACCATCTAGTTGGTTATAAAAGCCTTATTCATCACATGAAAAAAAACGTGCACCATATATCAATTACAACATTTGCCGTTGTGTATGCATTAATTCCCTTTACCAGATAGTAGGAAAACAAAATCAAACCTCAAAAATAATATGGTTAGAAGAAAAAAAATACACCGTTTATACAGTATTTTTTAAAAAAGTGTAAACCTTCATAGAGCTATCATAGAGTTTTAATGTCATTACTGCTTCACAAAGGATATATAGATAGATGTATATTCTGTAGATGTAATCCAGAAGTGTGTGATCACATATCGTTTTGACAGGTAATTCTGTGCACATGTTTGCAAACAGGATGCCACTATTAATTACTCTCTTTCCTCAATTCACTTCAATATAAAAGTTCAATTCAATGCTAACATTTGTAAGCTAGAGAGTATATTGAGACATCCCCTATATCAAGCGTTCCTACTTGCAGTGGGGAGTGGCTGGGTGAGAGATGGGGAGGCCTGAGGTCAAGACAGCACGCTAATGGCACAGATGTCTTTTCATTTCCCAATTAGAGATTATTCACTCTTGTGAAATTCAAATTTACCAGGTGCATTATTTATTTATTTATTTTTTTTTATTTTAATTTTTAGCAAATTGAGTAACTGCAAATCACAATACAGCAAAGCCTGAAATTTCCTGAAAAGATATGTGTAACACTCATCTGTTAAAAACACAGTAGTCTTTTCATTTAATTTAATTTAAAAAAAAATTAAAATGATCACTTTAAAGGCTGGTTTACATGCTGCGATGTCCCAGCGACCCGACCAACGATTGGGATCGCTGGGACATCGCTAT
The DNA here is from genome assembly GCA_033576535.1 of Allobates femoralis. Lineage (NCBI taxonomy): Eukaryota > Metazoa > Chordata > Amphibia > Anura > Aromobatidae > Allobates > Allobates femoralis. The sequence continues at coordinate 112,028,157 of JARQOC010000008.1, read as the reverse complement.
CTGATCACTGGTGAGCTGTCACACAAGCATACTTACCAGCGATCAGCCAGTCTGCGCCCGACACCCGATGGTCGTTATGATTGTCCAGGATGCCGGGGGCAGACTGGGGATCGCTGGTCCTTGCCCCTGTCACACAAGCATACTTACCAGCGATCAGCCAGTCTGCACCCGACACCCGATGGTCGTTATATTTGTTCAGGATGCCGGGGGCAGACTGGGGATCGCTGGTCCTTGCCCCTGTCACAAAAGCATACTTACCAGCGATCAGCCAGTCTGCGCCCGACACCCGATGGTCGTTATGATTGTTCAGGATGCCGGGGGCAGACTGGGGATCGCTGGTCATTGCCCCTGTCACACAAGCATACTTACCAGCGATCAGCCAGTCTGCGCCCGACACCCGATGGTCGTTATGATCGTTCAGGATGCCGGGGGCAGGCTGGGGATTGCTGGTCGTTGCCCCTGTCACACATGCTGATGCATGCGTGACAGCGGCAGATCAGCAACCAAAAAACGTCCCTGGCCATTCCGCAACGATCAGCTATTAGTGAGCTGATCGCTGATTGTTGCGGGATGTCACACACAGCGACGTCGCTGCGAGGTCGCTGCAACGTCACAAGGAAACATCATTCTGCTGAGATGAATGCTGTGCCAAATATTCCCTTATGCCCTCTACTTCCAATTAATATGCTTGCTGGAGGCAAAAGCCAATTATAGTACTACTGTCACCAGTTGTGGTGGTGCTTTTTACTGCTTGGACTAGGACTCCCACATTCTTCACAACAGTATGTCTTTTCTTTTCCAATACCCTATTCATTGCCTTTGATCATTTTTTCACCATTCGTTTAGTACAAAGCTATAATAAATTTCTGACAATCTTTCCCACTCAATTAGTTAACCCTTGCCAAAAAAGACACAGCAAGAAATGCTAGGTAGATAGGTAAATGTATATAAAGCGAAGTGTGTCAACCTATCACATTACAGGTGTGATGTGTACTGTTGTCAAAATGGTCTAGTGAAACAGGTGTGCATAAACAAACATGCACAGTTAAAAAGAAATACCAGTACTAACTTTTTAAAAATAATGAGTGAAAGGGGTTGTCTGATCTAGGTGTGACTGCAGACTTGTGAATTGCCTCAATGTGTAGTGGGTGTGCTGTCAAGATTCTCCAGTGCCAGTGCCAAGAGGATGCATAAAGACTGGACAGGCGCAGCTTCACGCAAAACAAGTGACTTGAGCAAGGCTAGATATGTCTAGATGGAATGTGGCTGGATCTAGCATATATCATACATACAGTCACATAAAAATCTGCTCCCAGCATCAGAGAATCCTTACAGTGTGTGTGGTGCACGCTGTGAGGATTCACAAAGCTTCAGTTACAGATAGTAACTTCAGACTTGTAAACACCTCTTTAAAGGGAACCTGACCCCTAAAATTAGCTACCAGCCTCTTAAGACCTGTTCCTGCACCATCCTTATATATTTCTATCCATCCATTTGTGCTAAAAATGTGTATTTAGAAAGTTCATAAAAGTGACTTTATTACCTTCAGCACTGCGGCTTCTCAGATTTTGAGAAGCCGCAAACGGCGTTGACTGGTGCTTCTCCCCGCTGCCTGCAGCCTAATTATTCATGCCCCGATGGGCGTGGTAATCAGCAGAGAGCTGCTGCGCCGCGTCACATTACATGGGCGGTATAGCCGCTATGACGCTAAACGCGTCATATCCGGCTATACTGACCTCAGTACACCCAGACCACGTGATGCGCATTGCATAACAGATAATCATTTGATCTTTGTGCCTTACTGGGACATGATACTGATAACCGTAGTTGTCTTCACTTCTAATTTGTGAGTATATATACCTCACATGTTTGTAGGTGTTGTATGTCTAGAGAGGCGAGTACCCTCTCTTTTCACCTGCCATTATTAAAAGTTATATTTTAATTTTCAGAACAAACAATATGTTATATCTTTGATTTGATCTAAACTGTAATAAAGAGGCCCATTAGACCAGTAGTTCTAGTTGATTCAACATATCCTGTGATTTATCAGATGCTCAAACAAAGCATCATCAGGGGGCAGAGTCTGCAGTAACTGCTTCAGCCTCTGCCCTCTCCTTGAAATGAGTTGTTATCAATGATGCTCATTTTAGGGCTGGGCTAGTGTGGCGCCCCTGCGACCAGGGCGGCCACAGGGTGAACTGCAGCCAGGCGAGGAAGACAGTTGACCTTAGGAACACCCACACACCCACACACATTGACCCTACGCCTAGGAATCTGGGTTAGCAAGGGGTAGCAGGAGTTAAGAGCAGTGTGGGAGGAGAGAAGGAGTAACTGATAAAGGGTGGGTGGAGAGACCGTAAATAAAACATGGGAACCCCAAGTCAGTCAGTGTGAACGGTCAGGAAGAACAGGCAGACATACCCATTAGGAGAGGTTCCCTGGAGGACGCAGAACCTTGGAGGCAGTACTCCCAAGGGAGAAAGCTCGTTCCATAGCCAGAGGCGAGGGGAAAGACAGCCGCAAGCAGCGACACCTCACAGTGAGACTGAAGGAGCATGGTGAGCCCACATTATACCTGGGTCATTGGAGGGCTAGGCCAAAGACAGCCAGAGAGCTGGCTCGGTAGAGATGACCGGGGAGACTCTAAGACCCCCAATCACGAGACACACCGGCATGGAGCAGATACTCTATGACCTGCAGCCTACCTAAGGCCATGGAGTAGGAACACAGCCATCGGACTAGGGCTAGTGACCCTAAGACAGAGGGAAGCATCACACAAAAGCCCCTGACGACCAGACTGAACCCGTGAGTGTGGACAGAGAAAGAGAAAAGCAAGGCCTGAAAGGAACTTTGAGGAAGGCAAAGCAGGGGACCCATCTGAGCTGTAGTAGATCCCGGGAGCCAGGAGCAGTGCTAACTTGTAAGAACTGTGACTGTGAGAACTGTGACTTGTACCTTGCTGCTAAACAACTTTGAACCAGTAAAATACCAAGTAAGCTCACCATTGCCTGAGACTGTTCTTTCCAGCGCCACTGCAGAGATCTCCACCTGCGGAACTGCATCCCTGCTGTCCCTGCGTGCTGACTGGAGAAGCTGCAGCACAGAAGTAAATGAAGTATACAGAGCATCATCCTTTACAAAGCCCCTCCACCACTACACCTGCCCTGGGGACACTCAGCCCTACCCGAGGAGGGCTTCCCATTCATGCTACCCTAGGTCACCATCCCCAGCAGGAATATGGCAGCAGTGGTTCCATTGACCAAATACCCCAGGTGGCATCACGACAAACATCCCCTGTAAGAAACCCCTTTTTGGACTGAGCCCAGGCCACGGGATCGGGTAACGGCCACCGTGTTTCCAGAGAGACAGCACCAGCGCGGCCCCGAGTACCCTACGGCCTGGGTGCACCTCACTAGTCTCTGCACTAAATGCACAATGACAGCACATACTCTGTTGTCAGTTCAAATGAGCAGTATTGAGCCAGCAACAGAGTAGAGTCAGAATACCTGTCGTGCAGAGATGGGTAATAGAGATGAGCAAACTTTTCAAGGTTCAATTTTGGTTCATGTCTCTGAAGATCTCAGTTTTGAGCAAACCTGTTTGAGTTTGGAATGCAAGTGCTTTACATTTCCAAAGCACTTGGTCCAGTGTGAGCTGCAGTGTTTGCAGTGCTTTCTTAAAAACACAATTTTTGGGTGTAGTGAGTGTCCAAAATTAATAATAAAAAACACCCACCCACCCCTGGAAGTATTTTACTTATGACTGTATGTGGGCAAAGAACTGAACTTCCAATCAGTGACTTCCATTTAGGTTCAGGTCGAGTTCGGGGTCACAAACAATGCACCAAAATTTTCGGCTGCTCCACTCAAATCCGAACGTCCAAAGGTTTGCTCATCTCTAAGCTAAGTCTGCATGATTCTCACAAACCAAATCACAAATTCATTAAATTCATCGGGACCTGCAAATTTTTCAAAATGTTACCAAATTGACTTACTCATCTCCAGTCAAAATGGAAAATGGCATGTTCTATTAGGACACAGGATGAGCAAACCCAAACTGTAAAGGGTTTTTGGGGAGCTAATAAAATGTTTTTAATGAGGCACTGTATCTTGCTTTTATTTACTAAACCTCTGTCTTTTTATGTATTTCAATTTCCCATTATTGGACTACATCTGATTCCATGGATTATGCCTGATCTTCATTGTTTTTTTTTTAAAATAAATTGTTGAACAAGGGAGTCAGGGAGTGTTTTTTTTTAAATAACAATTTATCCTGTGTCTGTGTGTTTTTTACCTGGGTTAGTAATGAAGGTGTCTGATAGACCGTTCTCCATTATTAACACCAGGGATTGATTCCAGCTGTCAATTTACAGCTGTCATCAACCTCAAAAGAATTACCCTGATTGCCAATGCACTAGGGCAATCAGGAAAGCCGCACAAAGCACCAGAATTGGCGAATCTATTGTGATGCACCAATTCTGTGGCAGCTGTGGGCTGGTATGTTTAGGCCTGTTAGAACCAAATGACCATGAGCCTCTCCACCCTGATAACACCAGCCCCCACCTGCCAGCTTTATGCTGGCTGATTATCAACATTAGATTGGACCACATGCTGTTTATCTCAATTATTTAAGTAATGAAGTCTCTTTTATTGTTGTAAACAGCCAAGGTAAAGCAGATAAGCAGGGGCTTGTATTATCAGGCAGGGAAAGTCTGTGTATACTGGCTCCTTCCCAGCCTGATATTAGCATGATATTAGACCCCAGCTATTTGTTTTAACTTAGCTGGTTAGTAAAAAAAGGGTAGACCCCACATCATCTTTTTAAATTATTCATTTATACTTGTCACTGTTGTCATGTTCAGGTTAGAAGAGCAAACAGCCAGAGTGAGGATTGCAGAAATACAGCTGACTTCAATCAGCCGCAAATACAGGTACAGAGGGTGGGTGTGGGAACAGATGAATATTAATTTTGCTTAAACAGCTGGGGGTATGTATAGCAGTCTGTAAGCAACTCATCACAGATACTAGCACAGGGGACTGGGCGGGTAGAGCAGTGAATTTGCATTTGTTTACCCAGCAGGCCAATACATGAGACTGACTGCTGTCTTTGGCTAGGTTCACACTTGCGGACCCCTCTGCAGCGTTCTGCGGAGGGGATCCGCAATGTGAGCGCAGGCACCGCAAGCCCCTATGTTTATAATGGGACTTGACTGCGCATGACCCTGCGCACCCATTTACTGCCATATGTGATCTGTGCGCAGGCGGATGCCTGCGCACAAATCACACACTCTCGTCCACACCAAGGACTCAACATGTTGCATTCCTGGTGCGGAGGACGAGACTGTGTGATTTGTACGCAGACATCCGCCTGTGCACAAATCACATATTTCAGTGAATGGGTGCGCAGTCAAGCGCAGCACCGTGCGCTTCCATTATAAACATAGGGACTTGCGGTGGCTGCGCTCACATGGCGATTCCCCTCCGCAGAACGCTGCGGAGGGGAACGCCAGTGTGAAGGCACCCTTATTCTTAAGGAAACTCAGTATTTATAATAGTATGTCCTGCTCTTACCTTCATTTGATTCCTTTTCCAGGACTCTAGCTAGCTCTTACTACAACTCTATTACAGCAGAGCAGTTCACATCCTTATTGACTTGTATAGGGATTGGAATCTGGTATCAAGTCGGTCCTGAATCAAACTTTATTATTTTAAGTAAGGCCGAACCAGGTGAACCCAACCATCCATGGCTCCTCAGATCTCTAATTAGGACCTAAAAGGCACTACTAAATTCTAACCGAGACAATATCTGTAGCAATTTTGTACATTCTTAGTAGTCTGTTTTCCGCCTTCACATTATTATGGCAAACATTTTTCATGATAATACCAAGCAACTATTTTATAGTTATTTTTCATGGTTTATTCCCAAAAGCATACTTCCATTTGAACTTTTAAATAATATTTCATCTCATCCAACTATTTTGGCAGCTAGTATTAATTCAGATGTGATGATTAATATTTCCATGGATATGAAAGCAAGAAAAGAAAATGATGTTGATTAACTGGGAGGTGAAAAAATAAACTATCAAATATGAAGTACATTTTACACAAATAATGAAAACCATCAATACCATATTGTAGGAAATCAATTTATTTAGTCACATTAAAAAAATATTTGAGCTTAACTAACATTTTAATTTATAGGCTAAATTCTGTTCGGCAAAAATCTGCAAAAACTTCTTGCATGGCTACCATGAAATTAGTGAATAGTAATTGTGATTTAGCATTGCTGTAACTAGGAATTCTTAGCAGTCCGAAACATGCAAGGCTGTCATGCATGCTCTTTTCTTTGTATGTTTTTACTCTCTTTTTATCAAGATTGTTGTTCAATAAATATGTACAGTAGTTTTACTTTTTTGTGGTACCGGAGTGCAACAACATTTTTGTTTGTTTAATTTCACTTGAGGATGGCGGACTGGAGTTTTTTTCTTAGCCTCTTACTAGGAATATCTGCATTTCTCATTATTGAGGTCGACTGATATAATTTTTCATTTTTGTTTGCTTTGCTATGACATCAGGTCTACCTTAACCAACACAGTCACGTCTGAGAAAGTCCAAGCCATATTAATTCTGAATGAAACAAAAGAGGTGGACAAAATTATTTGCTCCAATATTTTCTTATTTATTAGATGAAAAATGTAATTTAATTGTTAATATAATTTGTTTTGTGAAGACGCCCAAGTAGCCCTGAAAGAAAAAAATCATACCTCAGATAGAATATCCATCATCTACAGTAAAGCTCTAAAGGCGGCATCACAGGCGTCAATATCGCGAGCGACATCGCCGAAAAGTGACGCATCAGCGATGTCGCTCGCGATATTGCAGTTGTGTCGTGCTGTGTGAAAGCGAGACGCAACTGCGATTTATCGCTAGTCGCAGGATTGACAGGTTTACCAGCATGAAGGTAAACCTGTCAATCTGCAACCAGCGATTAGGCTGGATCGCGCCGTCTGACACCGCAATAGCGATGTTGGCGGCGATCCAGCCTATACCGCAGCATTGCTGCGGATCGCTCGCTGGGCTGATCCCAGCCCAGCGAGCGATGGCTCCACCCACATCGCCGCCACGTCACCGGCAACATCCTGCTGTGTGACAGCTGGCCTGCGATGTCGGAAGCGAGCGCACACCCGCGCATCGCTTATGACATCGCAGGTCAGATTGATGCGTCTAACGGCCCCTTAAGATATATTCGGATCTGTTCAGACAAGGAGGAAAGAAAAGTACACCTGATATCACTGAGGAAAATATTCCTACAACAAGGATACAATTCACTGGGTAATAGATGAGCAGATCTACAGGATCCTGGATTGGAAACAGAGGAAGGATAACAACAAGGTGCCGCTTGTGGTCACATACAACCTCCACATGAACATCCTAAAGAAAATTGGTTCTGATTTTCAACCCATATTCAACAGACCACAGACTCAAAAAAACATTCACAGAACTACCATATGTCTTCTACAAACAGCCGCTTAACTTAAGGTATCTCCTTACAGAAGTGACCTCACATCACCATCAGAAACTGGCACATTTCCCTGTAACAGTAAAAAATGCAGTATCTGTACCACATATCACCAACAGATAAAGTCCACATACCAAACACAATGCAATGTTAATATACATAATACAATGTACAAGATGCCTTGCAAAAACATACAGTGTATTGAGGGAAACCAAACAAAAATAGAAATGAGCATGAATGTACATAGGCACAACTGCAAGGAATGACCTTGTGGGAAAACATTTCTCTGGACCTGGACACTATATGGCAGATTTAAAAGACTTAATACTTAAAGGTAATGACAAGGATGATAGTGAGAAAAATCTTAAAATTCAATCTGAAAATAATGTTCCTGTCTCTAACAATAGGACTCAATCTAACACCTGGATTAATGACTCACTACATGGACGCACTTCACACCTCCACCGGCCAACTCCAGATCACCAAGACCTCACTTCCAATTTATCTCCATTTGTAACAAACACCTTAATTTGATATCCTTGGCTTATCTTTAGGAGGCATCACTCCATCTTCCCCATGCAAAAATATCTTGTAACAGATTGGGATAAGAAATTGTAGAAGCACACTGTCGGTGCTAATACCATGCAAACAAAGATGTTTTTAAGTGATGTTAGATGTCATTATTTTGAGAAAAAATTAAAACTAAAAAGTTTTTAGAAAAAAACTCAGGTGGAATTTTTTTTAATATACTTAAAAAAAGGTTTCTTACCACAAGTATTGGCCAATAGATGCCTGCCCATCAACCGCGGCAAGGTGACTTTAAATCTGATCTGTCCCTGAATACTCTGAAAACCTCTCTCATACCGCTTAGGGTCTCCATTACATGGGCAGCAGGATACATAGCACACCAGATTGCCCCCTATGGCTTGCTTGGAAGGAAGGAGTGCTAATTCCAGCAATGGAGCAGTAAATTCCACACACATAGAAAGAAAAAAACAGACAGCACTTCCTGTAAAGCTTTTCAGCACAGGTGCACATCTACAGAACCGGATTATATAGATAAAAAATTGTAGCAGCACACTGTCGGTGCCAATACTACGCAAATAATGATGTTTTTAAGTGATGTTAGTAGTATAATATGTATACTGCATATACTAAATGGTGGCCCGATTTAAACGCAATGTGTATTCTAGAATATGTATGTAGTTCATTTATGAAAATTTAAGAATAATGCAATGAATACACAGGATTTAAATCCCGCGCCAATTCGCAGCGGACTGCACCTGTTGCTGATTGGTCAGCTCGCAGGCTGCACCAATCAGCGAAACAGTGTTTAAATCCTGCGCCAATTTGCGGCCAGACTGCGCCTGTCACTGATTGGTCGTGGCCAGCTGGGCACGACCAATCAGCGAAGCGGTATTTTTAAAATCACCCGCGCCAATCATCGCATGAATTGTTGTCGCGCCCGGCCGGCTGCGACCAATCATCAAGCGTGGTTCAAATCCGGCGCCAATTCACAGCCGGACTTCACCTGTCGCTGATTAGCCACAGCCGCCGGCCGCGACCAATCAGCGAATCCGTGTTTGAATCTAGCACCAATATCGCTGATTGGTCGCGGCCGGCCGGGCGCGACCAATCTGAATCTAGCACCAATATGGCTGATTGGTCGTGGCCGGCCGGGCGCGACCAATCAGCGAAGCGGTGTTTAAATCCAGCGCCAATTTCACTGCGCCTGTTGCTGATTGGTCGCAGGCGGCTGGCGCGCCAATCAGGGATTACCGGGATCAGCGGGATTACTGATATAGACAAACCGACAGAATTAGACGATTATATAGTAGATATATGTGTGTATGTAATATGTTCTAGGGGTGGCATGTGGATTAGTGGTTAGCACTGCAGTATTGCAGCGTGGGGGTGCTGGGTTCAAATCCCTCCAAGAATGACATCTGCAAGAAGTTTGTATGTTCTCCTCATGTTTGTGTGGGGTGCTGTCCAGCTTCCTCTCATACTCCAAAGACATACTGATATGGAATTTAGATTGTGAGCTCCAATGGGATCAGTGTTGCTGATGCATGTGAAGCACTGTGGCATTAATAGGGCTATATAAGTGAAAAAAAATATTATATAAATATATATATTCTATTCATCACCATCAGTCATAATTTGTTCTGTCCTTAAATAGGTACATCAAATGTTATGTCAGTGGAGTGAATAAAACCTAAATTTACACAAATACTGGTCAAAATGAATTTCCAAAATGTAGACAATTGACATCATCATCACGAATGCTTACCTATGGAACCATGCTTACCTATGGATGCAGTTGACATAGTTAGACTCTATTTGGAATGAATCTGTAGATTTATATAGAGAGAAGAAGTCCATTTTTAGGTTGAGACAGTCACTTTCAAATTTGAGAGTGAGAATTGTAATTTTGTAAGGATGTATAAAACATTTTAAAAATTGTTATCTAGTTTGTCTTTTTCCATTGCATAGTCATTCATCGAATAGTAGTGGGTGGTGTCTTTAGAATATCAATAAATTGTTCAATCTTCATAATACTGTTTGGCATTTGTTCAAAACTTTTTGCAGCTGCAAACAGCCCCAAGAATTTTACGTGGTTCTTCAGAAATATTGCTTCATAGACTGGAAAATCATCTCCATGTGACTTTCCTATCCATTCATATTTTAACATTTTTTTTTTTAAAAAAAACAATATTGCTTTTTCTTAAAGATGATATCCTAAACCTTTTTTTCCAGAAAATCAACCAACATTTTTGACAAATTTGCTATCCTTATCAGACTTTCACAACATTCATTTCACATCGGTTAACCAATAGCAGAATCATTTAGTTTATGTAAGCAAAATTTTAAATCCCAAATGATTTTATCAAATAAATTTTATAATTTATGATTAATACTAAAAATTGAATTTCCAGCGAGTCTAAAAAGGTGTTACTCCATTTTGCTACATTTTCTGGATTTATCACACAAAAGAGGACAGAATTCCCTTAGCTGTTCTGTAAACTGTTTCTACTACCAGTGGTCTCTGTAGAGATTCATAAGCCCGGAAGAGACAACTATGTTTGGCTTTCCCTCTTTATCAACTGCCAGCATCTGCTCTGGTTTTTAGGATGAGCTATCTAATAGGGTCTGTGTATGTCATATTCGCTCTCTCCCTGTGGGCGTACAGATCACGTTGCATCAAGTATTGTTAAACCTTAGGGAAAATCCTATTGCCAGTTGCCACATGTCCTTGAGACAGTCCTCGAAAAGAAACAGTATTTAAAGCTAACCAACTCTTTTCCTTTCTAAAATGTTTCTTATGTAACTTGAGATTAATCTTTTCTATATCAACACATTTTTAATATATTTTTTGTTCTTCTTGACAAAACTATAGATTCCCCTGTTCTAGTTCATTTTATTTTTTCTTAGTATCTATTACAGAAATGTTGACAGCATAATTGTATGTTACGACTTAGTATTTCAATTACTTAAATTACCTTTTAAACAACCAAATTTTAAATTACATTTTAACAGTTTTATTTAAAAAACTATGAATTCATTTGCAAATTCGAAACATTTCATTGGCCAGAATCTTGACAGTTTGCACCCTTTACTCTCCAGAATTTAAATGCTTTAATTGATTCAGTTGCCCATTAAAAGGTATCAACCAGTGAGGAGTCTCAGATTTTAATACTTTTCTATCTACTTGAAAGATAACGGTTATAAACATATATTTTACCTTAATTGATCCCACAATTTAATTATTTTTCATAATTTTTTTATTATATATAAATACGGGTACAGAAAAGAAAGGGAAGGTTATTGTTCATTCAATCCTAAATATCACAGCCGCCCTATCAAAAAAAGATCCTTGGTGTTCCTTGTAGAGTTTCCTAAATTTTTGGTGAAATGCTGGCATCACTTTCAATGTTAATCAACTTGTGCCAAGACACTATATGTTAAGGGAAAGAACTGAACTAGTGAAAGGATGGTCATTAGGATGACAGGTGTTTATTCCATCTAGGTGATGGCAGAACGGTATGCAAAAATAATGATTCTGTCTCTTGGGGTCATTGCTGGTGATTAGCTCGGTGTGGTTCTCTATTATTCATTGTCTAAGGAGCACATGGCCTGAGAACATAATATTTCAGCTTTCTGTAATGTCATGAAACTTGCCCACATGGGATATTTTTTACTCGCAAGTGTAAAAATGTATTAATAAAATTATCTATTCTGTGCTCCATTGAAAATGGAATCTTAAAGTCCAATTTATGCAATTGTAAAATCAAATGGTTTCTCCCGGGAATAGGAGTCCAGCTGAGTCTTTTACAATAAACACACTTTGGTTTTATTCACTTAGAGACACCGGCTTTAATTTTCAGACAATTGTCTGTTTACTCTTGCCTCTGGAAGGCAGGTGTTACTGTATCACTGTCTTTGAGAACTACACACGATACTTGTCTCTAAGGAATGCCATTCTCAGCATCTCAAATAGAGATGAAGGCATCATGAGCATTCCTGAAGGAGCACATCATAGACTGCTTAATGTGCATTCTGCATCCCTTACACGTCAACAGAATTCTGGAAATCTGCAGAAGGCTGCTGACGTCTACATTTCATAATCGTGAATGCACAAATGGTCTCACATCTGGGCTTAACCTATACGTTACTGCTTTTACCGTATTGTACAGTGTAAGAAGAAGTCTCCAAGGATACAATAGAAATAGAAGTTGAATATTGTCAATTGTTTCCAGGCAAAGATTTAAAGGAACAATATTGTTTAATAATAATCTAATGTGGTTGTTCTAAAGAGGATATTGATAACCTACATGTACCATGGGTCATCAATACTCTATTGAGTTTGAGCTATTTTGCAGTAACATAAAATGAAACCATCTAGTACAGTTTTGTTCCATGTGTTTCCACCTTCTTGTGTAGATATGATAAAAAGGAAGTATGAGCTCACCAGGTTCAGGAAGATTGTTTTAATAGATCTGCGGTGCACAAAGCTCCAGACCGGCTTTTGGGAAAATCGTAGCAGTAGAAGGATGAAGAATCCACCAGCATCAACAGGAAAAGTGTGATTAAAATTTCATCTTTATTTCATGATTAAAATAGCAAAAAAGTTAAAAACATATGACATTTTGAGTATGGCTCTAAATTTTTTCAGCCATGTTTGACATGCGCACACTGGTTGTCTGCTCCTTATGCCATATGTTGTTTGCTATTTTAACCATGGAATATACATGAATTTTTAATCACATTTTTTGTTGTTGGGTTCTTTTTCCTTCTACTTAGACCTACTTTTACCATCTAATAGGTGGGGTACCCAGTGTTGTAGTGCCACTGATCTGATACTGATGAACTAGTTTAAAAAAAATGGTAATCAATATTTTTTGACTTGGGATGAGCGAACCAGACTTTAAAGTTCGGTGATCATACCAAACACAGACTTTACAAAGAAAAGTGTTCATGTTCAGAGCTCATTCATGTTGCAAAGCTTGGGTGCTTTAAGTTTTCAAACCACTGGAGTGAGCATCGCTGTGCTTGGGTGCACTCTGTGCTCGGCCCAGTGACAGCTGCTTGCAGTGTTTGAACTGCTCACACTGGGGTAAAATCAACATTATCGGATGTAGTCTGTACAGGAGAAAAAGACAAATACCTGCCCTCCCCCAGAAGTGAGTTAATTATGGCTGGCTGTGTGTGGGTGGATAGCAAAACTGCCTAATCACTTACTTCCAATGAGGTTCTGGTCATGTTTGGGTCCAGAATAGAACTTTTTATAAAGTCCAACTGAAACCCCAGTAGCCGCACTTTCAAGGGTCCGCTCATCTCTATTTCTGACCAGACAGTACGTTCATAAGACCACTACAGCAGTTTTAATTGTACCCTTTCTTAGCAATGAACAATCTACCATGTGTGCATTCAAATTCTTACCCATCACTGCATTCTGCCATTTCTAGTCCTCTTTTGCATCATGTGGCTGTTTCCACTGTTGGGTCTTCTGCATATTTCTACCCTTTTATTCACATTTTAACCTTCATTTTTTGTTATCAAACTAAACTCTTTGTATTTCTATTAGCTTCTGTTTAATACTACTGTCTCCATTTCTGTTTGTTTTGTTAAGGAGTTATACGTTAATTATGATCTTTCTTTCTTACATTGAATCCTTGATCAAAACCTGTTGCCTTCAGTTAAAGAACATGTATAGTATCCATTTGTGCCTCAAATGATTGCAGGGTGGCATTTTTGTAGATTTTGCATTTGGTTCATAAACTTAAGGGCTGCTTTACACACACCAACTTCTGTGTCCAACTTCTGAACAGATCTCTGGTTGCAGTGAAACCATGGACACATTGCTCCATTTGTACACGGCCACAAAATGGAACAATGTGTCCATGATTTCACTGCAACCAGAGATCTGTTCAGAAATTGGACACAGAAGTTGGTGTGTGTAAAGCGGCCCTAAGTTATGCCACGTATTGCTGAACTACCATATCTAAATATTCTTTTTCTGTTTTTTGTCCCTTTAAATTGCATTCACAAGTAGTGTAAATGCTACATTTTTTTCTGCAGCATTTTGTCTGCATATTTTCTTTAGGTATTTGCACCATGATAACAATCTTCTCCAGTTACTGTATTTTTGTATGGTTTTGTTTGCATGTGTTTTCCATTTTTATTCAATATATTTCTGTTGCAGATTTTAAAGCATTTTGTTTTAGTACGGAACAGCTTTTGATTCTGCACATACAAATTTAACAGCATATTTGGCATGTTTTTTACCTGTGTTTTTTTAGGCTCCCCATAGAAGCCTAAAGTGCAGTGTTTCCCAAACTCCAATCCTCATGGCCCCAAACAGGACACGTTTTCATGATTTCCTTAGGATTGGACAGGTAATGGAATCATTATCAAGGCATCACCTGTGCAATACTAAGGAAATCCTGAAAACATAACCTGTTGGGGGCTGTTAGGACTGGAGTTTGGGAAACACTGCTATAGAGACTAAAAGCCCCCAAAACACACAGTTCAACAGCATCTTAGATGCTCAATGGCCATAAATAAATCTTTGGAATTTCCGGTTCGGGTGGTGAAGCAGACCTTTTGGCTCATTGTTTGTGACCCTAAACCTGACTCGAACCTCAATAGAAGTCACTGATTGGCAGTTCACCTCTCCACCCACATACAGCCAGCCACAAGAAAAACACTTTGGGGTGGGAGGGTGGGTTTTTCTGTAAATTAATTTTGGACAAACACTACACCCAAGAACTGTACTTTTAAAGGGAACCAATCAGCAGGCTAAGGGCTATAAAGTGAAGCCAGTGCCTTACAGACACTGTGGTAGTGAGTGCAATCATACATTTACTTGATGTTTCCATGTTTAATTGCAGAGAAAACGTGTTATAAAACTCCTGGAAAACAGGGCAGCAAATGATTCATGTGTGCAGCACGCTTCACTATGTAGAGTTGGCTTTTTCCCCTTCTCTGTGGGCATGGCTTTTGGCTGCAGGGCAAACCCTGACCCTCTCTTATGTATACTCCAGCCACAGGGTGCCTGACAAAACTGAAGGTACAGATGAAAGGGAGGGGGAAGGGTTTGGCTTACAGCTGAAAGCCACGCCCACAGTAAAGGAAAAAGACAAACAACTCCACATAATGACTTGTGCTGCACACATGAATCATCTGCTGCCCTGCTTTCCAGGAGTTTTATAACACTCTTCTCTGCAATCAAACATGGAATCATTGAAGTAAAGGAATGATTGCATTTAGCATCCCAATGTCTGTAAGGCAATGGCTTCACTCTATAGTCCTAAATCCTGCTGGTTAGTTCCTTTAAACCCAGTGCAAGATGATTAAACACTGCATGTGGCTCACAATGGGCCAAACACCAACTGTACTTGACCACTGCGATACTCGCTCCATTGCTTTGCAAATGCAAAGCACCTGAACTCCAAAATCGAACAGCTTTGCTCAACACTGGGAAGTTTGGCAACTCGAGCCGAATCTTGAAAACTTTGCTCAATTCGAGGCATGAGTTCTTATGAAATCACATCCACTTTAATTGGACAGTGAAACATGTCAGATTTTATGCACAAAAAGCAGTGGAAAAAGTGAAATATTTACCTTATGTGAGAAAATGGCTGATGGGTGATAGTTAACTGCTATAAATCAGTTTGCCTCCAGAGGACAAGAACTCTAACTACTACATTTTTAATTAAGTGGAGGTCCCTTTTAATTCCCAATATGCCCTAATAATCTATTAAGGAGTTATTCAGGCTTCCAATTGTTTGCCAAAATTCACCCAACTATAAAACTTGCAAACAGAAAACAAATGTTTGCCCTAGAGAACTAATAAACGACATAAGATTAGCATTATTCTACAAGCTGTGAAAATTATAAAGTTTACATCACCCAACAGCAAATTAAATATTAATAAATAGACTATATAATGCTAATGACACAATCACCCTTGTCACTGATGAGCCCTTCTGGGTATGACACTGTGCACTTTTCTATATAAGCTCAATTTCTTTCTGATTCATGCTTGTCTGTGTTTCACTCTTCATTAATATGCATAGTTATGCAGATTTTGAATTACCATTTTTCTGGAAATACATAGAAACCAAGATTACAGAAATAGAACAAAAGCATAAACAGTATGTACAGAAGATAATTACTCATACATGCGAAGCATGATGTAAAAAAAAAGATAATGCATTGAGAATAAAATATCTCATCTTGTTTTAACTCACAATGTGCAGAAGTGATACATGTGGGCTGTTGGCTTTTATGACAGTATGATGTATTTCATAATAAATTAAATTCTAGATTTAATCTAATAACGTCATCTTATTGATAGAAAATATACCTTCACATTCCTGCCATCAGGATGAAGCAATGAGATCCATGGTGGTCCAAGGTGGATATCATGATTTCCATTGCAAAGTTAAGCTAAGCAATATGCAAATACGGAGACATCGTTACCACATCGCCTGAGTGTTGCGGGTGTGACAAGGCGATATTACGGAGAGCAATCGCCGGTGGTGCGTCGCCTGATCGCCCTGCTCTGCTGAGAAATCAGGCGATTTCCACCAGGCGATTTCTGCGTATCATGGCGTGTGACTGGGCGATAGTGATGTAGAAAGCGCGCACAGGCCATCTGGAAGCAATTCCAGAAGCGTGCCTGAGCGTTCTGTTTGGCGCGCCCCATCTGCCGCGATTGGTGGTCGCTCCTGCATTCTCATTGGCTAGACATGGCTAAGGCACCATATTTAAATAGTGATATAGTAGAAAGGACACACGCGCCATGTAGTGGGCAGACTTCCTGACAAGGCTGACCAATGGCGACGCAGTTGTGTTGGCCAATCGGAGTGGTAGGAGCGCGGTGTACAACACTCTGGCACGCCTATCTCCTCGCCATGCTCACACTCTATGCCCACATCGCTGATGCAGTGGTGGCGTGTGACGTGGCGATTTGGCAGTGACGTGGGAATGTCAAATTGCTTCCGGTCTGCGCCAGGCAATTTCAGGAAAGCAGGATCGCCGAACATCGCACGCGAGATCTCTATGTGTGACACGCGACGGCAATGTGCAAAAAAGTGCCTGGAATGTGCGCGCTCATGTCAAATTGCCAGCCATATGGTGGGGATATTGCTACGTGTGACGGTACCTTTAGAGTTATGTGTAATTACTTTACTTTTTCAGTGGCCCTTATTGAGACATACGGTATATATAATTAATTTGCATGTAACATTCATTTGTACATTATTTATAAACAAATAACTTCATAAAGTCATTACTTTTGTAGTCTTCAAACAGATACATTTTGTACTTTGTTTCCTGATACAGAAGAACATAGAAAACCTTATCAAAATGCAAGTAAAACCCTGGAAAACTTTACATATAGCGGCAAATTAATCAATTTTGTTAAGGAGTTGTAAGTTAATTATGATCTTTCTTTCTTACATTTAATGCATGATCAAAACCTGTTGCCTTCAGTTAAAGAAAGTGATAGTAGCCATTTGTGCCTCAAATGAAAGTTATGCCATGTACTGCTGAACTACCATATCTTGATAATGTTTTTGGCTATTTTCTGCTTGCTTTTCTTTTGCGCTGGCTGTTTTTGGACACAATGCTTGATAAATTGGAGGTGAATCAAAGACGCTCACTTTTTTACACTCTTGTGCATCTTTTTTCAGAAAAAAGTTGTACGATTCTTTCAAAAAGGCTGGAGTTACACTACGGTATGAATTACACGAGGATCAACTCTCACTTCCTGGACTTAGTGTGGCTCTCTTGAACTGAGCATCAATGACATCTGCATAGAAAGACATGAAGCTGACACACTGCGGTCAGCAAAGTAAAAGAAAGGGATTTTTTTCGTGCGCTGCCTCCGGACAATAGGCGATCCAAATATTATCCAAACTGTTCTTTATTACTCTATGCGTTTCGTGAGAACTTCTCACTTCCTCAGGAGTTATATAACTTTTATAACTCCTGAGGAAGTGAAGAAGTTCTCACGAAATGCATAGAGTAATAAAGAACAGTTGGATAATATTTGGATCGCCTATTGTCTGGAGGTAGCGCACAAAAAAATCCCTTTCTTTTACTTTGGAGATCATCGTTCGTTCTGGGAGATGCAGCAGCCGGATATGCATTTAAGGTTTGTGACTGGGCACAACTAAAAGGTGAGCACAACACAACTACATGACCATTTATCACACAGTTAAGACCCTATTTTGCGCTATTTCTCCCCCCTTCAGTGTATAGTAGAACACTGTGGTCAGGATAGCCTCCCACAAGTCATATGACTGGTGATGCCAGCTTTATCATTAATATTTGTGAGGCAGCGTTTATTTGTGTAAAAACAATAGGCAATTTTTGTACGTATAAAGTGACAGCAGAGTAAAATTTCAACAAATAAAACCTCTCAACTTTTTATAAAGATTAAGTAAATGAAGTATCAAAAACATCTGAACTT